>OX638068.1:18972460-19381301 GCA_951804385.1 Trifolium dubium
CCTAATCCCAAATCTCAAACACAAAATCGCAAGCCAAATAGAAGATGCATGCATATGAGTTGAACGAAAAGAATGAAAAAAACATACAGTGGGGTAAGAGCTTTCCGGCGTAGGTGCTGTGGCGGTTGACGGTGAGCTCGCGCGGCTGCCGGTGGTGGTGGACTGCTTCTGTCTTCCTCCGAGTTGTTCTTCCTTCTCCGCTTCGTTTCTCTTCTGGTTTCTATTCTTCTTTTTTTCGTTTTTTTTTTGTGTTTTTGGGTTCTGTTGAAATTTTTGTGAGTTTTGTGTTTCTGTTTGGTTTCTGTTCTGTTTTTGATTTTGGTTTTGAGTTGTAATAAGAATGGTGGAGCAACTTTTTTGCTTCTGTTTGTGATTTGTGTTTGTTTCTGGTTTCGATTTGTGGAGATTTAGGTTTTTTTTGAAGGTTTGGAGGTTTGAAGGTTTAGAGGTTTTTTGGTTTTGTTGTTTCTTTTTTTTCTTTCTGCCATTCGGTCCTCATTTTTTTTCTTGCTGTTCTGTTGTTTTTGATGATAAGTGGAGGAAGATTTTGTCTTAGTTTTTCTGAAAAGAAATTGTTCTAAGCTATTATTTTTTGCTCTAAAAATCCGCCTCCTTTAAGTTGTGAATTATGTTCTGTTATATAAGCTGGAATTAGGGTTGGATGATTGTAATGGAAAAGAGCAGAAAATGCTTTTGTTACTCAGAAATTGGGTAGATGAATTGTAATGTAAAAAGGAAAGAAGACAAGAAAGTCACTGTAATGGTCCTGGATTTTGCAGAATGGTTGAAATGTCTTTCTCAATTTTTGTTGGTTTTGTTCTGTATCGTTTTTTTTGTTCTTTTTGTGACCGAAAAAGAAAAAATAGAAAAAGAAAGAAGGAAAAGAGAATAGAACAAAAAATAAATAAATAAAGTAAAACTCTTTTTTTTGAAAAGGATTTTTGATAATAATAATAATAAAAATAATAATAGTAATAATAATGATAATAGTAATAATAATATAAATGATAACAATAAAAGGTAAAAGAGTGATTTATTGTACATGAGTGGAAATGCGAGTACGACCGCAAAAATGTGACTAAAAACGAACTTAAATAAAACGACGAAAAAGAACAGATGCGATGATATTTTTATTATGCGATGAATATTTTTTGACATTTTATAACGAAAAAAGAATAATGGATTTTAGGTCCAAAATTGGGGTGTTACACACTCCGATTCCAGCAAGTCAAGCATCGACCTCAAAGCCAAGAATTATGCCTCGTATTATTAGAAAGATGCCAAAGTTTATGCATCCGTATGTCGATGATATAATTTCTGTCGTTGGGGACGGCTTTTGTGGATATCGTGTTTTTGCTTTGGAAGATGGTAAAACTGAAGATGAGTACTATTTAGTGCAGCTTGCCATGGCTAGGGAGTTAAGACATCACAAACTTGCATATGTGAACCTTTTTGGGCGAGAACGATATGACGAAATACTTGAATCTATGGCCCCTCTTGCAGATGTTCGAAATATGTCGTGTGCGCCAGAGCGATGGTGGTTTCAGTTTCCATGCATGGGGCATGTCGTTGCTAATTACTACAATAAAGTTGTAGTACTTCTGACCGAACCCATAGATGGTGTATGTGAAACCAAACCCCCGTCCAACCCATCTTCACGTATTATGTCCATTTTTTTATATGGTCCTCATTTTTGGTATGTCAACTTAAAGAGTGGGTGTCCTTTGCCTCGGACGTGTCTTGAGTGGAGGAATCACCACATCGAACAAGCTGCGGCGTGGGAATACAGTTTCATGGATCGACAAGTTGAGTTCGAAAGACTTTTGGCTATTGAAGTCCCTTTGGTTGCAGGCTATGGTATTGGTTATGAAGAGGACAAACCGATCACAATTAGTTGAGAAATCGTTTGAATTTGTCAATGTCGCATTTTTTTGGTTATAAGAATGTAATTGCTAGATAAGTAATTGCAACTTAATTTGCCCTTAATTGCTTATTGTAATTGGTACTCCTTAAGTTCATTTTGTAATTGCGACTTAGTTATTACTTAATGTTATAAGTTCACAAAATATTATCACAATTGCCTGTTATAATTGTTGTTTGATTTAAAAGGACCGCTAAAACAGAGTTATGTAAATAACTTGGTTAATTATGCAGAAATAACCAGTTTCAGCTTCTGGTATAGCAGGTTCGGATAAAATTATCCGAACTTATCCTGTAACGCGCAGGTTCGGATAATTTTATCCGAACTAATCCTGTGCATCAAAGGTTCGGATAATTTTATAGAAGGTTCGAACTAATCCTAACTGGTTAGGATAATTTTATCCGAACTGTACGTTATGGTATGAAATAAATACATTATCACAACCCCTTTAAATACCTATCACAAGATTTTATAACAAAAAAATTAAAATAGTGCAGGAGCAACAAAATGTCTACTCAAATTTGGGATCAACGAAATGCCAGCTCTCACATTGCTGCAGTATATTTCAATGAGACACGTAAAGCAGAGCTGTTTAGAATTCATACTGACGACACATTGGAGAGTCTGAAATAGAGGCTGAACAGGGTCAACAACCGTTTGAATGGGGAAGGAGACACTCGAAAAGTAACAACAATAGATTATCGACGTCCGGAAGCTATATCAACTGGAAGCAGCGTAACATACAGCAAAATGTGTCTCAACAATGACGACGATGTCATATCTATGTTTTCCATTTTCGCACAGTACAACAGATTGGGTCTAATAGAATTGGATGCAAAATTAGTCAGATCTGTTGAAGACATCTGCGCAGCTTTGGTTGAACCCGTGGAAGAAGTGACAGTTAACTTGGCGGATCCTTAAAAATTGTTATTATTCAGATCTGCTGTGTATTTTTAATTTGAAACTTGTTTGACTTTAATGTTTTATGCAGTTAATTAATCCAGTGTCGAACTCGTTAATGTTAAGAATATTATATGTTAATGTTGAAATCCGTCGTGTGTTGCGTTTATGAACCATATTTTCTGTAATGTTTACGAGTATTTTCCGAACCATATTTTATGTAGTGTTTAAGGAAGTTCATGTACTGGTATAGCAGGTTCGCATTCTGCGTTCCTTGAACACTTCGGATTATTTAATCCGAACTAAAACAATATAGGTCCAATTCGGATAATTTTATCCGAACTTTTAAGTTACAGGTCAATTTCGGATAAAATAATTTGAACCTGCTAAAACCAGTAGCTGAAAAATTAAATAGAAGTGTTTCAACCAAGTTATTTCAATAACTCTGAATGTGTACCTATTTAAACAATCATCAACCAATACATAACCAAAAATAACCATAAGCAACATAAACCAAAATCAAAATAAAACATAGTTCGGATCAAAATAAAATTTAAAACAAAGTCATAATCATTACAATAATAAAGTCACTAAACAAATTCTTAACAATCAGTTCAGATAAAAAAATAACAAAGTCATAACAATCACTAAATTAATCTAGGTCACTCCTCCATTTGCACATTTCCACCGCGACGACCTCGCCTACCACGTCTCTGATTGAACCCCATGACCGACGGATTCACGTACCCTAATACCCGAGTCAACTGATCATAAATTGGTGTTCCTTGTTCAACCTCACCGTCAAAAGCTGCACCGATATCAGTTTTTACCATATGGAGTAATCGAAGTTGAGAAGTTATAAGTGCACTTGCCGGAGGCATCTTCGGATGCGAAACTTTCCAAAACCAATCCATATAGTCATCAGTGACGTCCCAAGCATCTTTAACAACTGGACTCCTCTCATCTTCATGAAGCATGTGATTGGCATGGTATAATTCAAAAATATCTGAAAGAGTATTGATGTTTATGACATATGGTGCGGAAACACCAGGATGTCTTGGTATACTCTGAACATGTCCATATTGCCTCAGCACACGTTCAGGCTGAAGGTGTGAAAAATACAAGAAGGGGGGGGGGGGGGTTGAATTGTGTTTTGGTATTTTAAAAACTTCTGCTAAGTTCTGAAGCTTATCAGAAGCACCAGCGGATAAAGAAACACAATTAACACACTCACACAAGAGTAAGGATAGAGAGAGAGAGAGAGAAAACAAGCAATTTTATACTGGTTCCTCTCACAAACCGAGAGTAGTCCAGTCCCCTTGCACTTCCAAGGGATTTCACTATAATCACCTAGATTATTACAATGCTCAAACACACAAGTAAGAGACTTCCTATTTGCTCAAGCAAACTAGCAAGAGACTTCCTAATACAAAAAAGAAAATAATAGAAAGTGATAAACACTTGATTATAAAATCAAGAGTTTTCTCAAGATTACAACTCAAGACTCTTAAGACTCTAACACAGAATTCCTAATGAATTAGAAAAACAGAGTGTCAGAAGCACAACAGAAATAGTTTTAGAAGCAGTGCTTTCAGTCTTATGCAAAGGAGTAAAGTTGTATGTGCGTAAGTTGTTGTAATTGTAACTTTTATCTTCAAAAAGAGGTTCTCTATTTATATGTGAAGAGAGAATAGAGACGTTTGAAGATAATGACCGTTGCAGAGGTCATTTTCAAGCCAGCTGTGAAAGGACAAAGGTAACATGGGATATTTGCCAATTCTGGTAATGCTTATCCTGTTATTCCTTTTGTTTGAGAATATTCGCCCTTATGCAGTAAAATAGTACTAACGTCACTATCCTTGATGATAAGGATGTAGTACTATGATGTATTAATCAATCACAATTTTTCATTTAAATGATTTCCAATCATTGAATTACTATCAGTTAACACTGACATTTCTGGCTTGTTATTCAGAGCCTATGTATCAGACATATGCTTCTGAGTCTTCAGCTTCTGAAACTGTTGGTCTTCTTCATACGTTGCTTCTGATTCAACATAACTTCTGAGATGACTTGCTTCTGATTAGCGTTGCTTCTGATATCCTTGCTTCTGATATCCTTGCGTCTGATATCCTTGCTTCTGATATCCTTGCTTCTGATATCCTTGCTAATACTTTGTTTCAGAGCTTCTTTTAATACAACATTATATTTAATCTGCACACTTCAGATAAATATTAAAATACCCTATTGTTCATTAATACTTTGTTATCATCAAAACATCAAGAGTTAGATCTGAACATCCTTTGTTCCAACAATCTCCCCCTTTTTGATTGATGACAAATTTAGTATTAATTAACAATGGTTGTTATTTTAATTTAATATGTTCAACAGAGGTTCATAAGCTTTGCATGCTCCCCCTAAGTTGTAACATTAAAAAATTAAAATAGTTTAAGAATATAATTTTATTTTGACTCAAATTTTTCATATTTTGACTCTTAGAGGCTAGTTTTGTAAGCTCTCCCCCTGAGTTTGATAATCAATAAAAAAAATGCACTCTTTTCATTCGTCATCACATGAAGAACTCAGTTCAATATAAAATATTATTCTCCAGAATAAATAAATAAACTAACATAAAAAGTAACGAACAAAATTAAATAGGTTCTTTTAATTGGTTTCAGTTATTAGCGCTTCTGTATCATTAATTAATGACTCTTACTCCCCCTTTTGTCATCAAACAAAAACAGTTTGTATAAAAAGAAGTAAAGACATTTAAAAAGCGCGCAAAAAGATCAGTCAAAAGCACAACTTCCAAGAAGTCAAGTCAGAAAACAGTTACAACAAAGCCATTAAATGACTTATCTGATATCAAGAACTGTGTGACTTAAACTCTATGAAAAGTCTATAAAAGGAGAACGCTTTACCATTTCAATCAACTCAACACTTCCACACATTATTATCAGAAATAATGGATAAGGATAGAAGAGCTAATAAAGGTAAGAATCCTCAAGAAGTGAAGAAAGAAGAATCACCACAGAGAACAAAACCAAGAGCAAAGAAGGTTAAGGGTGAAGCATCTTCTTCAGTTCCATTGAGAAGAAGTTATAGAACAAGATCTAAAGCAAAACCACAACCACCAGTTTATATCAATCTTTCATCAGATTCTGATGAAACTGATTCTGATTATAGAGAATTTCTCAGAACATATGATCCAGATCAATGTGAAGATTCTTCAGAAGGATCCTCTTCTGGTTCTGATAAGCCATATTTGGATTATCTGAGGTACTTGGAAAGTTATCATTCTCCAACAGAAACCTCAGGTTCTGGTGATTCTCAGAAGTCAGAATTAGATTCTAAATAGAATTAGGACCTTATGTAATGATATTCTATTCAATCAATAAAGATTTATGGTTCTGTTTTGAAATCTTTTTCTATAGTTTCTTTGTGTTTGACTTACTTTTCAAAGACATATTTGAACATAACATGTAAACAGTTAAAAAGCAAACAAATAATTAAGTAAATCAAATAAGATGTTCATGCAATTAACAGGAAATAAACTTGTTCAAATATTACAACCAAAAATGAAGAAAATAACATGTGCTCAAACATAGAATGCTAGGGTTGAGATGAGGAGGGGTTGGAAGGAAGTCTTGATTCAAGCATCAGCATCAACTTCTCAAGAGCTTTGTCAGACTTTTCAGCATTCTTGTTGATAGTTTCTTTCAGATCCATCTGATTAGTCTTGACCTCTTCTAGACCAGCTTCCAACACTAAGAGCTTTTCTCTTTGTTCCCTTTGAACTTGTTCAACTCTCAGAATCCTGTTGGGTTTTTGTGTATTGGCATCATTTTTGCGAAAACACTAACTGGACAGATGCTGGACGAGATGCTAACTAGACAGATGTTGGACCAGATGCTCCAACATGTGCGTACAGCATCAGGACGTACGCATATTTTTGTGCGAGATCTTTTTATAGATTTGCTTCAGTTTTATCTCAATTACTTATGCACTAAGTCTCGCCTTGTTGTGTAGAACCTTCAGGAGGTGGCGGTTTGCCCTGATTGCTTCATAAAATATGTTTCTCCATTTATGGAAACATATTATATGGTTCTAAAATATAATTGCAAGATTTCTTTTGGACCAGCTGGATTGTAAAGCCCATGTATCTTCCTCAACACGTTCTTACAAAATATATATATTTTGGAAGATGTAAAACCTAAAGTGAAGCGAAGCCATTATTTACAAAAAGGAGTCTTTAGGGTTTTAGGGTTTCGTGGTTAAAGCCTTGTGCTTTAATGTGTGCACTCCTAAGCTTTTAAGTATGGAGTTGCCTGTGTACCACTCCTAAGCTGTGAAGTACGGAGTCGGTTGTTTTTGTGTTCACTAAAGCGTGTGTTGCTTATATGTTAAGTAGTGAACATGTGAGCCTTCATTGTATCTTTCTGATTCAAGTCAAGGACTCTGTGTTTGAGTTGTAATTGTTACTGCTCCTAAGCTTTAAAGTACGGAGGTAGTATGTGTCATTAGAGTGTGACTCTTGAAACAATAAACGAAAAGAACAATTGATGACAGTGCTGTCTGTACTGTTTGGTAAGGAAGTGAGCAGAGGTTCTCATATCTAGGAGTTCCTAGGTAGAGGTCTAGACGGGTAGTTACAAAGTGAGAAGTGCAAACGAGGAGTTTGACTTTGAATTTGTTTTACTTAGTGGATTTCCTTCCTGGATTGGTATCCCCCAGACTAGGGCAAGTTGCGCCGAACTGGGTTAACAAACTCACTGTGTTATTTATCTTTCTGCTGTGATTCGTTTATTTTGTGCTTTGCTACGCTGTGTTATTTTACTGTCATAAGTTCTGAGTTGACAAGTGCTCGGACAGTTGTCCTTACATTGTGCACAGCGTGTGTCTGTCTGGTTGCCAGAATTTCAATTGGTATCAGAGCAGGTCATTCTACCTGTTCTGGTTTTAAAAGGGTGAGATCAAGGGAAGAAACCTTCTGGCAATATGGACAATGAAGGAGGATTGGTTAACATGACATCTTTTATGGACACTGAGGAAAGTGTTGCAGATTTAATTCTTGGAAGAAAATTCAAGAAAGCTTTTATGAGAATTGAAAGGAAGCAAAGATCCAATGTCAAGAACTCTGTCATGACGAATGTTGAGGGCATTGTTGATGTTACTAAAACCCTAGGTACTGATAATCCTAAGGTATTTGACAAATTAGTTGGTGATAGGCCAAATTTCTCTGCTGAACAAGTTGCTTCTGTTGCTGCTAATAAGAAAACTGACGTTGATAGTATTGTTGCTGAGAATCCTGTTAATTCTCCTGCTAAGCTGAAGGATGCTGTGCCAAATGCTCAGGCATCTCTGACACAAGCCAATGAAGAGGCTGTTATGGTTCCAAATATCCCTAACTCTGTGAGTATCCATGATGATGATACATCCAAGTTTCTGAGACAAGAAATTGAGACTCAGCATATTGTGAGTCATGTTGAGACTGCAAATTTGGTACAAGATGATGTTGTTAATATTGATGAAGATGTACCGGAAGAAAGGCCTTTGGAGAAGATCCATGTCACAGGTGTTGCTCATATAACAAGGAGCAATTCCCTCAAAAGTGTATCTAATATTAGTGAATGTGCCAAAGGGAGTAAGAAGAAAACATCTGATAATGGGAAGAAGCCCATTGGTCCCCCAAAGTCTTGGAGAAAAGTAACTCCCAAGCCTGATCAGAAGAAGAAGAATCTCAAAAGAAAGGATCATCCTTCAAGTGATTCTGATTTTGAGATTGCTGAGACATATGTTGCCCCATCTGGTGAAGCATTTAGAAAAACTGTCAAGGGAATGAAAGTTCCTCTAGTTATTCCTCCAGCCCCTTTGGATAATGTTTCATTTCATCTGGAAAGTGGAGCTACTCGCTGGAAATTTGTTTATCATAGAAGGCTTGGACTGGAGAGGAATTTGAAGACAGATGTGTTCAAGTGCAAGGAACTTGTTGATGTGTTGGAATATGCTGGGTTGATGAAGACTGTGAAGAATCTAGGTCATTGCTATGACATGTTGTTAAGGGAATTTGTGGTAAACATCTCTGAGGACAGTGATGATTCAAGGAATCATGAGTACAGACAAGTGTTTGTTTGTGGTAGATGTGTCAACTTCTCTCCTCAAATTATTAATGCCTATCTTGGAAGATCTGTTGAGGACATTCCTGAGTTGGAAGTGACTGATGACACCATCTACAAAGCTATAACAGGTAATAAGCTTAGACACTGGTCTGGACATTTGTCTGCTGCAAAATTGTCTCCATTATATATTGTTTTGAACAAAATTGATGCTGATAAATGGTCTCAAACCACTCATTCTAATTCTGTTGCAACTGGTTTAGCTAAGCTTATCTATGCAGTTGGTACTAAATCTGCATTTGATTTTGGTTCTTACATTTATTATCAAATTTTGGAGCAAGCTAAGTCTTTTGCTATTAAGTTCTACATTGTCTTTCCAACTCTACTGTATGGTATTATACTCCAACAACATCCTGATATTCTAGTTAGTTCAGATGTGCTTGTTAGGAGGCTTTGTCCTTTGGTTTTGGATTGCAAGTTATTGTCTCAGCCACATGCTGATGAATTGGCTGGCACTTATGTCCGGTCATCTGGTGTTATGAGTAGGCAGGCAATGATTGCTAAGCTTACAGAGATTAGTTTGGATCTGGGTATTAAGAAGTCGAAGGTGACTGATGACACCATTTGCAAGGCAATCACAAGTAACAAGGTTAAGCATTTGCCTAGACATTTGTCCTCTCCACAACTCTCTCTATTGTATGTCGTTCTAAACAAGATTTCTGCTCAAAACTGGACTATAACTACTCATTCAAATTATGTTGCTACTGGTTTGGCCAAGTTCATATATGTTGTTGGTATGAAAACGTCTTTTGATTATGGCTCCTACATCAACTATCAGGCTCTAGAGCATGCTAAGTCTTATGCTGTCAAGTTTACTATAGTCTTTCCCACTCTCTTGTGTGGTATTATTCTCCAGCAATATCCAGATATTTTGCTTAACACTAATGAGTCCTGTAAGAGGCCTGGTCCTTTGTCCTTAGATTACAGTTTCATGTCTGGATCACATGTTGTTGACTTAGCTGATACTTCTGTCAAGACAATTGTTGTTCTTAGTAGAAAACAATTGATTACTCAATTTACAAAGATTAGTATGGCACTTGGTGCTAGAAAGATGAAAATTGACAGGATTATTGCAGCTCAGGTTGAGATTGAGGTTAATGACAATCCCTTCTGCAAGACAATCACTAGTAATGAAGTCAAAGGTTGGCCAAAGAATGACAAGTTGTCATCTAATAAGCTCACGGTGAAATATGCAATTTTTAACAGAAATCGAGCTATCAACTGGATGTTCACTTCTCACCTTTTTGACATAGCTACAGGTCTGGGTAAGTCTATTCATATTGTTGGTACTAAGACCACCTATAACTTTAACACTTATATTCTTGATCAATCCATAAAGTATGCTAAGTGTTTGGATGTGAAGATGCTAATAACAATTCCCACAATGCTCGGAAGTATTATTTTTGATGAGCATCTTGATATTTTGATCAGCTCTGATGTTGCCAGCAAGAGGGAGTCTCCTCTCAAGTTGCACTATAGAGTGTATGAAGGGACACATGTCTTAGATAATGCTGTAACATCTGACCAGACAACTTCTAATATCATAACCATAAAAGAGATAAATGCTTATGTGATGGGTCCTTTGAAAGTTGGAAGTCTTGGAAAGAGAAAGGATGAAAATGTATTTGTAAGGATCATAAGTGACCGTGGGAAGAAATTTGAAGATGTCAAAGTTCTCTGATTTTCTGCTCCTCTAAAATAATTACCCTCGGTTACTCCTCCTATATCATAGCTTACAAAGTCTTTAATTCCATAATCAATGCTATGATAGAATCCTTATATGTAGAAAATTTGGATAAAAAGGATATTGCTACTCCTATTAAGATTGTCCAAGAGTCTTCAACCCTATGTTTAGAAGATACTGAAAAAGCTGTTGTTGATGGTGGTGTTGACACAAAGGCCACAGATAGCCCTGTATTGAAACCAACTTCAGAGAATACTCAAACTAATACCATAGCTGAAAGTGGTGATTCTTATGAAGGTGTTAACCTTCCTGGGTATTGTGCTGTGAAAGATGCTAGAGCATCTGACGATTGAGATTCTCAAGCTAATATAGAGGGAAATATGTTTGGTGATACACTTGTGGTCTCTCGAACTGATGAGAGTATGAAGACTACTGAGGTAGAAACCAAAGATCATGGTCTCCCAGACTCACAAACAGGTACACAACATATTGAAGCTGATGTTGAAATTTTGATAGAAGATGCTGTTGAAGATGATGTTGCAGATGCTGGCACATCTGTCAAGCCATTAGAAGCATGGAGAAAAAGAGCTAGAAATGTTCTATCTGTTCTCTTGGATAATGTGTCTTTCCATCATGAAGAAAGAGCTTCCAGATGAAAATTTTATTTGTCTGTGGAAGAAGCATGTTTAATGAAAACTTTGCACAGTTTAGGGAAGTGATATGTCAAGCGGGTTAGGGATTTTATTGTGATCATGGGGGAGTACTATGATGATCCTTTGAGTGTTGAGTATATGCAGTTTTTTTTGGTGATTTGGTGAAAGAATGGTCAATGAAGAAAAAGTTGCCAGCAGCTAAGCTAACAACGTACAAAGTCTATAGTTAATTTTGGTGAGTATATCTTTTATCAGACTATAGCTCATAGGAAATCTAATGCTACAAAATTTCCTATTGTGTTTCCTACCTTGATCTGTGATATCATTATGCATCAATATTCTGAGATATGTAATCAACCTGATGGGGTTAGTCAATGAGAGTCAGATATTACTTTAGATCCAAGGTTTCTTGAGAAGTCACATGCTGCAGACATTGCTCTAACATCTGTCTAAGGAACATCTTCCATGATAAGTATACAACAGATGATTTATGACCTCAAGATTATGAGTAAAGCTCTGGATGACAAGAAATTCTTGATGGTTCGTGTTATTCCAACTCTGGAAGTTGAAGAATTGATTGCTCATGACGATAGAGGTGATGATTTGGTGGTGGAAGACTTTGAGGGTAGTGCTGATTTTTGATCTTATGTGTTACTTCTGACCTCTTGCATCAGATGTTATGTTGCTTTTATGGGTTAAGCCCTAGATTTTTTATGCACCTGCATGTGCACTTAGTTGCAATATGTACCCTGTGATTATGTCCCTCTGAACATGTTTCCTGCTTGTATGTGCATGAAGTGAGGGGAAGTGTTATAAGTTTGATGCATAAAGCTAATATTATATTATTGATGACAACACTGTCTATGTTGTTGGTGTAATGCAAGAAGCTCAGACAGATGCTCTGACATCTGACTTATAGTAGTAAGGGAGTTTATGGTGTATGTATGCAAGTTTTGAGGGGGAGTAATCATATTTGATTATCTCCTATTATCTACCTGTTGATTATCTGAGGAGGAGTAGTATGTATCTCTTGCCTATCTATCTATGAATGGAGTGCTAGTGCTTGTTCTGAGAAGAAGTATATGAATCTTGTGTGATGATGACTAAGTAGAATTATTTTCTACTACATTCTTCTGATTTCATGAATTAAGGGGGAGGAATTTATTTTTCCTAAGTCCTTAAGTTTGATTTGTCTTGAAGTTTCTATTTTCATATGGGGATCTATTGTGAGAGGTTAAGTCTCTCTGTTCACACTCTATGAGGCTAGTTGTTCTTATATCCGCTGTGCATGCCTCTGATATATTGTTGGCCAAAGCATTCATGTTATGTCCTATCTTCTTAGATGTGTATTGATGTTGATTTGAAGATTATTTTATTATGCATATTGGTCAAAATTTATTTTTGTCAAAGATTCTGGTGTTGAAACTCCTTCTGAAGAATATTGATATGTATGATCCTTCCAGAATCCTCATTAGTCTTGTCATTTAAACTGTTGTTAACTCTACAATAGTATATGAAAGATGCTTGACCAAATGCTGTGTCATATGGAACAGCATTATGTGATCAGTGATTTCGTGCCAGCTAGCGTTATATTTCTGTACGCAATCTTCTACAGATTCGTTTGTATTTTTATCTAGCTTACTGATCAAGGCACCTGTAATTGAATGAAGTTCAAGATACTACTCCTGATAATGTTTTGCCTTAAGTTTTGGTCTATGAAGTGCAAGTATACATGCAAAGTAATATTGTTGCAGCTGGACCTATGTCAAGAAAGGACATAATAGCTGGGTTGAAAGAAACCTGCAAAGCTTTGGAACTTGAAGAAGCTTATGTTGTGGCTAATCATGAGACAGTTACACTATGGAGTATCTAAAATGACATGGTGTGGTTTGTAAGGTATTTCATCTACCCGTTGTATGTTGTTGCTATATGAGAAGATTAGTTGAAAATGAAGGGCCTGAGAAGGAATGGAGGTTCACACTTTATGGTAGGGGTGCCTATCACTTACATATGTAGAATCATAACTCTGCACTTTATTCATTATCCATCCTCTTCTCTATGGTATGATATCTTCTGGTTCTTAGCCATGCGAATTTACTAGCATTCTACTTCTGAGATGTTCTTGTATGACATGCTATGCAAGATTACTTCATGATCTTGTTAGCTGTTACTTGTTACGATGCTAGTTGTATGATGTGTTTGTTGATGCTGCAGCATGTTACATGCATGCGAATGTATTGTGTTGGACTGTGCAATTATGGTAATCTGAGTATGTTGATCAATGGAGTTGCTATGATATTGTCGCAAGGGTTCTATGGTGCAATGTGAAATTGCTAAGCAGATTTATGAGCATGTTTCCTCTTCTTGTGTTCTTTGGATGTTTATGCTACTCTGTTATATGCCTATTTCAAATTCTCATATGAAGTTTGGCAATATTTATGTCTAAAAAGGGGGAGAAGTAAGCTGATATTGGCTGATGTTTGCATGATGCTCTACTAGATGTTGACACATTTGTCTATATGGTGATATGAAGTAGTTTATGTTGCTTTGCCATGGCAAATGTCTATGAGTTGATAATATGCATGAGACATTGTTCTCAGGGGGAGTGCTGATGTTTGCTGATGTTGAAGGAGAATGTTATGCTTATGCTTGCATGAGAATGCTATATCAAATGTTGAAGCATTCAGTTTTGTGTGAAGCACTATTTGTGATGAAGCGTATTGTCTCTGATGTTTTTAATTGTGAGGCTATTTTCTATCATCTGCTGCTATATGCCTCTGGTGTTTATGTGTTGAAGCTTATTTGTAAGCACTTTTAATGGAAATCTACTATGTGAAGATGGTTCTTGTTCTCCTTCAAAGTTGCTATGTTTTGATTGATTAGAAGGAGTGTGCTGTGTATATCTCTCTGGCTTTCATATATGGCCCAAGATTGTTTTAGCCAAAAATTTGCCAAAGGGGGAGATTGTTGGGTTTTTGTGTATTGGCATCATTTTTGCGAAAACACTAACTGGACAGATGCTGGACGAGATGCTAACTAGACAGATGTTGGACCAGATGCTCCAACATGTGCGTACAGCATCAGGACGTACGCATATTTTTGTGCGAGATCTTTTTAAAGATTTGCTTCAGTTTTATCTCAATTACTTATGCACTAAGTCTCGCCTGGTTGTGTAGAACCTTCAGGAGGTGGCGGTTTGCCCTGATTGCTTCATAAAATATGTTTCTCCATTTATGGAAACATATTATATGGTTCTAAAATATAATTGCAAGATTTCTTTTGGACCAGCTGGATTGTAAAGCCCATGTATCTTCCTCAACACGTTCTTACAAAATATATATATATTGGAAGATGTAAAACCTAAAGTGAAGCGAAGCCATTATTTACAAAAAGGAGTCTTTAGGGTTTTAGGGTTTCGTGGTTAAAGCCTTGTGCTTTAATGTGTGCACTCCTAAGCTTTTAAGTATGGAGTTGCCTGTGTACCACTCCTAAGCTGTGAAGTACGGAGTCGGTTGTTTTTGTGTTCACTAAAGCGTGTGTTGCTTATATGTTAAGTAGTGAACTTGTGAGCCTTCATTGTATCTTTCGGATTCAAGTCAAGGACTCTGTGTTTGAGTTGTAATTGTTACTGCTCCTAAGCTTTAAAGTACGGAGGTAGTATGTGTCATTAGAGTGTGACTCTTGAAACAATAAACGAAAAGAACAATTGATAACAGTGCTGTCTGTACTGTTTGGTAAGGAAGTGAGCAGAGGTTCTCATATCTAGGAGTTCCTAGGTAGAGGTCTAGACGGGTAGTTACAAAGTGAGAAGTGCAAACGAGGAGTTTGACTTTGAATTTGTTTTACTTAGTGGATTTCCTTCCTGGATTGGTATCCCCCAGACTAGGGCAAGTTGCGCCGAACTGGGTTAACAAACTCACTGTGTTATTTATCTTTCTGCTGTGATTCGTTTATTTTGTGCTTTGCTACGCTGTGTTATTTTACTGTCATAAGTTCTGAGTTGACAAGTGCTCGGACAGTTGTCCTTACATTGTGCACAGCGTGTGTCTGTCTGGTTGCCAGAATTTCAAATCCTATTTGCATCAGCATCAAAACTTTCAATTATCTTTGCATCTTCAGGAGACAACACATTAACATCTTCATTTTCCATCAACTTCTGTTCCAGAATCCACTATTCTCTTTCTTCAGCCTTCAGAACTTCCATCTCATTATGTGATAAGTTAGTTAACATCAGTCTTTCCTTTTGAAGTGCACTTCCAAATGCATTTTCAAAGGAATCTGTGAAGAGCATATGATCATAAACTAACTCATCAACATATTTCTTCTTCAGAGCAGCCATTATCAACCTTTGAGCATTATCTATCTCATCAAACTTCTCAACAATCTGACTTGGCATAATACCACGTTCAGATTTTAAGTTGTGCATTCTTCTAACATCATTATTAACAATCCTTGCTAAAATCTCAATGCTAGAAACAGTTTGGCTAGAGTGTTGAGTTTGAATGCTTTCTAGGATAGATTGATATGTAATTTCAGGCTCAAAAACAGTTTGGTTGATATTTTGCTCAAGGTTAGATGGAGGAGAAACAGGAGGTTGAGGTGATGGAGGTGAGCTAACAGTGAAGGCAGGTTGTGAAGATGATTGAATTAAAGGATTAATAATTTCTATGAGTGGGCTAGTTGGCATAGTGACAGGTGGAGGAGTGTGAAAAACATGAGTAGGAGTGGGGTTAAGCTTGGTGCTATCAGATTCAGTATCAGAATCAGAACTGACATCACTAAGAGGATCACCATATTTTTCTTTAAGCTTATCAAGACTTGATTTCTCAGAAGGAGAAGGTATAACAACAAAAGGTTTGGAAGGTGTTTCAGGTAAGCTGTTAGTTTCTGCATGAATGGTTTGAGGTGACAAATGTTCAGATAGTATTTCTAAAACATTTGGTTCTGATACAGGTTCAGATGAAGGTTTGGTTGGAGAAGGTTTCACATAAACTGGCTCAAGAAAAGGTTCATCATTTCTAGATTGAGATTCAACAGACTCATTAATAAAAGCATTAGAAGATGTACCTTGATGTTTCTGACGTTTGTGAGCAGCTCTTTCTCTGACTATCTTCTTCTTCTTCAACTCAAGAGGTTCATTATCATCCTCTTCTTCTTCATCGGACTCAACAATAATCTTCCTCTTGTTTTTATTGTTGTCCTCAGCCTTCTTGGACCTTTCTTCTCTCCTCAGATTCTCAATTTGTTCTTCTGTTAAGATCTTGACACCACCAATAGAAGGATTTTTGATTTTTACTCTGTCTCTGGTAACAGTAGTCTTCATCACAAAATCTTGTTTCTGATCAAAGCCTAGTTTAGTAATATCCACTTCATTACCAGGTGTTTCCAATCCATACTCTTCATTCCAGTGATTAAACCAATCATCAGCAATCTTCTTTCCCTTTTCAATATCAACACCAGGGAAGGAAGAATCAAACACTTCCTCTTCTTTGTTCATTAGCAAAGGGTTGTTAGGAACCACAACTTTTCCTTTGACTAGGAACATCTTCTTTAAGGACTTACCATCAACAATCCTTGATTCCACATAAGTAGCTTTGACAAAGGATGGAAATTTTTCTTTCAGAATCTCATGAAGGTTGCTCAGATAAAAGATGTGAGATAGCAACCTAACATGATGACAGTTAGTGTGACCTTTATCAGTGCTGTTTTTGATCACTTCACATAGATGATCAAAGATGTATCTTGACACATTCATCTTGACAAAGCTATGAAGATAATGCATGAAGTATTTTTGTTCAGAAGAAATACAGTCAGTACCACCTGCTTTCGTAGCAATGGATTCAAACAACACTTTGTAAACTCCTTTGAAATACGCCTTCAACTCTTTTTTTCCATTAGAGTTTACATTCTCAAAAAGAGTTGCTTGATCAGTTGGATCTTGTGGCTTAGTCTTGTAACCAGCAAGATGAATTCCTTGATTGGGTAGATTCAAAGCCTTGGCAATATGATCTTCAGTGATTTTGATATCCATTCCAGCAATGTTTGATCTGATTTCAGTTTGGGTAAACTCAGGAAGACCCAATTCTTCCCTTGATTTTCCTTTTAGTAGAGGGTTTTTCTTCACTAGATTCTGAACTTCGATATATGTTGACTGCTTATCAAAAACATACGCCTTCATCCAGAACTCTTTTACCATCTCTTCAAAGATAGGACCATTCAGAATTTTGAAGTAGCGTTCTAACCCCTGATAGAAGAACATCTTCTGTAAATCAAAGTCGTTTGCTTTCAAACTCTCGAAATCAACCCGTTTTTCTACCATGCACTTCAAACTTTTATACTTGAAAGACATAGTGTCTTTTCTGATTCTGTACTTCTTTTGATTTTCCAAATCAACTATGGGTTTCACCGATAGAGAAGCAGTAGACGATGATGATGCCATTGTTTGAAGGTTAGGGTTTTGGTTTTGCTAGAGAAGAAGAAAAGAAAACTGAAGCGTTTGGAGGTTTAGAGAGAATATGAAAACGTGTGGGTTGTGAACGTGTTTGTGTGCAAGTGATATAAGTGTATATTTTTAGAAAACAAACAAACAGTACAACACAAAAAAAAAGGACAGAATAGTCATATTCATTTTAAGCGCTAAACTCATCATTAACCAATACTCAATTAATTGCAAAACGACACGTGTATTAGAAAATTATTTAAATAACTGGTGCGTTAGTGGACAGCAGTTAGAAAAAAAAAAGGTTGTAAACTGTTCCACTACCACATCAGAACCATTCTGTTGATTCTGATACTTATCAGAAGTAGTTACTCATCAGAACTTCTGACCTTGAGGTTCTGAGGTTCAACATCTTCTGATCCTTATAAGATTTTAAAAACAAATTTTACTCAATAGAACTTAACAATCAGGAACAAACACCATGTTGAGATTTTTCTTTATGAAATCAAATCTTTCAACAGCTAAAGGTTTTGTACAGATATCAGCCCATTGTTTTTCAGTATCAACAAACTTGATATCTATAATACCTTTCTCAACATAATCTCTTATAAAATGATGTTTGATCTCAATATGTTTTGCTCTAGAGTGTAAAATAGGATTTTTGGAAAGCTGAATGGCTGCAGTATTATCACAATATAAAGGTATATAGTGACTGCTTATATGATAATCTTCTAATTGATATTTCATCCAAAGAAGTTGTGTACAACATTTAGCAGCTGAAATGTATTCTGCTTCTGCTGTGGACATAGCAATGGTGGTCTGCCTCTTGCTACACCAGGAGATAAGGTTTTCACCCATAAATTGGCAACTGCCACTTGTTGATTTCCTTTCAAGTTTATCTCCAGCATAATCAGCGTCACAAAATCCATTTAACTCATATTTCTTGGATTTCTTATAAAGTAATCCAAAATTACAAGTAGCTTTCAGATATCTAAAGATTCTCTTCACAGCAGTGAGATGAGATTCTCTAGGATCTGATTGAAATCTTGCACACAAGCATACAGAGAACATAATATCAGGTCTAGATGCAGTTAGATAGAGTAGAGAACCAATCATACCTCTATATAACTTCTGATCAACTTTGCCTTCAGATTCATCCAGACTCATGCTTGTTGTTGGATGCATTGGAGTATTCATTGGCTTACAATCTTCAAGATTGAACTTATTCAAGAGATCCTTTGTATACTTGGTTTGATGAATGTATGTTCCTTCCTTTGTTTGATTGATTTGAATTCCAAGAAAGAACTTCATCTCTCCCATCATGCTCATTTCAAATTCTTTTTCCATTAACTTAGAGAAATTCTTGCATAGAGAAGCATTAGTTGAACCAAAAACAATATCATCAACATATATGAACGATCAGAATGTCTTTCTTCAAGGTTTTTCTAAAAAGTGTACAGTCAACTTGTCCTTTTTCAAAACCATTATCAACCAAAAAGTTACTCAGTCTATCATACCAAGCTCTAGGAGCTTGTTTAAGACCATAAAGTGACTTTTGCAGTTTATAAACATGGTCAGGATTTTGAGTATTTTCAAAACCAGGAGGTTGTTTGACATATACTTCTTCAGTAATAAAACCTTTAAGAAATGCACTCTTCACATCCATTTGATATAGAGTGATACCAAGGTTAACTGCATAGGAAAGAAATAACCTGATTGCATCCAATCTAGCAACTAGAGCAAAAGTTTCTGTGTAATCAATCCCTTCCTGTTGACTGTAACCTTGTGCAACTAATCTTGCTTTGTTTCTAGTTACTTCTCCTTGTTCATTGAGCTTGTTTCTGAACACCCATTTTGTTCCAATAATGTTCTTGTCTTTTGGTCTAGGAACTAGATTCCAAACTTCATTTCTGTCAAACTGATGTAGTTCATCTTTCATAGCTAAGATCCAAGCTTTTTCTTTTAGAGCTTCATCAATAGTCTTTGGTTCATTGAGAGAAACCAAACTGACCATTGCATCTTCCTTTTGTGAACTTGATCTTGTTTTTCTAGGACTTTCTTTGTTTCCAATGATCAATTCTTCTGGATGAGATGACTTGTATTTGAAAGAATTCTTCTTCATTACTTCTTCAATCTCAGCATCAGAATCACTATGAATTTGAGTAGTTGGAACATCTTCAGAAGGAGTTGTTTCTTGATCATCAGAAGTTGTTTCAGGTTCTGAACTTTTGTTAACTTCTACAATTTCAACTTCTGATTCTAGATTATCTGCAATAACTTCAACTAGCTCTGACTTATCATCATCAGGCTCTTTGTCATCAAATCTTACATGCATAGATTCTTCAACAGTGTTAGTTTCAGAATTATACACTCTGTATGACTTAGAGCGTTCAGAATATCCAATAAAGATACCCTTAGAAGCTTTAGAGTCAAATTTCTTTAAATGAACTTTAGAATTCAGAATGTAACATGTACAACCAAATTGATGAAAATAAGAAATATCAGGTTTTCTTCCTTTGAACAATTCATATGCTGTTTTATTCAATAAAGGTCTGATATAGATCCTATTTTGAATATAACAAGCAGTGTTTATTGCTTCTGCCCAAAAATGTTTTGCTAGGTTAGTTTCATGCATCATGGTTCTGGCCATTTCTTGTAAAGATCTGTTCTTTCTCTCTACAACCCCATTTTGCTGTGGAGTTCTAGGAGATGAGAACTCATGAAGAATTCCATTGTTTTCACAATAGATTTCAAAAGGTTCATTTTCAAACTCACCACCATGATCACTTCTAACCTTAACAATTTTCAAGTATTTTTCAACTTGTATTTGAGTGCAGAAGGTTTTAAACACATAATATGTATCATCCTTGGATCTAAGGAATTTAACCCAAGTCCATCTACTGAAATCATCTACAATGACAAGTCCATACTTCTTACCATTTATTGAAGCAGTACTAACTGGTCCAAATAGATTAATATGAAGTAGTTCCAAAGGCCTTGTGGTAGAGACAATGTTTTTATCTTTAAAAGAGCTTTTGAAAAGGTTTCCTTTTTGACAAGGACCACAAATTGTGTCTGACTGATATTTTAGGACAGGTAGGCCTCTCACAAGATCTTGACTACTAAGCTTAGAGATTAATCTCCAGTTAGCATGACCTAATCTTTTATGCCAGACCCACTTTTATTCACTCAGAGTCAGAAGACAAACAACTTGTTGTTCTACTAATTCAAAAAGATTGATTTTGTAAACATTGCCTTTCCTTTTTCCTTTGAAAACTACAGACTTATCAGAGTATCTGTTTACAGTACATGTGTTCTTATTAAAAACTACTTCATAACCATTATCACATAATTGGCTTATGCTAAGAAGGTTATGATAAAGTCCATCAACAAGAAGAACATCAGAAATAGTAGAGAAGGATTTACCTACTGTACCAGTACCAATTATTGTGCCTTTTTGGTTCCCACCAAATCCTACAGATCCTCCCTTTTTCAGATTCAGGGTGAGGAATAAATGCTTTTCTCCCGTCATGTGTCGAGAGCAGCCACTGTCCAGGTACCATGTACTTGAGTTTTTCTCTTTTTGAGTGCAAACCTGCAACATAAACTATTTCAGATTTTGGTACCCACAACTTGTTGGGTCCAGATGGGTTAGTGTAGGCCTTGTAGAAGTATGATTTTTGAAAACCAGTTTGAGAAGCATACTTCTTCTTGCCAAAACTTCTAATAGGTTTCACAGACTTTGTATCAGAAGTACTAGCTTCTGAAGTTCTCAGAACCTTAATTGAATTAGGAACTGGTCTCTTCAGAATCTTTACTTCTGAATATCTCATTTTTGAATTTGAGTTATCAGAAATCACTGAAGTGTCATCTTCTGAGACTTTTGATTTTCCCTTATCCGAAACAGAAGTTTGTGAAACTTTCTTAGAATTACCAGCTTCTGATATGAAAGTGGAATAGAGAGGAGGAGGTGTTTTGCTCAAACAAACAGACTGACTTGATTTTTCTTTATCAGAAGATGCAGAATAACCAAGTCCATATCCTTTGTTCTTGCTCACACTGCTACTTTGCTCTTGTTAACATTTTGTTTAACAAACTCATGAAGAGCAACTTCGTGCTTATCATGTGATTTGTTACAAGCAACACAACCTTCTTTAAGCTCTTTGATTTTCAAAAGAGATTCATTGTATTGAGATTGAAGTTGGTCAGATTTCTCTGTAAGCAAGTCAATTTTAGTTTTTAAACTTTTGAAATCATTTGACTTGTTTATGTATTGCTTCATAGTGTCTTTTAGAGCAATAAGAAGCTTATCATGAGGAAGTTTAGAAATTACCTCATCAATATCATCAGTATCAGATTCATTCTCCATATCAGATTCATTATCAGAAGATGTTGTAGCCATAAGTGCTATGTTTGCTTCCTCATCATCTTCATCAGTATCTGATAACTTCTCAAGGTCCTCAAAAGTTGCCATAAGACTCTTCTTCATTCTGTTCTTGAAGTTGCCCTTTTTCCCTTTATCATTGGAGTTCAAATCAGGACAATCAGCAATAAAATGACCAGTCTTTTTGCAGTTGAAACAACTATTTTTAGAACCATCCTTCTTGTCTTTAACATTGGAGCTTTTGTTCCCATAACTCTTAGAACCAGAACTTCTTCCAGAAGCTTTGTTATTTTTGTACTTATTCCATTTTCTGAACTTTGAAAGCAGAGCAAAGAGTTCCTCATCTGATCCATCCTCCTGATCATCTACAGAAGATTCATCAGCATCAGATTCAATAACTTTCGCCTTTAAATCTTTAGGAGATTTCAAAGTAGCTGGCAAGGCCAATGACTTTGATTTCTTCTTGGGCTCATGAGAAGCTAATTCCATCTCGTGACTTATGAGAGAACTAGTTAACTCTTCTAGGCTTAAGGTATTGAGATCTTTTGCTTCTTGTATAGCAGTGACTTTAGGTCTCCACTTGGGTGGTAAACACCTCAGAATCTTCTTAACATGATCAGCAGTGGTATAACTTTTCTTTAAGACTCCAAGACCAGAAACCAAGATTTTAAACCTTGCATACATTTCTTCAATGTTTTCTGTGTCTTTCATCTTAAACATTTCATACTGATGAACCAGAAGATTAGCCTTTGCTTCTTTCACCTGTTGGTTTCCTTCATAAGTAGCACACAAGGAGTCATAAATACCCTTCGCACTAGATCTGTTTCCAAGTTTTAAAAACTCATCATGAGTGATACAGCTAGCAAGGATAGAAATAGCTCTGTTGTGTCTCTTCCAGTCTTTCTTTTGATCAGCTGTGAAAGTCTTCTTGACAGCTGCTGTAGTCTTACCATCTTCATCAAGCTTGTCTTGAAAACTAACACCTTCTTCAATGATGTCCCATAAACCTTCATCTTCAGCTATGATATGAGGATAGATTTTGTATTTCCACCAGTTGAAGGTTGATTGATCACCATTGAACTTGGGTGCTTTGCTATAAGTTCCACCAGATTTCTCAGACTTTTCAGAACTGTAATCATATGGAATAGCAGTTTTCTTTGGACTTGACTCTCCAGACATGGTGTTTTTCAGGATCTTTTTGTTTCACTGTTAAGTGACACGTAACAAACCGGAGCTCTAGATACCAATTGAAGGTGTGAAAAACACAAGAAGGGGGGGGGGGTTGAATTGTGTTTTGGTATTTTAAAAACTTCTGCTAAGTTTTGAAGCTTATCAGAAGCACCAGCGGATAAAGAAACACAATTAACACACTCACACAAGAGTAAGGATAGAGAGAGAGAGAGAAAAAACAAGCAATTTTATACTGGTTCCTCTCACAAACCGAGAGTAGTCCAGTCCCCTTGCACTTCCAAGGGATTTCACTATAATCACCTAGATTATTACAATGCTCAAACACACAAGTAAGAGACTTCCTATTTGCTCAAGCAAACTAGCAAGAGACTTCCTAATACAAAAAAGAAAATAATAGAAAGTGATAAACACTTGATTATAAAATCAAGAGTTTTCTCAAGATTACAACTCAAGACTCTTAAGACTCTAACACAGAATTCCTAATGAATTAGAAAAACAAAGTGTTAGAAGCACAACATAAATAAGTTCAGAAGCAGTGCTTTCAGTCTTATGCAAAGAAGTAAAGTTGTATATGTGCGTAAGTTGTTGTAATTGTAACTTTTATCTTCAAAAAGAGGTTCTCTATTTATATGTGAAGAGAGAATAAAGACGTTTGAAGATAATGACCGTTGCAGAGGTCATTTTCAAGCCAGCTGTGAAAGGACAAAGGTAACATGGGATATTTGCCAATTCTGGTAATGCTTATCCTGTTATTCCTTTTGTTTGAGAATATTCGCCCTTATGCAGTAAAATAGTACTAACGTCACTATCCTTGATGATAAGGATGTAGTACTATGATGTATTAATCAATCACAGCTTTTCATTCAAATGATTTCCAATCATTGAATTACTATCAGTTAACACTGACATTTCTGGCTTGTTATTCAGAGCCTATGTATCAGACATATGCTTCTGAGTCTTCAGCTTCTGAAACTGTTGGTCTTCTTCATACGTTGCTTCTGATTCAACATAACTTCTGAGATGACTTGCTTCTGATTAACGTTGCTTCTGATATCCTTGCTTCTGATATCCTTGCGTCTGATATCCTTGCTTCTGATATCCTTGCTTCTGATATCCTTGCTAATACTTTGTTTCAGAGCTTCTTTTAATATAACATTATATTTAATCTGCACACTTCAGATAAATATTAAAATACCCTATTGTTCATTAATACTTTGTTATCATCAAAACATCAAGAGTTAGATCTGAACATCCTTTGTTCCAACAATCTCCCCCTTTTTGATTGATGACAAATTTAGTATTAATTAACAATGGTTGTTATTTTAATTTAATATGTTCAACAGAGGTTCATAAGCTTTGCATGCTCCCCCTAAGTTGTAACATTAAAAAATTAAAATAGTTTAAGAATATAATTTTATTTTGACTCAAATTTTTCATATTTTGACTCTTAGAGGCTAGTTTTGTAAGCTCTCCCCCTGAGTCTGATAATCAATAAAAAAAATGCACTATTTTCATTCATCATCATATGAAGAACTCAGTTCAATATAAAATATTATTCTCCAGAATAAATAAATAAACTAACATAAAAAGTAACGAACAAAATTAAATAGGTTCTTTTAATTGGTTTCAGTTATTAGCGCTTCTGTATCATTAATTAATGACTCTTACTCCCCCTTTTGTCATCAAACAAAAACAGTTTGTATAAAAAGAAGTAAAGACATTTAAAAAGCGCGTAAAAAGATCAGTCAAAAACACAACTTCCAAGAAGTCAAGTCAGAAAACAGTTACAACAAAGCCATTAAATGACTTATCTGATATCAAGAACTGTGTGACTTAAACTCTATGAAAAGTCTATAAAAGGAGAACGCTTTACCATTTCAATCAACTCAACACTTCCACACATTATTATCAGAAATAATGGATAAGGATAGAAGAGCTAATAAAGGTAAGAATCCTCAAGAAGTGAAGAAGGAAGAATCACCACAGAGAACAAAACCAAGAGCAAAGAAGGTTAAGGGTGAAGCATCTTCTTCAGTTCCATTGAGAAGAAGTTATAGAACAAGATCTAAAGCAAAACCACAACCACCAGTTTATATCAATCTTTCATCAGATTCTGATGAAACTGATTCTGATTATAGAGAATTTCTCAGAACATATGATCCAGATCAATGTGAAGATTCTTCAGAAGGATCATCTTCTGGTTCTGATAAGCCATATTTGGATTATCTGAGGTACTTGGAAAATTATCATTCTCCAACAGAAACCTCAGGTTCTGGTGATTCTCAGAAGTCAGAATTAGATTCTAAATAGAATTAGGACCTTATGTAATGATATTCTATTCAATCAATAAAGATTTATGGTTCTGTTTTGAAATCTTTTTCTATAGTTTCTTTGTGTTTGACTTACTTTTCAAAGAAATATTTGAACATAACATGTAAACAGTTAAAAAGCAAACAAATAATTAAGTAAATCAAATAAGATGTTCATGCAATTAACAGGAAATAAACTTGTTCAAATATTACAACCAAAAATAAAGAAAATAACATGTGCTCAAACATAGAATCCTAGGGTTGAGATGAGGAGGGGTTGGAAGGAAGTCTTGATTCAAGCATCAGCATCAACTTCTCAAGAGCTTTGTCAGACTTTTCAGCATTCCTGTTGATAGTTTCTTTCAGATCCATCTGATTAGTCTTGACCTCTTCTAGACCAGCTTCCAACAGTAAGAGCTTTTCTCTTTGTTCCCTTTGAACTTGTTCAACTCTCAGAATCCTATTTGCATCAGCATCAGAACTTTCAATTATCTTTGCATCTTCAGGAGACAACACATTAACATCTTCATTTTCCATCAGCTTCTGTTCCAGAATCCTCTGTTCTCTTTCTTCAGCCTTCAGAACTTCCATCTCATTATGTGATAAGTTAGTTAACATCAGTCTTTCCTTTTGAAGTGCACTTCCTAATGCATTTTCAAAGGAATCTGTGAAGAGCATATGATCATAAACTAACTCATCAACATATTTCTTCTTCAAAGCAGCCATTATCAACCTTTGAGCATTATCTATCTCATCAAACTTCTCAACAATCTGACTTGGCATAATACCACGTTCAGATTTTAAGTTGTGCATTCTTCTAACATCATTATTAACAATCCTTGCTAAAATCTCAATGCTAGAAACAGTTTGGCTAGAGTGTTGAGTTTGAATGCTTTCTAGGATAGATTGATATGTAATTTCAGGCTCAAAAACAGTTTGGTTGATATTTTGCTCAAGGTTAGATGGAGGAGAAACAGGAGGTTGAGGTGATGGAGGTGAGCTAACAGTGAAGGCAGGTTGTGAAGATGATTGAATTAAAGGATTAATAATTTCTATGAGTGGGCTAGTTGGCATAGTGACAGGTGGAGGAGTGTGAAAAACATGAGTAGGAGTGGGGTTAAGCTTGGTGCTATCAGATTCAGTATCAGAATCAGAACTGACATCACTAAGAGGATCACCATATTTTTCTTTAAGCTTATCAAGACTTGATTTCTCAGAAGGAGAAGGTATAACAACAGAAGGTTTGGAAGGTGTTTCAGGTAAGCTGTTAGTTTCTGCATGAATGGTTTGAGGTGACAAATGTTCAGATAGCATTTCTAAAACATTTGGTTCTTATACAGGTTCAGATGAAGGTTTGGTTGGAGAAGGTTTCACATAAACAGGCTCAAGAAAAGGTTCATCATTTCTAGATTGAGATTCAACAGACTCATTAATAAAAGCATTAGAAGATGTACCTTGATGTTTCTGACGTTTGTGAGCAGCTCTTTCTCTGACTATCTTCTTATTCTTCAACTCAAGAGGTTCATTATCATCCTCTTCTTCTTCATCGGACTCAACAATAATCTTCCTCTTATTTTTATTGTTGTCCTCAGCCTTCTTGGACCTTTCTTCTCTCCTCAGATTCTCAATTTGTTCTTCTGTTAAGATCTTGACACCACCAATAGAAGGATTTTTGATTTTTACTCTGTCTCTGGTAACAGTAGTCTTCATCACAAAATCTTGTTTCTGATCAAAGCCTAGTTTAGTAATATCCACTTCATTACCAGGTGTTTCCAATCCATACTCTTCATTCAAGTGATTAAACCAATCATCAGCAATCTTCTTTCCCTTTTCAATATCAACACCAGGGAAGGAAGAATCAAACACTTCCTCTTCTTTGTTCATTAGCAAAGGGTTGTTAGGAACCACAACTTTTCCTTTGACTAGGAACATCTTCTTTAAGGACTTACCATCAACAATCCTTGATTCCACATAAGTAGCTTTGACAAAGGATGGAAATTTTTCTTTCAGAATCTCATGAAGGTTGCTCAGATAAAAGATGTGAGATAGCAACCTAACATGATGACAGTTAGTGTGACCTTTATCAGTGCTGTTTTTGATCACTTCACATAGATGATCAAAGATGTATCTTGACACATTCATCTTGACAAAGCTATGAAGATAATGCATGAAGTATTTCTGTTCAGAAGAAATACAGTCAGTACCACCTGCTTTCGTAGCAATGGATTCAAACAACACTTTGTAAACTCCTTTGAAATACGCCTTCAACTCTTTTTGTCCATTAGAGTTTACATTCTCAAAAAGAGTTGCTTGAACAGTTGGATCTTGTGGCTTAGTCTTGTAACCAGCAAGATGAATTCCTTGATTGGGTAGATTCAAAGCCTTGGCAATATGATCTGCAGTGATTTTGATATCCATTCCAGCAATGTTTGATCTAATTTCAGTTTGGGTAAACTCAGGAAGACCCAATTCTTCCCTTGATTTTCCTTTTAGTAGAGGGTTTTTCTTCACTAGATTCTGAACTTCGATATATGTTGACTGCTTATCAAAAACATACGCCTTCATCCAGAACTCTTTTACCATCTCTTCAAAGATAGGACCATTCAGAATTTTGAAGTAGCGTTCTAACCCCTGATAGAAGAACATCTTCTGTAAATCAAAGTCGTTTGCTTTCAAACTCTCGAAATCAACCCGTTTTTCTACCATGCACTTCAAACTTTTATACTTGAAAGACATAGTGTCTTTTCTGATTCTGTACTTCTTTTGATTTTCCAAATCAACTATGGGTTTCACCGATAGAGAAGCAGTAGACGATGATGATGCCATTGTTTGAAGGTTAGGGTTTTGGTTTTGCTAGAGAAGAAGAAAAGAAAACTGAAGCGTTTGGAGGTTTAGAGAGAATATGAAAACGTGTGGGTTGTGAACGTGTTTGTGTGCAAGTGATATAAGTGTATATTTTTAGAAAACAAACAAACAGTACAACACAAAAAAAAAGGACAGAATAGTCATATTCATTTTAAGCGCTAAACTCATCATTAACCAATACTCAATTAATTGCAAAACGACACGTGTATTAGAAAATTATTTAAATAACTGGTGCGTTAGTGGACAGCAGTTAGAAAAAAAAAAGGTTGTAAACTGTTCCACTACCACATCAGAACCATTCTGTTGATTCTGATACTTATCAGAAGTAGTTACTCATCAGAACTTCTGACCTTGAGGTTCTGAGGTTCAACATCTTCTGATCCTTATAAGATTTTAAAAACAAATTTTACTCAATAGAACTTAACAATCAGGAACAAACACCATGTTGAGATTTTTCTTTATGAAATCAAATCTTTCAACAGCTAAAGGTTTTGTACAGATATCAGCCCATTGTTTTTCAGTATCAACAAACTTGATATCTATAATACCTTTCTCAACATAATCTCTTATAAAATGATGTTTGATCTCAATATGTTTTGCTCTAGAGTGTAAAATAGGATTTTTGGAAAGCTGAATGGCTGCAGTATTATCACAATATAAAGGTATATAGTGACTGCTTATATGATAATCTTCTAATTGATATTTCATCCAAAGAAGTTGTGTACAACATTTAGCAGCTGAAATGTATTCTGCTTCTGCTGTGGACATAGCAATGGTGGTCTGCCTCTTGCTACACCAGGAGATAAGGTTTTCACCCATAAATTGGCAACTGCCACTTGTTGATTTCCTTTCAAGTTTATCTCCAGCATAATCAGCGTCACAAAATCCATTTAACTCATATTTCTTGGATTTCTTATAAAGTAATCCAAAATTACAAGTAGCTTTCAGATATCTAAAGATTCTCTTCACAGCAGTGAGATGAGATTCTCTAGGATCTGATTGAAATCTTGCACACAAGCATACAGAGAACATAATATCAGGTCTAGATGCAGTTAGATAGAGTAGAGAACCAATCATACCTCTATATAACTTCTGATCAACTTTGCCTTCAGATTCATCCAGACTCATGCTTGTTGTTGGATGCATTGGAGTATTCATTGGCTTACAATCTTCAAGATTGAACTTATTCAAGAGATCCTTTGTATACTTGGTTTGATGAATGTATGTTCCTTCCTTTGTTTGATTGATTTGAATTCCAAGAAAGAACTTCATCTCTCCCATCATGCTCATTTCAAATTCTTTTTCCATTAACTTAGAGAAATTCTTGCATAGAGAAGCATTAGTTGAACCAAAAACAATATCATCAACATATATTTGAACGATCAGAATGTCTTTCTTCAAGGTTTTTCTAAAAAGTGTACAGTCAACTTGTCCTTTTTCAAAACCATTATCAACCAAAAAGTTACTCAGTCTATCATACCAAGCTCTAGGAGCTTGTTTAAGACCATAAAGTGACTTTTGCAGTTTATAAACATGGTCAGGATTTTGAGTATTTTCAAAACCAGGAGGTTGTTTGACATATACTTCTTCAGTAATAAAACCTTTAAGAAATGCACTCTTCACATCCATTTGATATAGAGTGATACCAAGGTTAACTGCATAGGAAAGAAATAACCTGATTGCATCCAATCTAGCAACTAGAGCAAAAGTTTCTGTGTAATCAATCCCTTCCTGTTGACTGTAACCTTGTGCAACTAATCTTGCTTTGTTTCTAGTTACTTCTCCTTGTTCATTGAGCTTGTTTCTGAACACCCATTTTGTTCCAATAATGTTCTTGTCTTTTGGTCTAGGAACTAGATTCCAAACTTCATTTCTGTCAAACTGATGTAGTTCATCTTTCATAGCTAAGATCCAAGCTTTTTCTTTTAGAGCTTCATCAATAGTCTTTGGTTCATTGAGAGAAACCAAACTGACCATTGCATCTTCCTTTTGTGAACTTGATCTTGTTTTTCTAGGACTTTCTTTGTTTCCAATGATCAATTCTTCTGGATGAGATGACTTGTATTTGAAAGAATTCTTCTTCATTACTTCTTCAATCTCAGCATCAGAATCACTATGAATTTGAGTAGTTGGAACATCTTCAGAAGGAGCTGTTTCTTGATCATCAGAAGTTGTTTAAGGTTCTGAACTTTTGTTAACTTCTACAATTTCAACTTCTGATTCTAGATTATCTGCAATAACTTCAACTAGCTCTGACTTATCATCATCAGGCTCTTTGTCATCAAATCTTACATGCATAGATTCTTCAACAGTGTTAGTTTCAGAATTATACACTCTGTATGACTTAGAGCGTTCAGAATATCCAATAAAGATACCCTTAGAAGCTTTAGGGTCAAATTTCTTTAAATGAACTTTAGAATTCAGAATGTAACATGTACAACCAAATTGATGAAAATAAGAAATATCAGGTTTTCTTCCTTTGAACAATTCATATGCTGTTTTATTCAATAAAGGTCTGATATAGATCCTAATTTGAATATAACAAGCAGTGTTTATTGCTTCTGCCCAAAAATGTTTTGCTAGGTTAGTTTCATGCATCATGGTTCTGGCCATTTCTTGTAAAGATCTGTTCTTTCTCTCTACAACCCCATTTTGCTGTGGAGTTCTAGGAGATGAGAACTCATGAAGAATTCCATTGTTTTCACAATTGATTTCAAAAGGTTCATTTTCAAACTCACCACCATGATCACTTCTAACCTTAACAATTTTCAAGTCTTTTTCAACTTGTATTTGAGTGCAGAAGGTTTTAAACACATAATATGTATCATCCTTGGATCTAAGGAATTTAACCCAAGTCCATCTACTGAAATCATCTACAATGACAAGTCCATACTTCTTACCATTTATTGAAGCAGTACTAACTGGTCCAAATAGATCAATATGAAGCAGTTCCAAAGGCCTTGTGGTAGAGACAATGTTTATATCTTTAAAAGAGCTTTTGAAAAGCTTTCCTTTTTGACAAGGACCACAAATTGTGTCTGACTGATATTTTAGGACAGGTAGGCCTCTCACAAGATCTTGACTACTAAGCTTAGAGATTAATCTCCAGTTAGCATGACCTAATCTTTTATGCCAGACCCACTTTTATTCACTCAGAGTCAGAAGACAAACAACTTGTTGATCTACTAATTCAAAAAGATTGATTTTGTAAACATTGCCTTTCCTTTTTCCTTTGAAAACTACAGACTTATCAGAGTATCTGTTTACAGTACATGTGTTCTTATTAAAAACAACTTCATAACCATTATCACATAATTGGCTTATGCTAAGAAGGTTATGATAAAGTCCATCAGAAGTAGTAGAGAAGGATTTACCTACTGTACCAGTACCAATTATTGTGCCTTTTTGGTTCCCACCAAATCCTACAGATCCTCCCTTTTTCAGATTCAGGGTGAGGAATAAATGCTTTTCTCCCGTCATGTATCGAGAGCAGCCACTGTCCAGGTACCATGTACTTGAGTTTTTCTCTTTTTGAGTGCAAACCTGCAACATAAACTATTTCAGATTTTGGTACCCACAACTTGTTGGGTCCAGATGGGTTAGTGTAGGCCTTGTAGAAGTATGATTTTTGAAAACCAGAACTTCTTCCAGAAGCTTTGTTCCCATAACTCTTAACATTGGACCTTTTGTTCTCATAACTCTTAGAACCAGAACTTCTTCCAGAAGCTTTGTTATTTTTGTACTTATTCCATTTTCTGAACTTTGAAAGTAGAGCAAAGAGTTCCTCATCTGATCCATCCTCCTGATCATCTATAGAAGATTCATCAGCATCAGATTCAATAACTTTCGCCTTTAAAGCTTTAGGAGATTTCAAAGTAGTTGGCAAGGCCAATGACTTTGATTTCTTCTTGGGCTCATCAGAAGCTAATTCCATCTCGTGACTTATGAGAGAACTAGTTAACTCTTCTAGGCTTAAGGTATTGAGATCTTTTGCTTCTTGTATAGCAGTGACTTTAGGTCTCCACTTGGGTGGTAAACACCTCAGAATCTTCTTAACATAATCAGCAGTGGTATAACTTTTCTTTAAGACTCCAAGACCAGAAACAAAGATTTTAAACCTTGCATACATTTCTTCAATGCTTTTTGTGTCTTTCATCTTAAACATTTCATACTGATGAACCAGAAGATTAGCCTTTGCTTCTTTCACCTGTTGGTTTCCTTCATAAGTAGCACACAAGGAGTCATAAATACCCTTCGCACTAGATCTGTTTCTAAGTTTTAAAAACTCATCATGAGTGATACAGCTAGCAAGGATAGAAATAGCTCTGTTGTGTCTCTTCCAGTCTTTCTTTTGATCAGCTGTGAAAGTCTTCTTTACAGCTGCTGTAGTCTTACCATCTTCATCAAGCTTGTCTTGAAAACTAACACCTTCTTCAATGATGTCCCATAAACCTTCATCTTCAGCTATGATATGAGGATAGATTTTGTATTTCCACCTGTTGAAGGTTGATTGATCACCATTGAACTTGGGTGATTTGCTATAAGTTCCACCAGATTTCTCAGACTTTTCAGAATTGTAATCATATGGAATAGCAGTTTTCTTTGGACTTGACTCTCCAGACATGGTGTTTTTCAGGATCTTTTTGTTTCACTGTTAAGTGACATGTAATAAACCGGAGCTCTAGATACCGATTGAAGGTGTGAAAAACACAAGAAGGGGGGGGGGGTTGAATTGTGTTTTGGTATTTTAAAAACTTCTGCTAAGTTCTAAAGCTTATCAGAAGCACCAGCGGATAAAGAAACACAATTAACACACTCACACAAGAGTAAGGATAGAGAGAGAGAGAAAACAAGCAATTTTATACTGGTTCCTCTCACAAACCGAGAGTAGTCCAGTCCCCTTGCACTTCCAAGGGATTTCACTATAATCACCTAGATTATTACAATGCTCAAACACACAAGTAAGAGACTTCCTATTTGCTCAAGCAAACTAGCAAGAGACTTCCTAATACAAAAAAGAAAATAATAGAAAGTGATAAACACTTGATTATAAAATCAAGAGTTTTCTCAAGATTACAACTCAAGACTCTTAAGACTCTAACACAGAATTCCTAATGAATTAGAAAAACAGAGTGTTAGAAGCACAACAGAAATAGTTTCAAAAGCAGTGCTTTCAGTCTTATGCAAAGGAGTAAAGTTGTATATGTGCGTAAGTTGTTGTAATTGTAACTTTTATCTTCAAAAAGAGGTTCTCTATTTATATGTGAAGAGAGAATAGAGACGTTTGAAGATAATGACCGTTGCAGAGGTCATTTTCAAGCCAGCTGTGAAAGGACAAAGGTAACATGGGATATTTGCCAATTCTGGTAATGCTTATCCTGTTATTCCTTTTGTTTGAGAATATTCGCCCTTATGCAGTAAAATAGTACTAACGTCACTATCCTTGATGATAAGGATGTAGTACTATGATGTATTAATCAATCACAGCTTTTCATTCAAATGATTTCCAATCATTGAATTACTATCAGTTAACACTGACATTTCTGGCTTGTTATTCAGAGCCTATGTATCAGACATATGCTTCTGAGTCTTCAACTTCTGAAACTGTTGGTCTTCTTCATACGTTGCTTCTGATTCAACATAACTTCTTAGATGACTTGCTTCTGATTAGCGTTGCTTCTGATGTCCTTGCTTCTGATATCCTTGCTTCTGATATCCTTGCTAATACTTTGTTTCAGAGCTTCTTTTAATATAACATTATATTTAATCTGCACACTTCAGATAAATATTAAAATACCCTATTGTTCATTAATACTTTGTTATCATCAAAACATCAAGAGTTAGATCTGAACATCCTTTGTTCCAACACAGGCAAGTGTCTTGCTTTCAAGTCTCCACACCTCAAGAGAACCAGCATTCATCAGTCATGGGACGTATATGACGGAAGTTGGTATATGGCGTGAATACAACATCAGTCACCTGCATATTATCCAAAAAAGCTCTATAATTGACTGGATCAGGGTGCCCTTGTCTTGCGGCATACTTAGCACATATTGGAAGATGGTTATAGTAGTTATCAGCATAGTGCCACGGGGTAATGGAAGGAAAATGTGTGATTATCCATCCCTGCAAAATATATATCAATTGTCAATAATAAGTCTAAAATATTTGTTCATATACTAAAACATAGATTAATTGCAAAACTTATAAATCACTAAAACAAACATATATCAATTAATTACTAAAACTTAGTAATTTACCTCAAGCAGTGACAAGTATCCTGCAATCATTCCATTTGTGCACTTTGATGACTCGTTCATATACCTCACAAGATAAGTAAGAGCAGCTGCACCCCAATTCCACGAATAAATATTTGACAAATCAGTCAAGTACTGTAGATAGACAACATCTACGTGGTAGTCACTCTTGTTGGTGAAAATGGTGCAACTAATCAAATACAACAGAAAAGCTCTGATGCACCTCTCTCTGTACTCAACTACCTCTTCCTCCGGCAACCCCTATTCAAGACCATTTTCAGCAAGTTCCAAATTCTCTACATAAACTCGCTTCACGTAGTTGAGTCTCAGATGTTGGCCTTTAGTCTTATTGAACTCTGAATCAACTACGGCCGCTCTTAATCCAAGGTACCTAACACACAACTCAGTAACTTCAATTCTGTGCATCCTTGAGTGGTGATGACACGAAATCATATCGTATTTTTAGCTTAATTTACATGAACTTTTAGTTGCATTTCATATGTTTTTATTTCATTTGTCTCTTTTTATGCCGGTATTTGTTTCCTTTTCAGTTTTATTGAATAAAATAGGTTGGAGAAGAGAATTGAGCAAAAAGCACTCAAAATGAAGCAAAAACGAGGGTGCAAAGCACAAATTCACGCAGCCCACACAAAGCCCAGCAAAAAAGGGGCATTTGCCCCCCAGGAGGTCATGGCGCCCGCCACAGAATCTGCAACACAAGAAACACCTTTTTCCTTCTTTGCAGCAACGTGTGATGCTTATCATGTGATCCCTATCGGTCCTCCTAAAAGAAAGGCATAGTTGTTCCTATTTTTATGGATCGTAAGAGCTTACTAGTGTTTATCCATGCCACAACAAATAGATCCTATTTTCTCTCTTAAAGTCAGCCCAAAAATTTAGAGCTTATCATCTCCTAAAAATATGGAAACGGAGGAGTCTTATCCAATAGCAATCTACTATAAATAGAAGGGACTTCTTCATTAGTATCTCTCTCTCTCTCTCTCTCTCTCTTTTTCCCTGCCCTGTACATAGTTTTAGGCAGTTTAAATTTCATTCTTTAATTCAGAATTTTGTACCGGTTTATTCAGCAATTAATTCAAGTCAATTTCATTCAGTAATTTACCAGTTTTTTTATGCGCTTTATTTATTGCTTATTTAATATGCTTTGTTTAATTTTCTGTTTTAATTTATTTATTTATTTTTCCATGTCCGGCTAAATTCCTTGATATCGGTATGTAATCTAAATTCACCGTAGGGGATTTAGTGATGATTCGGCGCGCCACATATTGAACTATTTTTCTGATTCAAGTTTTTAATTTTAAAACTCCTAAGCTTTTGAACGAAAGTAAAATAAAGCGATTAAGGTTAAAATCAATAGAGCGAGAGTTTGAGGTTTTAACTAGATAATAGAAACTTGATATTAATTTTTGAACGAGCGAGAGCCACGTTAGAATTAATTAGGACTCATTGGTTTTCAAAATATACTTTCGAAACTAAGGTGGTAGAAAAGTGACAGTAAAACTCCTAGTCTAGAAAGTATGGTCTTTATCAATAAAACGAGAGTGTGAGGTTTAGACTTTTAAATCAAGACAGTTCTTCTGAAAAATAAATACTTTTCCCGCGCGCCGTTAATTTACCGGATCCCCGAAGGTGAATTAGTTACATACCGATATCCCGCTTTTAATTAATTTAAGTCTTTAATTTAATTTCTTTCAAGTTCTAAACAATTCTAAAACCATAAAAACATTAGCCTTAGATTTACACCGTAACAACAGAAATACGGTAGTTCGATTATTGGTCCCTGTGGATTCGATATCTTTTAAAACTCAACGACGAGATTGTGCACTTGCGGTCATTAAAATATTTTGATACACAAATCGTCGATCAAGTTTTTGGCGCCGTTGCCGGGGACCAATTTAGTCGATATCGTAACTCCGTCGATACACCGTAGAGACTAAGGCGTTTTTAATTTAAAAAAAAATTTGAAAAAAAAAAATAATAATAAACAATTTTAGGACTATCCTCAAAATTTGCCTAAATGTATAACTCAAACCCCTTTTATAATGACTATCCTCAAAATTTCAACTACCCTAACCATAATTTCCCATATAACTACCAGCCTCAACCGTCCCCATACTTTGAGGGACAATACCTTAACTCTCAGTACAATTACTATCCCCAACATTTAAATCCAAAAGAATCCGTTAGTCCTAGCCTATTAGCGGTATATAATGAATTTATGGAAACCTCCGCTAATGCTAGTCGAGAGCACCGATTTAGAGAAATCATGAGAGAACAAAACCTCATAAATGAACGGATTAGACTAAGCAATCTCGAAACTCAAAAGATGCTCGACACTATGGATAATTCAACAGCGACTCCCCAAGACTCAACGGAGACGCGAATCTCCCAGTTCACCCAGTCAGCCATAGAACCCTCTCACGAGAGACAAGAAGATGTTGTAGCAAACATTAATGAAAGCGAGATTGAAAGATCTAGTGAGGACGACAATGTTGTCGAGAGTTTTAGCAAGGAAAGAGTGGAGATAGAAGAAGCATCACCGATACTCCTCCCTAGTGAGGTAGTCGAAGAGGTAGAGAAGGGAACACTGCATGTTTTCCCTGCTCCCTACAACCCACCAATCCTTACTCCCCAAAGGATAGTAGAGGTTAGAGTGGACCCAACTCCCCAACCATGTGAAAAGAAAAAGAATGTAAAAGTCAACACACATGGGGATGAGGGCGCAAACAGAAAGAGGAAATTAGGGGAAATAGAATTTGAGGAGGACGTTAGTGCAAAAAGGATGAGGGTAACATTCGGAAAGGCGAGTGAAAGCCCTAAGACAAAAGAAAGAAGGACACCTGAAATTGAACCAAAACTCCCGCCTAAAATCAATAAATCTCCTTTTCTCCCAAATCACAAAATAATAGAAGAGGTCAAGGAAGCTGAACCGCCCTATAGGAGAAAAAAGAGAAAGAGCGAAAGGTATGTGAGAGTACTTGATAAGTGGCTGTGGAAATCATTCCCGATTCGGCCATCACAAGTGAGATAAAAAACACAAAACTGTCGAGCTCACCGACTTTAAACAAAGCGCTTGGTAGGAGGCAACCCGCTGATTTTGAATTTAATGTTTTCCTTTTTAGTTTATTTCTATTTTGCAGATAATAAAGAGATAGAGCGCGCAGCAGCTAGGCAACTTTGTAAGCTCGGTTTCACAGGTTCTATTCTTCCAACCTCGCTTTTTAGTCGTTGCATTGGGGACAATGCTCGATTTAAGTGTGGGGGAGGAAGCTTTATCGCTTTCCTTTTACTTTCAGTCATCTAGTTTGCATGCATAATAAAACCCTAGGATAGTTCATGATTTAGTTGAGTTGATTTTGCGTATTGTTTTTGTTATTGTCTGATTTTCCCATTTCTTGAGCTATACCAAAAAATTTCTTGTGAAAAGCAAAAGTGTGAGTTTTGATACATGATATTGATTGTTTGAAAGTATATAGGTTGTTTGCACTTTTAGGCTATTTTGTGAAAGTTGGGTAACGGTTCAATAAAATCAATACCTGTTTTAACACCCTAGATTCCCAGAAATATGTAAAATTGATTTGAGTACTAGTTTTGACAATGTCTTAAACTTGAGTTTTAATGAACCCTTAGTAGTTTATTCAGCAGTCGGCACCATCTCAAGGCACAAACTAAGTGGGAAACCGAAGAATATAAGTGAATGATTTTGATTATAATTGTTATGAATACTATTGGTTGATTCCTTGAAATAATTAATGAAAATTCAGCAAATGTTGAAACATGAGAAGGAAAAAAATACCATAGTATAGAAACTCATTAGTAGTTGGTTCAGAGGTGTCTGATTCTGAACTTGGTTGGGCGGGTTACGATCCGATCCCCCGCAACTGCGAAGTGGGTAAAGCAAATAGGGGTTACCAAACTTATGTTATCAGCACCCCTCGCTATATGATGATCATAATCACTAACAGGTTTCCTACCATGGGCGTGTACAAGATAACGGGCTTAATGTGATTGCGCTAGAATGAAAAGGGTGAATGAAACTTAGGTGAGAGGTAGAATCAAGAGGAAATGCTTCAGGTCTGTTTTCATATAATGGGAGTCTCTTGTGTCATTACGGTGTTTTTGTTATTTGCACTGTTACTTGATTTTCATGGCTTAGCCGACAACAACGTACGAGTAGGATGATCGTGTCATGTGTTTTTACTTGTGCTATGCAATTCACTATTCTTTTATGCTTGAGGACAAGCAATGGTTCAAGTGTCGGGGAATTTGATGACACGAAATCATATCGTATTTTTAGCTTAATTTACATGAACTTTTAGTTGCATTTCATATGTTTTTAATTCATTTGTCTCTTTTTATGCCGGTATTTGTTTCCTTTTCAATTTTATTGAATAAAATAGGTTGGAGAAGAGAATTGAGCAAAAAGCACTCAAAATGAAGCAAAAAGGGGGGTGCAAAGCACAAATTCACGCAGCCCACACAAAGCCCAGCAAAAAAGGGGCATTTGCCCCCTAGGAGGTCATGGTGCCCGCCATGAAGTCTGTGGCGCCCGCCACAGAATCTGCAACACAAGAAACAACTTTTTCCTTCTTTGCAGCAACGTGTGATGCTTATCATGTGATCCCTATCGGTCCTCCTAAAAGCAAGGCATAGTTGTTCCTATTTTTATGGATCGTAAGAGCTTACTAGTGTTTATCCATGCCACAACAAACAGATCCTATTTTCTCTCTTAAAGTCAGCCCAAAAATTTAGAGCTTATCATCTCCTAAAAATATGGAAACGGAGGAATCTTATCCAATAGCAATCTACTATAAATAGAAGGGACTTCTTCATTAGTATCTCTCTCTCTCTCTTTTTCCCTGCCCTGTACATAGTTTTAGGCAGTTTAAATTTCATTCTTTAATTCAGAATTTTGTACCGGTTTATTCAGCAATTAATTCAAGTCAATTTTATTCAGTAATTTACCAGTTTTTTTATGCGCTTTATTTATTGCTTATTTAATATGCTTTGTTTAATTTTCTGTTTTAATTTATTTATTTATTTATTTTTCCATGTCCGGCTAAATTCCTTGATATCGGTATGTAATCGAAATTCACCATAGGGGATTTAGTGATGATTCGGCGCGCCACATATTGAACTATTTTTCTGATTCAAGTTTTTAATTTTAATACTCCTAAGCTTTTGAACGAAAGTAAAATAAAGCGATTAAGGTTAAAATCAATAGAGCGAGAGTTCGAGGTTTTAACTAGATAGTAGAAACTTGATATTAATTTTTGAACGAGCATGAGCCACGTTAGAATTAATTAGGACTCATTGGTTTTCAAAATATACTTTCGAAACTAAGGTGGTAGAAAAGTGACAGTAAAACTCCTAGTCTAGAAAGTATGGTCTTTATCAATAAAACGAGAGTGTGAGGTTTAGACTTTTAAATCAAGACAGTTCTTCTGAAAAATAAATACTTTTCCCGGGCGCCGTTAATTTACCGGATCCCCAAAGGTTAATTAGTTACATACCGATATCCCGCTTTTAATTAATTTAAGTCTTTAATTTAATTTCTTTCAAGTTCTAAACAATTCTAAAACCATAAAAACATTAGCCTTAGATTTACACCGTAACAACAGAAATACGGTAGTTCAATTATTGGTCCCTGTGGATTCGATATCTTTTAAAACTCAACGACGAGATTGTGCACTTGCGGTCATTAAAATATTTTGATACACAAATTGTCGATCAAGTTTTTGGCGCCGTTGCCGGGGACCAATTTAGTCGATATCGTAACTCCGTCGTTACACCGTAGAGACTAAGGCGTTTTTAATTTAAAAACAATTTGAAAAAAAAAAATAATAATAAACAATTTTAGGACTATCCTCAAAATTTGCCTAAATGTATAACTCAAACCCCTTTTATAATGACTATCCTCAAAATTTCAACTACCCTAACCATAATTTCCCATATAACTACCAGCCTCAACCGTCCCCATACTTTGAGGGACAATACCTTAACTCTCAGTACAATTACTATCCCCAACATTTAAATCCAAAAGAATCCGTTAGTCCTAGCCTATTAGCGGTATATAATGAATTTATGGAAACCTCCGCTAATGCTAGTCGAGAGCACCGATTTAGAGAAATCATGAGAGAACAAAACCTCATAAATGAACGGATTAGACTAAGCAATCTCGAAACTCAAAAGATGCTCGACACTATGGTTAATTCAACAGCGACTCCCCAAGAGTCAACGGAGACGCGAATCTCCCAGTTCACCCAGTCAGCCATAGAACCCTCTCACGAGAGACAAGTAGATGTTGTAGCAAACATTAATGAAAGCGAGATTGAAAGATCTAGTGAGGACGACAATGTGGTCGAGAGTTTTAGCAAGGAAAGAGTGGAGATAGAAGAAGCATCACCGATACTCCTCCCTAGTGAGGTAGTCGAAGAGGTAGAGAAGGGAACACTGCATGTTTTCCCTGCTCCCTACAACCCACCAATCCTTGCTCCCCAAAGGATAGTAGAGGTTAGAGTGGACCCAACTCCCCAACCATGTGAAAAGAAAAAGAATGTAAAAGTCAACACACATGGGGATGAGGGCGCAAACAGAAAGAGGAAATTAGGGGAAATAGAATTTGAGGAGGACGTTAGTGCAAAAAGGATGAGGGTAACATTCGGAAAGGCGAGTGAAAGCCCTAAGACAAAAGAAAGAAGGACACTTAAAATTGAACCAAAACTCCCGCCTAAAATCAATAAATCTCCTTTTCTCCCAAATCACAAAATAATAGAAGAGGTCAAGGAAGCGGAACCGCCCTATAGGAGAAAAAAGAGAAAGAGCGAAAGGTATGTGAGAGTACTTGATAAGTGGCTGTGGAAATCATTCCCGATTCGGCCATCACAAGTGAGATAAAAAACACAAAACAGTCGAGCTCACCGACTTTAAACAAAGCGCTTGGTGGGAGGCAACCCGCTGATTTTGAATTTAATGTTTTCCTTTTTAGTTTATTTCTATTTTGCAGATAATAAAGAGATAGAGCGCGCAGCAGCTAGGCAGCTTTGTAAGCTCGGTTTCACAGGTTCTATTCTTCCAACCTCGCTTTTTAGTCGTTGCATTGGGGACAATGCTTGATTTAAGTGTGGGGGAGGAAGCTTTATCGCTTTCCTTTTACTTTCAGTCATCTAGTTTGCATGCATAATAAAACCCTAGGATAGTTCATGATTTAGTTGAGTTAATTTTGCGTATTGTTTTTGTTATTGTTTGATTTTCCCATTTCTTGAGCTATACCAAAAAATTTCTTGTGAAAAGCAAAAGTGTGAGTTTTGATACATGATATTGATTGTTTGAAAGTATATAGGTTGTTTGCACTTTTAGGCTATTTTGTGAAAGTTGGGTAACGGTTCAATAAAATCAATACCTGTTTTAACACCCTAGATTCCCAGAAATATGTAAAATTGATTTGAGTACTAGTTTTGACAATGTCTTAAACTTGAGTTTTAATGAACCCTTAGTAGTTTATTCAGTAGTCGGCACCATCTCAAGGCACAAACTAAGTGGGAAACCGAAGAATATAAGTGAATGATTTTGATTATAATTGTTATGAATACTATTGGTTGATTCCTTGAAATAATTAATGAAAATTCAGCAAATGTTGAAACATGAGAAGGAAAAAAATACCATAGTATAGAAACTCATTAGTAGTTGGTTCAGAGGTGTCTGATTCTGAACTTGGTAGGGCGGGTTACGATCCGATCCCCCGCAACTGCGAAGTGGGTAAAGCAAATAGGGGTTACCAAACTTATGTTATCAGCACCCCTCGCTATATGATGATCATAATCACTAACAGGTTTCCTACCATGGGCGTGTACAAGATAACGGGCTTAATGTGATTGCGCTAGAATGAAAAGGGTGAATGAAACTTAGGTGAGAGGTAGAATCAAGAGGAAATGCTTCAGGTCTGTTTTCATATAATGGGAGTCTCTTGTGTCATTACGGTGTTTTTGTTATTTGCACTGTTACTTGATTTTCATGGCTTAGCCGGCAACAACGTACGAGTAGGATGATCGTGTCATCTGTTTTTACTTGTGCTATGCAATTCACTATTCTTTTATGCTTGAGGACAAGCAATGGTTCAAGTGTCGGGGAATTTGATGACACAAAATCATATCGTATTTTTAGCTTAATTTACATGAACTTTTAGTTGCATTTCATATGTTTTTATTTCATTTGTCTCTTTTTATGCCGGTATTTGTTTCCTTTTCAGTTTTATTGAATAAAATAGGTTGGAGAAGAGAATTGAGCAAAAAGCACTCAAAATGAAGCAAAAAGGGGGGTGCAAAGCACAAATTCACGCAGCCCACACAAAGCCCAGCAAAAAAGGGGCATTTGCCCCCCAATAGGTCATGGTGCCCGCCATGAAGTCTGTGGCGCCCGCCACAGAATCTGCAACACAAGAAACAACTTTTTCCTTCTTTGCAGCAACGTGTGATGCTTATCATGTGATCCCTATCGGTCCTCCTAAAAGCAAGGCATAGTTGTTTCTATTTTAATGGATCGTAAGAGCTTACTAGTGTTTATCCATGCCACAACAAACAGATCCTATTTTCTCTCTTAAAGTCAACCCAAAAATTTAGAGCTTATCATCTCCTAAATATATGGAAACGGAGGAGTCTTATCCAATAGCAATCTACTATAAATAGAAGGGACTTCTTCATTAGTATCTCTCTCTCTCTCTTTTTCCCTGCCCTGTACATAGTTATAGGCAGTTTAAATTTCATTCTTTAATTCAGAATTTTGTACCAGTTTATTCAGCAATTAATTCAAGTCAATTTCATTCAGTAATTTACTAGTTTTTTTTATGCGCTTTATTTATTGCTTATTTAATATGCTTTGTTTAATTTTCTGTTTTAATTTATTTATTTACTTTTCCATGTCCGGCTAAATTCCTTGATATCGGTATGTAATCTAAATTCACCGTAGGGGATTTAGTGATGATTCGGCGCGCCACATATTGAACTATTTTTCTGATTCAAGTTTCTAATTTTAAAACTCCTAAGCTTTTGAACGAAAGTAAAATAAAGCGATTAAGGTTAAAATCAATAGAGCGAGAGTTTGAGGTTTTAACTAGATAGTAGAAACTTGATATTAATTTTTGAACGAGCGAGAGCCACGTTAGAATTAATTAGGACTCATTGGTTTTCAAAATATACTTTTGAAACTAAGGTGGTAGAAAAGTGACAGTAAAACTCCTAGTCTAGAAAGTATGGTCTTTATCAATAAAACGAGAGTGTGAGGTTTAGACTTTTAAATCAAGACAGTTCTTCTGAAAAATAAATACTTTTCCCGCGCGCCGTTAATTTACCGGATCCCCGAAGGTTAATTAGTTACATACCGATATCCCGCTTTTAATTAATTTAAGTCTTTAATTTAATTTCTTTCAAGTTCTAAACAATTCTAAAACCATAAAAACATTAGCCTTAGATTTACACCGTAACAACAGAAATACGGTAGTTCGATTATTGGTACCTGTGGATTCGATATCTTTTAAAACTCAACGACGAGATTGTGCACTTGCGGTCATTAAAATATTTTGATACACAAATCGTCGATCAAGTGGTTCAGAAATTTTCCACCGATGGAAAGATGAAGAAGATGCTGAATGTCATCCAATGTGATGGCAATCTCACCAATTGGAAGGTGGAAGGTTTCGGTTTCTGGATACCATCTCTCGGCGAATGCCGACATCAGCCCATGATTTATAACATTGTAGCTGGTATGCAAAAGTGTCTCGAGACCAGATTCAGTTACAGCATCCCAAAACCAATCATGTCCATCATCACGAATTGGTTTATTAAGCTTCACCATCTTCATTCCATGGGTTGTAACTTTTTGAGTGAAAGTTAAAACCTGAAAAATACCAAAGCAATATTCGTAAGACACATACACTATAAATGAAAAACTAATAACAATTAACCAAAATAATGATTCTTATACCTCAACATCTTCGTCTTCATTTGCATCCCATACCATGCCCGCTCTATGCTCTACATAATCTGTCAACAAAGTCGTATCACTCGGTCCACCTCCAAATCCTTCTTCATAATCTTCTTCTTCACCTTCATCAGCATTTAAATATTGATCTCCTTCATGAACCTCCGGTTGACGAACTCTTCTTTTGGGTATACTTGAGCGTCTCACAGGTTTCGAAGCAGTAACATTATCACCAGCAACATCAACATCAACACCTACTTCAATCTCATCAGGCGCATGTGGACCACCAGCTTCGGCATCGTTGTTTCCTGGAACAATCTCAGGTTCCTGTTGCATAGTCCTACTTTTTTTTGTCCAAGCCGATGCATGCGTTCGACTTGGTCTACCATGTCTACCTATTCCACCGCCTTCTTCCGTGACTACACAATAACAAAAAAAACTTATTCAACTTACTCAATTTATATTCAAATTATAATCAACTTATCCAACTTATTCAACTTACTCACCCAATATTCAACTTCTCAAACAACTTGTTTATAAATTTATATCATACAACTTATTTCATACAACTTATTTATAAATTTATATCAAAAAAACATGCTCATAACTTATTCAAAAATTCATAACTCTCTCAAATCAAAAAACACATTCACTAATCACTTAAGTTCACTATATGGATACACAAATCCAACATTCAACAATCAGAAACATAAATTCCATAAAGTTATCTCACAAGGGTTTTCAATGGAATCAAAATCATGCTCTGCATAATCATACAAATGAGAAGAAACATATAAGCTAATCAAGTTTTTGCACAAAAAAACATCATTTTACTTCATTGTTACACCATATGGATTGATGTTTACTTCACTGTTAACAACTCCTAACCTTAACAACCCTATCAATGTTTCAAAACCTATCAATGATACTCTCCGCCCCCCTACAATTCCTAACCTTAACAATTCTATCAATGTTTCAAAACCTAACAATTCCTTTCCCAAACCCTAAACCCCAAAATCACAATCCTATCAAAATTAATTTTAAACATAAAACTTAGATAATACTTACTTGATATATAGTTTACACAAATTGGCGTGAGATAGTTGCAAATGTGGGAACTTTGGTGAGAATCGCGCGCAAGAAGACACTTTGGTGAGAAAGTTTAGTGAGAAAGTGAGAAATTAGAGAGACTAATAAAATGGGTCGTGTTTTCTGGTTCATAAACTGGCAGGTTCGGATAATTTTATCCGAACTACAACTTAAAAAAACTTCGGAAAAAATTTCCCGATCCACTTTTGCTCACGAATTAATTCGGAATATATTTCCTGAACTACATTTTCAGTGTAAACCAAAGGGCAAATTGGGATTTCAGGGGGGTAATTGAGTAGTGTAGGGGGGCGGAGAGTAATTTTCGGCCTATTTAGTTAAATAGGCTTATAAAAAAGTCTTGGCCTAACCTATTAAAGAAAACGGCCTGGCCTGGCCTGAGCCTATGTAGGCTAGGCCATAGGCCCCTGTAGGCCGGCCTAACTAGGCCATAGGCCCCTATAGGCCGGCCTGGCCTATTCCCACCCCTACATGGGTCAAGGTTAGTAATCCGCATATATATATATATATATATATATATATATATATATATATGAGATTGTTGCTAACTTCAACCTTTGGTCAAAGTTAGCAATGTATGACCCACATGTAATTACTTAGTGCACCTTCCATTATCTTCGCGCACCCCCCAACTACTCATAAGCCCCCACATACACCCCTTTGTAATTACATGGAGTCATACTTGCTAATTTTGACCCACATGGCAAAGTTAGCATCCCCCACATATATATATATATATATATATATATATATATATATATATATATATAAAGAGGTAGCTTCTAGACAAGCATTATGATGATGTGGCACACTATAAAAAAAAGTTTTCAATTTCCATTAAAACAATGAAATGATAGTATAAATTCTTACAATTATAATTTGAAGGTGTGAAAAACACAAGAAGGCGGGGTTGAATTGTGTTTTGGTATTTCAAAACTTCTTCCAAGTTCTGAGAACTTATCAGAATCACCAGCGGATAAATAAAAACAATTAACACACGCGCAAAGATAAAAGATAGAGAGAGAGAGAGACGAGATGAACAATTTTATACTGGTTCCTCTCACAAACCGAGAGTAGTCCAGTCCCCTTACACTTCCAAGGGATTTCACTATAATCACCTAGATTATACAATGCTCAAACACACTAGTAAGAGACTTCCTATTTGCTCAAGCTCACTAGCAAGAAACTTCCTAACACAAAACAAATAATAATAAAGTGAAGAACACTTGATGTTAAAATCAAGAGTTCACTTAAAGTTACAACCCAAGACTCTAAGACTCTAACACAGAATTCCTAATGAAATAGAAAAACAGAGTGTCAGAAGCACAACAGAAAAAGCTTCAGAAGCAGTGCTTGCAGTCTCAAAAACAGAGTATGTGTTGTAGCTTTGGTTGTGAGTGTGTAACCTTAATCTTCAAATTGCAGTTCTCTATTTATAGGTAGAAAGAAAATAGAGACGTTTGAACATAATGAGCGTTGCAGAGGTCATTGTCAAGCCAGCTGTGAAAGGAAAAAGGTAACATGAGATATTTGCCATTTCTGGTAACGCTTATCCATTCATTCCTTTTGTATGAGAATATTCGCCCTTATGAGGTAAAATTGTAATAACGTCACTATCCTTGATGATAAGGATGTAGTACTATGATTTCACAATCAATCACAGCCTTTAATTCAAATGATTTCTAATCATTGAATCACTATCAGTTAACACTGACATTTTGGCTTGTCATTCAGAATCTATGTACCCAACATAGCTTTTGAGTCTTCAGCTTCTGAAACTATCTAACTTATCAAAAGTTGCTTCTGATCAACTTAGCTTTTGAGTTGTAGTAGCTTCTCACTCATATTGCTTCTGATCTTCTTGCTTCTGATATCGTTGCTTGTGATATCGTTGCTTCTGATATCGTTTATAAAGCTTGTTTCAGAGCTTCTTATCATAAGTGTGATCATTCATAACTTCATTTTATCTGCACACTTAGAATAAATATTAAAATACCCTATTGTTCATTAATACTTTGTTATTATCAAAACTCAAAGGTGTAGATCTGAACCACCTTTGTTCCAACAATCTCCCCCTTTTTGATTGATGACAAACTTAGTATTAATTAACAATGGTTGTTATTTTAATTTATCATGTCTTACAAAGGTTCATAAGCTTTGCAGGCTCCCCCTAAGTTTAACATTGAATAATTAAAATAGTTTAAGAACTTATTTTTATTTTGACTCAAATTTTTCATATTTTGACTCTTAGAGGCTAGTTTTGCACGCTCTCCCCCTGAGTCTGATAATGACTGAAAAAATTGCACTCTTTTTAATCACCATCATATGAAAAACTTAGTTCAATATACACTTATATTCTCTAGAGTAAACATAACATAAAAAATATAACATAAAAAGTAACGGATTCTTTTTAATTGGTTTCAGTTTAGCGCTATGTATCATTAATTAATAACTCTTACTCCCCCTTTTGTCATCAAACAAAAACAGTATGTATAAAAAGAAGTAAAGACATTAAATAAGCACTAAAAAAGATCAGTCAAAGCACAACTTTCAATGAGTCAAGTCAAAAACGGTTGCAACTATGTCAATTAAATGACTGTGCTGAGAAAACCATGTGACTTAACTTAAGAAAAGTCTATAAAATGAGAACACTAAACCATTTATAATCTACTCAACACTTCCACACATTATTATCAGAATAATGGATAAGGATAGAAGAGCAAATAAAGGTAAAGCGCCACAAGAAGTAAAGAAGGAAGAATCACCACCAAAATTCAAACCAGAGAGGAAGAAAAGCAGAGGTGAAGGATCTTATTCAGTTCCATTAAGAAGAATTTATAGAACCAGATCAAAAACAATACCACAACCACTAGTGTATATCACTCTCTCATCAGATTATGATGAGACTGATTTTGATTATAGAGAATTTCTCAAGACATATGATCCTGACCAATGTGAAGGCTCAGTTTCCTCTTCTGATTCTGATAAGCCAGATTTGGATTATTTGAGGTACTTGGAGAATTATCTTACTCCAACAGAAACCTCAGGCTCTGGTGGTTCGCAGAAATCAGATATAGATTCTAAGTAGAAGTATGATCTTATGTAATGATATTCTATTTAATCAATAAAAGATTTATGGTTTCTGTTTTGAATTTTGTTTCTATAAATTCTCTGTGCTTAGACATATTTTTCGAAAACATTTTTCAAAAACCCATATTTGAACAGAAAAAAAAAATAAGAACATATAAGTATTTATAAACAAACAACATTCAATAAAAGCAACCAGATGTTCATGCAGTTATGCAGAAAATAAAACATGTTCAAATATTACAACCAAACATAAGAATCAAATATAATGTGTGCTCAGACATAGAATCCTAGGATTGAGATGAAGAAGGGTTAGATGGCAATCTTGATTCAATCAGCAACATCAACTTCTCAAGAGTTTTTGTCAGACTTCTCAGCATTCTTGTTTATACTCTCCTTGAGTTCTTTCTGATTAATCTTGACCTCATCTAAACCAGCTTCCAAAGCTTTCATCTTGTCTCTTTGTTCCTTTTGATCTTGTTCAACCTTTAGAATCTTATCAGCAGCAACACTTGAGCTTTCAACAATAGTTATATCAGTTGTATCAAGAGATAACACATTCACATCTTGCATCCTCATCAGCTTCTGTTCCCTTTCCTTAGCTTTCATAACTTCCATCTCATCATGTGAGCAACTAGTTAACATCAGTCTTTCTTTTTGAAGAGCACTTCCAAAAGCATTCTCAATAGAATCTGTGAATTCCAGATGTTCATACACTAGTTCATCAACAAGTTTCTTCTTAAGAGCAGCCATGATTAACCTCTGAAAGTTATCTATCTCATTAATCTTTTCTATAATTTGACTTGGCATGATATCATGATTAGTTTTCAAGCTATGCAATCTTCTAATATCATTATTAACAAGTCTGGCCAGAATCTCAATACTAGTAATAGTTTGGCTAGAATGTTGAGATTATATGCTGTCTAGGATAGATTGATAGGTTATTTCAGGCTCAAAGAAGGTTTGGCAAATATTTTGCACAGGCTCAGATGAAGGCTCAGAAGGAGATGATGGAGGTGTGCTGATAACAAACTTAGGCTCAGATGAAGTTTTAGTTAAAGGATAAATAATCTGTATGATAGGAATGGAAGGTATGGTGACTGGAGGAGATGTATAATCATGAATTGGTGATGGTGTTGGATTAGTATCATCAGATTCAGAATCAGATGATGCATCACTAATGGGATCACCATATTTTTCTTTGAGTTCCTCAAGTTTTTTGATTTTGGAGCAGGAGAAGGTTTTACACTAGATGGCTTAGATGGAGTTTCAGGTAAAACATTGGTCTCTATGTGGATAGTTTGAGGTGACAAATGTTCAGAAAGAACATCCAAAACAGAAGGTTCAGATGAAGGTTTGGGTGGAGAAGGAGCAGCAGTTTGAGTTTCTACAGTCCTAGATTGAGATTCTGTAGACTTATTAACAGCAGAATTAGAAGACATACCTTGATTCTCATGGTGTCTCCTTACAACTTCTTCTCTTTCCCTAATGATCTTTCTCTTCTTTACCTCAAGAGGTTAATCATCATCAGTCTCTTCATCAGAATCATCAAGAATAATTTTTCTTTTGTTTCTCATTTTGTCCTCAAGCTTCTTTGACCTTTCTTCTTTTGTTTTCTTTTTCTTCTTCTATCAGAATCTTAACACCAGCAGTGCTATTTGTTGGCTTTTTCAACTTGATTATGTCTCTTCTTACAGCAGTTTTAGTAACAAAATCTTGCTTCTTCCCTTCAAAACCTAGCTTGGTAATATCCACTTCATTACCAGTAGTCTCTACACCATATTCTTCTTGCCAATGTTTGAATAAATCATCCACAATCTTCTTTCCTTTTTCCACATCAACTCTAGGAAAAGAAGAATCAAACACTTGATCCTCTTTGTTCATCAACAGAGGATTGTTTGGAACAACAACTTTTCCTTTAAAGAGAAACATCTTCTTTAAAGTCTTTCCATCAATTACTCTTTCTTCCAAAGAAGTAGCTTTGACAAAACCAGGGTAATTTTTTTCTAAAATCACATGAAAGTTGCTTAAGAACATGTGTCACAGTAATCTAGCATGATGACAGTTCGTGTGGCCTTGATCAATGCTATTATCAATTACTTCACATAAGTGATCAAACAAATACCTTGGCAGATTCATTTTGATGAATTTGTGAAGATAGTACATGAAGTACTTTGCTCTAAAGATATACAGTTTGTACCACCCACTTTTATTGCTATAGATTCAAACAACACCTTGTACACAGCTTTGAAGTAAGTTTTCAAATCCCTTTGTTCAGATGAGTTAACATTTTCAAATAGTTCAGTCTGAACATCAGAATTTTGAGGCTTGTTCTTGTAAACACCAAGATGCATTCCTTGATTCGGCAAGTTTAACACCTTAGCAATATGATCAGAAGTGATTGTGATGTCCATTCCAGCAATATTGGACCTAATCTCAGTTTGGGTAAACTCTGACAGACCCAATTCTTTTCTAGACTTTCCTTTCAGAAGAGGATTTTTCTTAACCATTCTTTGAACTTCCAAATACGCAGAGTGTTTGTCAAAAACATAAGCTTTCATCCAAAACTCTTTAACCATCTCGTCATAGTAAGGACCATTCAGAATGTTGAAGTAGCATTCTAACCCTTGTTCATAGAACATTTTCTGAATGTCAAACCCATTAGCCTTCAAACTTTCGAAATCAACCTTTTTCTCTACCACGCATTTCAAAAGAGAGCTTTTGAAAGGCATTGTATCCTTAACGATGGTAAACCTTTCCTGTTTCTCCAAATCGACTATAGGTTTAACCACTGGAACAAACAGAGATGATGATTGAGTAGCATTTGAAGTAGTTGGAGCAGATGACGAAGCCATTGTAGGAGGTTAGGGTTTGGATGTGCTAAAGAGGTGAGAGAGAAATTGAAGAGTTGGAGGTTTAGAGAGAATATGAAAAAGTGTGGGTTGTGAACGTGTTTGTGTGCAAGTGAGCAATAGTGTATATTTTTAGAAAACAAACAAACAACACAGTACAACACAAAAGGACAAAAAAAGTCATATTCAATTTTAAAGCGCTAAAGTATCATTAACCAATACTCAGACTAATTGCAACAAGACACGTGTATAAAAGATTATTTAAATAACTGGCGCGTTAGTGGACATCAGTTAAAAAGATATAGGACATAAACTGTTCCACTACCACATCAGAACCACTCTTTGATTCTGATCATTATCAGAAGCAGTTATACATCAAAACTTCTGACCTTGAGGTTCTGAGGTTCAACAACTTCTGATTATCATCAGATTTTGAAAAACTTTATTTTACTCAATAGAAACTAACAATCAGGAACAAACACCAAGTTGAGATTTTTCTTTATAAAATCAAATCTTTCAACAGCTAAGGGTTTTGTACAAATATCAGCCCAATGTTTTTCAGTTTCAACAAACTGAATATTTATAATCCCTTTCTCAACATAATCTCTAATAAAATGATGTTTGATCTCAATGTGTTTTGCTCTAGAGTGTAAAATAGGATTTTTAGAAAGATGAATGGCTGCAGTATTATCACAATATAAAGGAATATAGTGACTGCTTATATGATAATCTTCTAATTGATATTTCATCCAAAGAAGTTGTGTGCAACAATGGTGGTCTGCCTTTTGCTACACCAAGAGATAAGATTTTCACCCATAAATTGGCAACTACCACTTGTTGATTTTCTTTCAAGTTTATCTCCAGCATAATCAGCATCACAGAATCCATTTAACTCATAAAGATTTTCTTGGACTTCTTATAAAGTAATCCAAGATTACAAGTAGCTTTCAGATATCTAAAGATTCTCTTCACAGCAGTGAGATGAGATTCTCTAGGATCTGATTGAAATCTTGCACATAAACATACAGAGAATAAAATATCAGGTCTAGATGCAGTTAGATAGAGTAGAGAACCAATCATACCTCTATATAACTTCTAATCCACTTTGCCTTCAGATTCATCCAGACTCATGCTTGTAGTTGGGTGCATTGGAGTATTCATAGGCTTACAACCTTCAAGATTAAACTTCTTCAAGAGATCTTTAGTATACTTGGTCTGATGAATATAAGTTCCTTCCTTTGTTTGATTGATTTGAATTCAAATAAAGAACTTCATTTCTCCCATCATGCTCATTTCAAATTCTTTTTCCATTAACTTAGAGAAATTCTTGCATAGAGAAGCATTAGCTGAACCAAAAACAATATCATCAACATAGATTTGAACTATCAGAATATCTTTCTTCAAGGTTTCTTGAATCATGTACAATCAACCTGCCCTTTTTCAAAACCATTATTAACCAAAAAGTTACTTAGTCTATCATACCAAGCTCTAGGAGCTTGTTTAAGACCATAAAGTGACTTTTTCAGTTTGAAAACATGACAAGGTTTTGAGTGTTTTCAAATCCAGGAGGTTGTTTGACATATACTTCTTCAGTAATAAAACCTTTAAGAAAAGCACTCTTTACATCCATTTGATATAGAGTGATACCAAGATTTACTGCATAGGAAAGAAATAACCTGATTGCATCCAATCTAGCAACTAGAGCAAAAGTTTCCGTGTAATCAATTCCTTCTTGCTAACTGTAGCCTTGTGCAACTAATCTTGCTTTGTTTGTAGTTACTTCTCCTTGTTCATTGAGTTTGTTTCTGAAAACCCACTTTGTTCCAATAATGTTTTTATCTTTTGGTCTAGGAACCAGATTCCATACATCATTTCTTTAAAATTGATGTAGTTCATCTTTCATAGCTAAGATCCAAGCCTCTTCCTTTAGAGCTTCATCAACAGTCTTTGGTTCATTAAGAGATACCAGACACACCATTGAATCTTCCTTTTTAGAACTTGATCTTGTTTTCCTTGGACTATCTTTATTTCCAATAATCAATTCCTCTAGATGAGAAGACTTGTATTTGAAGGTATTCTTCTTGATAACTTCTTCAATCTGAGCATCAGAATCACTATCAATTTGAGGTGTTGAAACATTTTCAGAAGGAGAAGTTTCTGAAGGTGTGAAAAACACAAGAAGGGGAGGGTTGAATTGTGTTTTGGCGTTTTAAAAACTTCTTGCAAGTTCTGAAACCTTTCAGAAGCACCAGCGGATAAAGAAACACAATTAACACACTCACACAAAAGAGTAAGGATAGAGAGAGAGGCGAGACAAGCAAATTTATACTGGTTCCTCTCACAAACCGAGAGTAGTCCAGTCGCCTTGCACTTCCAAGGGATTTCACTATAATCACCTAGACTATTACAATGCTCAAACACACTAGTAAGAGACTTCCTACTTGCTCAAGCACACTTGCAAAAGGCTTCCTAATATAAAAGAAATAAAATAGAAAGTGATAAACACTTGATTATAAAATCAAGAGTTTTCTTAAGATTACAACTCAAGACTCTTAAGACTCTAACACAGAATTCCTAATGAATTAGAAAAACAGAGTGTTAGAAGCACAACAGAAAATAGTTTCAGAAGCAGTGCTTTCAGTCTTATGTAAAGGAGTAAAGTTGTATCAGTGCGTGTGTTGTTGTAACCTTGATCTTCAAAGAGAGTTTCTCTATTTATATGTGAAGAGGAAATAGAGACGTTTGAAGATAATGACCGTTGCAGAGGTCATTTTCAAGCCAGCTGTGAAAAGGACAAGGTAACATGGGATATTTGCCAATTCTGGTAATGCTTATCCTGTTATTCCTTTTGCTTGAGAATATTCGCCCTTATGGAGTAAAATAGTACTAACGTCACAATCCTTGATGATAAGGTTGTAGTACTATGATGTATCAATCAATCACAGCCTTTAATTCAAATGATTTCCAATCATTGAATCACTATCAGTTAATAATGACTTTTCTGGCTTGTTATTCAGAGCCTATGTATCAGACATATGTTTCTGAGTCTTCAGCTTCTGAAACTGTTGGTCTTCTCCATACGTTGCTTCTGATTCAACATTAATCTTCTGAGATGACTTGCTTCTGATTAGCTTTTCTTCTAATATCTTAGCTTCTGATGTCCATGCTTCTGATGTCCATGCTTCTGATATCTATGCTTCTGATATCCATGCTTCAGATATCCATGCTTCTGATATTCATGCTTTTGATATCTATGCTAATGCTTTGTTTCAGAGCTTAATTTAATCAACATAATTTGTTTAATCTGCACACTTAAAATTAAATATTAAAATACCCTATTGTTCATTAATACTTTGTTATCATCAAAACACTAAGAGTTAGATTCTGAACATCCTTTGTTCCAAGAATCTCCCCCTTTTTGATTGATGACAAATCTAGTATTAATTAACAATGGTTGTTATTTTAATTTACTATGTTCAACAGAGGTTCATAAGCTTTGCACGCTCCCCCTAAGTTGTAACATTTAGTAATTAAAATAGTTTAAGAATATAATTTTATTTTGACTCAAATTCTTCATATTTTGACTCTTAGAGACTAGTTTTGTAAGCTCTCCCCCTGAGTCTGACAATTAATGGAAAAATTGCACTCTTTCCATTTATCATCATATGAAGAACTTAGTTCAACATAAAATATAATTCTCCAGAATAAAGAAATAGATAAAGTAAAATAAAAAGAACGTAAAATTAAAAGGATTCTTTTAATTGGTTTCAGTTATTAGCGCTATTAATCTCAATAATTAATGACTCTTACTCCCCCTTTTATCATCAAACAAAAACAGTTTGTATAAAAAGAAGTAAAGACATTTAAAAAACGCATAAAAAGATCAGTCAAAAACACAACTTTCAAGGAGTCAAGTCAGGAAAACAGTTACAACAACTCCATTAAATGGATTTGTCTGATTCCAAGAACTGAGACATTGACTCTATAAAAGTCTATAAAAGAAGAGCGCAACACCATTAGAATTTACTCAACACTTCCACACATTATTATCAGAAATAATGGATAAGGATAGAAGAGCAAATAAGGGTAAGGCTCCCCAAGAAGTGAAGAAAGAGGAATCACCACAGAAAACAAAACCAAAAGCAAAGAAGGTTAAGGGTGAAGCATCTTCTTCAGTTCCATTAAGAAGAAGTTATAGAACCAGATCAAAAACAAAGCCACAACCACCAGTATACATCAATCTCTCATCAGATTCTGATGATACTGATTCTGATTATAGAGAATTTCTCAGAACATATGATCCAGATCAATGTGAAGGTTCTTCAGAAGGATCCTCTTCTGGTTCTGATAAGCCAGATTTTGATTATCTGAGGTACTTGGAGAATTATCATTCTCCAACAGAAACCTCAGGCTCTGGTGACTCACAGAAGTCAGATTTAGATTCTAAATAGATTTAGGACCTTATGTAATGATATTCTATTTAATCAAATAAAGATTTATGATTCTGTTTTGAAATATTTTTCTATAATTTCTTTGTGTTTGACATAATTTGCAAAAACATATTTGAACTAAATCAAAGCAAACAGTTAACAACAATCAAAACAAATTAAATAAGCAAAAGATGTTCATGCAATTAACAGAAATTAAACTTGTTCAAATATTACAACCACTTAAAACAATTTTTGTGCGCAAACATAGAATCCTAGGGTTGAGATGAGGAGGGGTTAGAAGGAAGTCTTGAGATAAGCAACATCATCATCTTCTCAAGAGCTTTGTCAGACTTCTCAGCATTCTTGTTGATAGTTTCTTTCAGATCCATCTGATTAGTCTTGACCTCTTCCAATCCAGCTTCCAGCACTAAGAGTTTATCTCTTTGTTCTCTCTGAATCTGTTCAACCTTTAGAATCCTAGTAGCAGCAGCACCAGAACTTTCAATCATCTGTGTATCAAAACTTAGCACATTAACATCTTCTTCCAGCATCATCTTCTGTTCCAGACTTCTTTGTTCTCTTTCCTTAGCTTTCAGAGCTTCCATCTCATCATGTGATAAGTTAGTTAACATCAATCTTTTCTTTTGAAGAGCACTTCCAAAAGCATTTTCAAAAGAATCAGTGAATTGCAGATGTTCATAAACTAACTCATCAACATACTTTTTCTTCAAAGCAGCCATGATCAACCTCTGAGCATTATCAATCTCATCAAACTTTTCAACAATCTGACTTGGCATAATACCACGTTCAGATTTTAAGCTGTGCATTCTTCTAACATCATTATTAACAAGCCTTGCTAAAATCTCAATGCTAGAAACAGTTTGGTTAGAGTGTTGAGTTTGAATGCTTTCTAGGATAGATTGATAAGTGATTTCAGGCTCAAAAACAGTTTGATTGATATGTTGTTCAAGGTTGGATGGAGGGTTGAGTGATATGTGGAGGAGTGTTAACATGAATTGGAGTGGGGATGGGATTAGTGTGATCAGATTCAGTATCAGAATCAGAACTGACATCACTAAGAGGATCACCATACTTTTCTTTAAGCTTATCAAGACCTGATTTCTCAGAAGGAGTAGGTACAACAACAGAAGGTTTGGAGGGGGTTTCAGGTAGAATGTTTGTTTCTGCATGAATGGTTTGAGGTGACAAATGTTCAGATAGCATATCTAAAACATTTGGTTCTGATACAGGTTCAGAAGAAGGTTTGGTTGGAGAAGGTTTCACAAAAACAGGCTCAAGAACAGGTTCATCATTTCTAGATTGAGATTCAACAGACTCATTAATAAAAGCATTAGAAGATGTACCTTGATGTTTCTGACGTTTGTGAGCAGCTCTTTCTCTGGCTATCTTCTTCTTCTCCAATATCAGAGGTTCATCATCATCCTCTGCTTTTTCATCAGACTCAACAATAAGCTTCCTCTTGTTTTTATTGTTGTCCTCATCATTCTTAGACCTTTCTTCTCTCCTCAGATTCTCAATCTGTTCTTCTGTTAAGATCTTGACACCACCAAATGAAGGAGTTTTTAGCTTTACTCCAGCTCTTGTCATAGTGGTCTTCATCACAAAGTCTTGCTTCTGATCAAAACCAAGTTTGGTGATATCCACTTCATCTCCAGGAGTTTCCAATCCATAATTATCCTTCCAATGATTGAAACATCCATCAGCAATCTTCTTTCCTTCATCAATATCAACAGCAGGAAAGGAAGAATCAATCACTTCTTCTTCTTTGTTCATTAGCAAAGGGTTGTTAGGAACCACAACCTTACCTTTTACTAAGAACATCTTCTTTAGAGACTTTCCATCAACAACTCTTGATTCCAAATAGGTAGCTTTAACAAAACTTAGGTAGTTTTCTTTAAGAATCTCATGAAAGTTGCTCAGATAGAATATGTGAGATAGCAACCTAACATGATGACAGTTGGTGTGATTCTTCTCCATACTGTTTTTAATCATTTCACAGAGATGATCAAAAATGTATTTAGCCACATTCATTTTGACAAAGCTGTGAAGATAATACATGAAGTATTTTTGTTCAGAAGAAATGCAGTCAGTTCCACCCACTTTTGTAGCAATAGACTCAAACAGTACCTTGTAAACACTTTTGAAGAATGTTTTCAAATCTTTCTGACCATTTGAAGTGACATTCTCAAACAGAGTTGCTTGAACAGTTGGATCTTGTGGCTTAGTCCTGTAACCAGCAAGATGAATTCCTTGATTTGGTAGGTTCAAAACCTTTGCAATATGATCTGCAGTGATTTTGATATCCATACCAGCAATGTTGGATCTAATTTCTGTTTGGGTAAACTCAGAAAGACCCAATTCTTTCCTTGATGTTCCTTTCAGCATGGGATTTTTCTTCACCAGATTTTGAACTTCAATATAAGCTAACTGCTTATCATACACATACGCCTTCATCCAAAATTCTTTTACCATTTCTTCAAAGATTGGACCATTCAGAATCATAAAGTAGCGTTCTAACCCTTGATAGTAGAACATCTTCTGTAAATCAAAACCATTTGCTTTCAGACTCTCAAAGTCCACCCGTTTATCTACCATGCACTTTAACTCTTTAAACTTGAAGGTCATAGAGTCTTTTCTGATTGTGAACTTCGTTTGATTTTCCAAATCAACGATGGGTTTTACGGATATAGAAGCAGTAGAAGATGACGATGCCATTGTTGAGGGTTAGGGTTTTGGTTTTGCTAGAGAGGGAAGAAAGAAAAACAGAAGCGTTGGAGGTTTAGAGAGAATATGAAAAAGTGTGGGTTGTGAACGTGTTTGTGTGCAAGTGATAAAGGTGTATATTTTTAGAAAACAAACAAACAGTACAACACACAAAAGGACAGAGTAGTCATATTCATTTTAAGCGCTAAACTCATCATAAACCAATACTCATCTAATTGCAAAATGACACGTGTATTAGAAAATTATTTAAATAACTGGTGCGTTAGTGGACAGCAGTTAGATTAAAAAGGTTATAAACTGTTCCACTACCACATCAGAACCATTCTTTTGATTCTGATACTTATTAAAAGTAGTTACACATCAGAACTTCTGACCTTGAGGTTCTGAGGTTCAACATCTTCTGATCCTTATCAGATTTTAAAAACAGTTTTACTCAAAAGAACTTAACAATCAGGAACAAACACCATGTTGAGATTTTTCTTTATGAAATCAAATCTTTCAACAGCCAAAGGTTTTGTACAAATATCAGCCCATTGTCTTTCAGTATCAACAAACTTGATATCTATAACACCTTTCTCAACATAATCTCTTATAAAATGATGTTTGATCTCAATATGTTTTGCTCTAGAGTGTAAAATAGGATTTTTGGAAAGCTGAATGGCTGCAGTGTTATCACAATATAAAGGTATATAGTGACTGCTTATATGATAATCTTCTAATTGATATTTCATCCAAAGAAGTTGTGTGCAACATTTTGCAGCTGAAATGTATTCTGCTTCTGCTGTGGACATAGCAATGGTGGTCTGCCTTTTGCTACACCAGGAGATAAGATTTTCACCCATAAATTGGCAACTGCCACTTGTTGATTTTCTTTCAAGTTTATCTCCAGCATAATCAGCGTCACAGAATCCATTTAACTCATATTTCTTGGATTTCTTATAAAGTAATCCAAAATTACAAGTAGCTTTCAGATATCTAAAGATTCTCTTCACAGCAGTGAGATAAGATTCTCTAGGATCTGATTGAAATCTTGCACACAAGCATACAGAGAACATAATATCAGGTCTAGATGCAGTTAGATAAAGTAGAGAACCAATCATACCTCTATATAACTTCTGATCAACTTTGCCTTCAGATTCATCTAGACTCGTGCTTGTTGTTGGATGCATTGGAGTATTCATTGGCTTACAATCTTCAAGATTGAACTTCTTCAAGAGATCCTTTGTATATTTGGTTTGATGAATGTAAGTTCCTTCCTTTGTTTGATTGATTTGAATTCCAAGAAAGAACTTCATCTCTCCCATCATGCTCATTTCAAATTCTTTTTCCATTAACTTAGAGAAATTCTTGCATAGAGTTGCATTAGTTGAACCAAAAACAATATCATCAACATAGATCTGAACGATCAGAATGTCTTTCTTCAAGGTTTTTCTAAATAGTGTACAGTCAACTTGTCCTTTTTCAAAACCATTATCAACCAAAAAGTTACTCAGTCTATCATACTTAGCTCTAGGAGCTTGTTTAAGACCATAAAGCGACTTTTGCAGTTTATAAACATGATCAGGATTTTGAATATTTTCAAAATCAGGAGGTTGTTTGACATATACTTCTTCAGTAATAAAACCTTTAAGAAATGCACTCTTCACATCCATTTGATATAAAGTAATACCAAGGTTAACTGCATAGGAAAGAAATAACCTGATTGCATCCAATCTTGCAACTGGAGCAAAAGTTTCTGTGTAATCAATTCCTTCCTGTTGACTGTAACCTTGTGCAACTAATCTTGCTTTGTTTCTAGTTACTTCTCCTTTCTCATTGAGCTTGTTTCTGAACACCCATTTTGTTCCAATAATGTTCTTGTCTTTTGGTCTAGGAACTAGATTCCAAACTTCATTTCTGTCAAACTGATGTAGTTCATCTTTCATAGCTAAGATCCAAGCTTTTTCTTTGAGAGCTTCATCAATAGTCTTTGGTTCATTGAGAGAAACCAAACTGACCATTGCATCTTCATTGTGTGAACTTGATCTTGTTTTTCTAGGACTTTCTTTGTTTCCAATGATCAAATCTTCTGGATGAGATGTCTTATATTTGAATGAATTCTTCTTAATAACTTCTTCAATCTCAGCATCAGAATCACGATCAATTTGAGGAGTTGGAACATCTTCAGAAGAAGCAGTTTCTTGATCATCAGAAGTTGTCTCAGGTTCTGAACTCTTGTTAACCTATACAGTTTCAACTTCTAAATCTGGATTATCTGCAATAACTTCAACTACTGTACCAGTACCAATTATTGTGCCTTCTTGGTTCCCACCAAATCCTACAGATCCTCCCTTTTTCAGATTCAGGGTGAGGAATAAATGCTTTTCTCCCGTCATGTGTCGAGAGCAGCCACTGTCCAGGTACCATGTACTTGAGTTTTTCTCTTTTTGAGTTCAAACCTGCAACATAAACTATTTCAGATTTTGGTACCCACAACTTGTTGGGTCCTGATGGGTTAGTGTAGGCCTTGTGGAAGTATGATTTTTGAAAACCAGTTTGAGGAGCATACTTCTTCTTGCCAAAACTTCTAATAGGTTTCACAGACTTTGTATCAGAAGTACTAGCTTCTGAAGTTCTCAGAACCTTAGTTGGTTTAGGAACTGGTCTCTTCAGAATCTTTACTTCTGAGTATCTCATTTTTGAATTTGAGTTATCAAGAATCACTGAATTGTTATCTTCTGACACTTTTGATTTGCCCTTATTCAAAACAGAAGTTTGTGAAACTTTCTCAGAGTTACCAGTTTCTGATATGAAAGTAGAATAGAGAGGAGGGGGTGTTTTGCTCAAACAAACAGACTGACTTGATTTTTCTTTATCAGAAGATGCAGAATAACCAAGTCCATATCCTTTGTTCTTGCTCACACTGTAAATCATGGAAGCAACTTTACTCTTGTTAACATTTTGTTTAACAAACTCATGAAGAGCAACTTCGTGCTTATCATGTGATTTGTTACAAGCAACACAACCTTCTTCAAGCTCTTTAATTTTCAAAAGAGATTCATTATATTGAGATTGAAGTTGGTCAGATTTCTCTATAAGCAAGTCAATTTTAGTTTTTAAACTTTTGAAATCATTTGACTTGTTTATGTATTGCTTCATAGTGTCTTTGAGAGCAATAAGAAGCTTATCATGAGGAAGTTTAGAAATTACCTCATCAATATCATCAGTATCAGAAGATGTTGTAGCCATAAGTGCTATATTTGCTTCCTCATCATCTTCTTCAGTATCTGATAACTTCTCAAGATCTTCAAAAGTAGCCATTTTTCTTCATTCTGTTCTTGAAGTTGCCATTTTTCCCTTTATCATTTGAGTTCAAATCAGGACAATCAGCAATAAAATGACCAGTATTTTTGCAGTTGAAACAACTATTTTTAGAACCATCTTTCTTGTCTTTAGAATTGGAGCTTTTGTTCCCATAACTCTTAGAACCAGAACTTCTTCCAGAAGCTTTGTTGTTTTTGTACTTATTCCATTTCCTGAACTTTGAAAGCAGAGCAAAGAGTTCCTCATCTGATCCATCCTCCTGTTCATCTACAGAAGATTCATCAGCATCAGATTCAATAACTTTAGCCTTTAAAGCTTTAGGAGATTTCAAAGTTGCTGGCAAAGCCAATGACTTTGATTTCTTCTTAGGCTCATCAGAAGCTAATTCCATCTCGTGACTTATGAGAGAACTAGTTAACTCTTCTAGGCTTAAGGTATTGAGATTTTTTCCTTCTTGTATAGCAGTGACCTTAGGTCTCCACTTGGGTGGTAAACACCTTAGAATCTTCTTAACATGATCAGCAGTGGTATAACTTTTCTTTAAGACTCCAAGACCAGAAACCAAGATTTTAAACCTTGCATACCTATCTTCAATGCTTTCTATGTCTTTCATCTTAAACATTTCATACTGATGAACCAGAAGATTAGCCTTTGCTTCTTTCACTTGTTGGTTTCCTTCATAAGTAGCACACAAAGAGTCATAAATACCCTTAGCACTAGATATGTTTCCAAGTTTCAAAAACTCATCATGAGTGATACAGCTAGCAAGGATAGAAATAGCTCTGTTGTGTCTCTTCCATTCTTTCTTTTGTTCAGCTGTGAAGGTTTTCTTTACAGCTGCTGTTGTCTTACCATCTTCATCAAGCTTATCTTGAAAGCTAACACCTTCTTCAATGATATCCCACAAACCTTCATCTTCAGCTATGATATGAGGATAGATTTTGTATTTCCACCAGTTGAAGGTTGATTGATCACCATTGAACTTGGGTGCTTTGCTATAAGTTCCACCAGTTTTCTCAGACTTTTCAGAATTGTAATCATATGGAATAGCAACTTTCTTTGGACTTGACTCTCCAGACATGGTGTTTTTCAGGATCTTTTTGTCTCACTGTTAAGTGATGCGTAACAAACCGGAGCTCTAGATACCAACTGAAGGTGTGAAAAACACAAGAAGGGGGGGTTGAATTGTGTTTTGGCGTTTTAAAAACTTCTTGCAAGTTCTGAAACCTTTCAGAAGCACCAGCGGATAAAGAAACACAATAACACACTCACACAAAAGAGTAAGGATAGAGAGAGAGGTGAGACAAGCAAATTTATACTGGTTCCTCTCACAAACCGAGAGTAGTCCAGTCCCCTTGCACTTCCAAGGGATTTCACTATAATCACCTAGACTATTACAATGCTCAAACACACTAGTAAGAGACTTCCTACTTGCTCAAGCACACTAGCAAGAGGCTTCCTAATATAAAAGAAATAAAATAGAAAGTGATAAACACTTGATTATAAAATCAAGAGTTTTCTCAAGATTACAACTCAAGACTCTTAAGACTTTAACACAGAATTCCTAATGAATTAGAAAAACAGAGTGTCAGAAGCACAACAAAAATAGTTTCAGAAGCAGTGCTTTCAGTCTTATGTAAAGGAGTAAAGTTGTATAAATGCGTGCGTTGTTGTAACCTTGATCTTCAAAAAGAGATTCTCTATTTATATGTGAAGAGAAAATAGAGACGTTTGAAGATAATGACCGTTGCAGAGGTCATTTTCAAGCCAGCTGTGAAAAGGACAAGGTAACATGGGATATTTGCCAATTTTGGTAATGCTTATCCTGTTATTCCTTTTGCTTGAGAATATTCGCCCTTATGGAGTAAAATAGTACTAACGTCACAATCCTTGATGATAAGGTTGTAGTACTATGATGTATCAATCAATCACAGCCTTTAATTCAAATGATTTCAAATCATTGAATCACTATCAGTTAATACTGACTTTTCTGGCTTGTTATTCAGAGCCTATGTATCAGACATATGCTTTTGAGTCTTCAGCTTCTGAAACTGTTGGTCTTCTCCATACGTTGCTTCTGATTCAACATTAATCTTCTGAGATGACTTGCTTCTGATTAGCTTTTCTTCTAATATCTTAGCTTCTGATGTCCATGCTTCTGATGTCCATGCTTCTGATATCTATGCTTCTGATATCCATGCTTCTGATATCCATGCTTCTGATATCCATGCTTCTGATATCTATGCTAATGCTTTGTTTCAGAGCTTAATTTAATCAACATAATTTGTTTAATCTGCACACTTAAAATTAAATATTAAAATACCCTATTGTTCATTAATACTTTGTTATCATCAAAACACTAAGAGTTAGATTCTGAACATCCTTTGTTCCAACAGTTTCTTGATCATCAGCAATTAATTCAAATTCTGAACTTGTGTTAACTTCTAGAGTTTCATCTTCTGAATCCTGTTCAGCTGCAATAACTTCAACTTGCTCTGACTTATTATCATCAGGCTCTTTGTCATCAAATCTTACATGCATAGATTCTTCAACTGTATTAGTTTCAGAATTATACACTCTGTATGACTTGGAGCGTTCATAATATCCAATAAAGATACCCTTAGATGCTTTAGAGTCAAATTTCTTTAGGTGAACTTTTGTATTCAGAATGTAACAGGTACCTCCAAATTGATGAAAATAAGAAATATCAGGTTTTCTTCCTTTGAACAATTCATATGTTGTTTTATTCAACAAAGGTCTGATATAGATCCTATTTTGAATATAACAAGCTGTGTTTATTGTTTCTGCCCAAAAATGTTTTGCTAAGTTAGTTTCATGCATCATAGTTCTGGCCATTTCTTGTAAAGATCTATTCTTTCTCTCTACAACCCCATTTTGCCGTGGAGTTCTAGGAGATGAGAATTCATGTAGAATTCCATTGTTTTCACAAAAGATTTCAAAAGGTTCATTTTCAAACTCGCCACCATGATCACTTCTAACTTTCACAATTTTCAAATCTTTTTCAACTTATATTTGAGTGCAAAAAGTTTTAAACACATAATATGTATCATCCTTGGATCTAAGGAATTTAACCCAAGTCCATCTACTGTAATCATCAACAATGACAAGTCCATACTTCTTACCATTTATTGAAGCAGTGCTAACTGGTCCAAATAAATCAATACGAAGTAGTTCCAAAGGCTTGGAAGTAGAGACAACATTTTTATCTTTAAAAGAGCTTTTGAAAAGCTTTCCTTTTTGACAAGAACAACAAATTGTATCTGAGTGATATTTCAAAACAGGTAAGCCTCTCACAAGATCTTGCTTACTAAGCTTAGAGATTAACCTCCAGTTAGCATGACCCAATCTCTTGTGCCAGACCCGCTTTTCTTCACTCAGAGTCAAAAGATAAACAACTTCTTGTTCCATTAATTCAAAAAGATTTATTTTGTAAACGTTGCCTTTTCTTTTTCCTTTGAAAACAACAGACTTATCAGAATTTTTGTTTATAGTACATGTTTTCTTATTAAACACCACTTCATAACCACTATCACATAATTGGCTTATGCTAAGAAGGTTATGAAAAAGTCCATCAACAAGAAGAACATCAGAAATAGTAGAGAAGGAATTACCTACTATACCAGTACCAATTATTGTTCCTTTTTGGTTCCCACCAAATCCTACATTACCTCCCTCTTTCTGAGTCAGGGTGAGGAACAAATCCTTCTCTCCTGTCATGTGTCGAGAGCAACCACTGTCCAGGTACCAGGTACTTGGCTTTTTCTCTTTTAGAGTGCAAACCTCATCAATATCATCAGTGTCAGATTTGAAGGAAAATTGACATAGTAAAGCAATAGAAATTCAAAAATTTTCCTTTTTTGATCCTTACGAATGAGCATGATATGTGTTTAGGGTTTGTTACCTCTTGTAGAACAGAACCCTTAAAGCCACGAACTAGAAAAGATCACGAGCGTTGATGAAGATCACCGACGCCTCTAGCTAGTCCACACGAACAGTCACCTTCAAAAGAGTGCTAGCCCTTACGTATGAAGGCTTTCAAGAATATTGAGAGAAGGATTAATTTAGGATTTCCAACTCTAAAATATTTCTTATGCTTTTTTGGTGTATTGAGCTTTTGCCAAGAGTTCTCTATTTATAGATATCTCTTGTCTTGTGTAACAAGATAATTCTTATCTTGGACAAACAAAAAAAAAAACCTTAAAGGATATACTAGGGCGCGCGCGCTCCCACCGTACACTACGGTGTACCTTGCTTGTTTAATTACCGTGATACCCTTATCACTTTGCATACTTACTGTACCTTACGGTGTTCCTTAATTTCTCAATATTAGACTGTCCTTATGTGTGTGACCCTGTAGGTTTCCATGACGTTGGCAATTATATTAAATTTCCTTTTAATATAATAAACAATGAGCGGTATCTAGCAACACATCATTGTTACCCAAGTCATGAGAAATTACATGTGATCTAAACATAACCTTAACTATGATACATGTGTGTAGAATTACCCCTTTGCCCCTTATGTCTATATTGAACACAAAGCATACTTGGTGTCATCTTTGTCCAGTTCAATATTGGGCCCATGACATTTATCCTATTATGCAGGATTGGCAAATTCCATCTAGGACACCGCTACCCCATAGCATGCTTCGTGAAGTACCCATTAACTGCCTTTACGATTATCCTGTTACGGACAACGTTAGATCAGCAACAAAGCACTTAACTCCACATCGAGGGTACAAGGGTGGTTTCAGGTCTAAGGGCGGTTTACACCATTATCATTATAAGAGTAACTTATGACACTTTGCATAATTTGGCATGTAGTACTCTTATGGCGGGTCAATCCAGTATAAATATTACTCCTAATATTTTATATACTTATGTCAAGACTTGATAACTCCTTATCCTATGATCCGTGAGATGCGATCATCAGTCTATCTTCATAATAGTCTTTATGCTTTAAGGTTATCCCAATTTCACCTTAAAGCTCGACTACGGATACTTTTAAGAATAGTGTCCTTAAGTTTAATTTAGTCTCATGATTAAGTCACACTTAATATTAAACGGACTATCTATTCTAGGGATTTCATTATTTTGAACTCTTACAAATACAATGAAAGTAATGCCTTATATTATTAATAAACTCCTAAAGCAAATACTATGAAAATAGATTGGCTCTTAGGGCTTACTCCAACAATCTCCCACTAGCACTAAGGCCAATCTAGTATTACTTTAATGCTCATAGACTTAGTATGCCCATCACGCTTCAACTGCGCAAGAGGCTTTGTTAGTGGTTAAGGAGTCATTTCCCATGTTGGTATCTTACGTATCTTCCAACGTTCTATTTCGATCTCCATCGAAATATAGAAGTGTCTAAGTATAAATGAATCGTCGGTGAGATCTATTCTCAAGTGTTTTTGCAAGATTTAACCATTACCATCACTAATGTGATTAATGTGACTTGCAACACCGGAAACATAGTTTTAGCTCAATCATGAGCCAAATAATTCAAGTCAAATACTTAACTTCTATAATTGAAATAAACATACTTATGAAGCTTATCTTATAGCCTTCAATGTTTATATTCAAGCATGATATACAATACATTGGTTATGGAAACTAGCCATCATTATAACTTTCTTATAATGACCCTTTCCCATGCCTATCTATTCCAAGAAAATCCTTAGTTCCATTGTAGTCCTTAGGCATATTCTTGAAGTTCAGTTAGTGTCCAACACTTAGTTTCAAACTTTGGTACTTAACTGATTGTGTTACAATCATACGGTGTATCTGATATAGTACATAATATGATGTGTATGATCAATCCATCTTCCAAAGCATATGGATTATTATCATGTGTCCCATTTTCATCTAATGAGATATGATATTGTCCTTTTAGACAAAACCAATTTTACGACACATGCAATAATTTCACACGTTTAACTACTTAAGTGTCTTGAACACTTTGTCAAATTATGTACATAGGCTATTCCTAACTCTTTAGGAATCCTCGCCTAAATACATAGGCTATTCCTAGTTCTTTAGGAATCCTTGCCTAAGTATTTCATCAAGAGTTATTTCTTCAATCATGTCTCACGTTCATAAAAAAAAAAATTCTTTGATAATTAATAGGTCATCCACATATTATATCAGATTTTTTATTATTGCTCCCACTAAATCCTTGTGCACAACTTATATTTGTCCTTCATTAATTTGTTTTCCATGAAACCTTATAAAAGAAACAAATATTTAAATTTGTTCAATCTAATCAAAATTAGATTGATTTGTCCTTATTAATTCATTTTCTCAAAACTTCATAAAAGGAACAAATAAATAATAATTAAATTTATGAGAACTCTATCTAATCAAAATTAGATAACTACAAGTTGTATATATACCTTTCTAGTATCCTTTGGATCAACAAAATCCTACATATATGTCTAGTACATATATATGAGATCATTCCAATTAAGGAATGCAAATTTGTTATCCATCCACCAAAACATGTAGTACAACATTTAGTAAAAGCAAACAAGCAGATCTTAAGCTTTACTATTAATTACATTTAAGGTTTCATCATAATTTGTATTTATGATTTTGCGTGAAACCTTTAATGATCAGTCAAATCTTAAAAGGTATTCTTAATACCATCCATATCAATATTCAACAAGAATATTCACTTTCATTGTACGAGTCTAACTCATAACCAGTATCAACATAAGGTTAGTGTATATGGATTATGTATAAGATTTCATGGCATTTAGCCACTTCTCAGAATTTAGTCCGTCTAACGACCTTTAATAAAGTCAGAGACTCATCTTCCATGAGAAGCATATCACATTGTCGAGTCATGATAAAATCATACTTTTGGCCATATGTGATACGTTAGACTTTATCTTGGATTTGTGCAACTTAAACCGATGGCTCTTCAATATCCTTAAGGAACTGGTTTATGTTCCCTTTCTAATAAATATGTTTTGTAGTACTTGAATAATTTTTCAAGTTCTATATCACTCCCACTGTTTCTTTTAGAAACACACTCCCACTAGAGGAATGCTTTAAACCTAGCGACAAAACAACTTTTGTCCTTTAGAATGATATAAGACTAGTATCCCTTAGAATACTTCCACATATTTATTCATTAGACTTGGATTTAATTTATCTAATAAATTTTTAATCCAAAAGGTCGCATAAAGACAAGCTTGGTGCTTTTACCTCCATATCGCACATGGTGTCTTCATGATTATCTTAAAAGGGAAACTAATTGTGGGGGAAGATTAACTATAAGCAAAGAGATTTTAAGAGTCAATAATGTTTATAATAAACTTATCTTAAATAATATCATGTCGAACATGATGTGATAAAATAGTTATTATACTCATTAACTAAGTATTTACTAATATGACTCATTCATATGATTTAAATACGTTTGTCAAGTTTATTATTTACTTCATTGTTGAACTTCCTTTGAAAAATTCAAAGATTTCTAATTTGTGTCACACACATATCCATATTTAATGATTTTAATCATCAATGTAAATGAAGTAAAATAAACTTTTAATATATCAAGTATGTTTTAGTGGTCGACATACATCTCATGTATATTTTTCAAATAGGTCATGCGTTATTAACACTTTTAATTAATATTTGACACATCAAATATTTGTACTAAACAACGTTCTTGATATATATATATATATTCAAGTTCCAAATCTTTATTTAGTTCTTATCATAATTGTTATAGATGATCCCACCAAGATCATGGAACCCTAGTCCATAACTTGACTTGGATCAATAGTACAGAAAACTTTTCTTAAATGATAGGACAATTGCTTGTCTTATTATTTAAGGCTACAACTCATACCTTGTCAATACAAGATATAATTAATATTTCTATTACTAGATGAAATTCAATAATAATTATTGTGTTCCACCTCAAACTTGATTTTAAGTCATTGTATAAGCACCAATGAACAAAAATTTTCATTCTAAACAAAAGTTCTTATTGTCAATGAAACAATTTTCATTCTAGACATAAGTTCTCATTGTCAATGAAACAATTTTCATAAGCTCCTATTGTCAATGAAACAATTTTCATTCTAGACATAGGTTGACTTAAAATTATAATCAATGTTCTAATTCTTTAAGACATCTCTAATTTTTTAAAAATTGAGATTCAACATCTTGTATCATATACCTTTGATGTAGAAATAGAAACTTGGATTTTCTATAACAATATGTACAAATTGAAGTCTTACTTCATCCTTTTAGTTTGACTCTTCCAAGAACTATTTACGGCATTCTTATTTTAATCAATGGTCTAACCATTAAAATAGTCGTTCTCCTTTGGCAACCATTATTGCTCTATTCAATTATGAGAGGAATAGAAATCTTATTTTATATTATATCTCAACTCTTTGATAGTGCAAATTTATGCTCATTCAATTCAATAATTTCCGGTAGATATAGAGATTCAAAATTAGTCTATATCTATCCATTATAATTTGTTAGATTGAACATTTGACCAACTCCTTGATCTATTGAGAATTCTATCATACTTTGAAGTTCTTTCAAAAGAATCTTGCTTGAGTTTAAATGATCACATCATTTATTCTTTTAAAAGTATGATGTATACTACATTTAGATATCAACTTGATACTTCTACCAAGTACCTTTTCAAACTAGTTATAGTAGGTTATTTTAAAGCATAGTTCAAGATCTTATAGTTCTTCTTGCATTTGAGAACAATTCTCATTTGTGTACCAATTCAGAAACTATTTTCTGAAATTCTTGTCCTTCATAAGGGCAACATAGTTTGTATTGTATTCAATTTTCAAACATATGTAAGATATTAGTATTTATAATTAAATCTTTTAATAAGGTCTTTTATTAAAAGGTTCCACTATTTTACTCAAAACAAACGACCCTCATCATTTGATTCGGAAAATCCCGTTGGAAGATTTTCTAGTGGATCGAGATCCATATTTCACTTTGTCTTAAGTCCGCGTAGGCGGATTACACAAGACTTAGCTATTTAGGTAGGAACTCCTTCCAATTACATCTTATGTAATTCTCGAATGTCTCCGTTGGGTGAATAACATCATATTCTAGTTCATCATATGAATTATACCCAACGCTTGCTTCTAAACTTTGCATAATCTTATTATAACTTGTTTAGTTAAGTTTGACCCATGTTTTAGAAGTTGGATATTACAATTATCCCATCGCACCTTACTAATGTAAACAATGCACCTCCGCGTGGGCGAAACCTACATTGTTTGATACTAGTCTTGATGAGTTCTAAAACTTGGAAAGCATTAACTTAATATTCACATATTTTATTCAACAAAGAAAACGCACCTTGCGTGGGCGAAGCCTACATCTTCTTTATTAGTTTCTTATATGTCTCTTGAGGGGTATTTATTTAGTTTTGATCTCACCGGCTTGTTAAACATACAAGACGCTCTTATATGCAACAACAATATACAAGATCATATAGTTATGGCATTGGTTCTCTCAAGCCAATGAGAGAGTTTTTCTTAAAAGGATTTAGATCAAAAAGAAGCCATAACTAATCATCTTCAACAAACATACTTTATCATTAGTTAAAGTTGTGTTACTTAAAATTAAATTTTAGAACTTGATCATACCGTTCATAACGGACATAATCGTGTCACAATTTCATAAATCGTGATTTTTGTCAAGTTTTTGGTTGCACAGCTCGCCAGAGCTCGCCAGCGCTCGCCAGCCGGCGAGCTGCTACTGTTTTGGTCGCCAGCACGCTCGCCAGGGCTCGCCAGCCGGCGAGCTACTACTGTTTTGCTCGCCAGCGCTCGCTGGACGACCGCGTCAGGTTCTCGCGCACATCGTGGCGCGATTTCGTAAATCATGTCACGATTTCGGCGAATTCTGAAACAAGTTTTCAGCATGACACAACCCTTGTGTTATTACGAACCCTAGTATATCAAATATACCTTTTGTCATGAACCCTAGTATATCAAATATACTTTTATTTGCAACACTTTCAATTGTATCACATACAAATCTCTTGATCAATTAAAATTTAATTCTTCATTCTTATCTTGTTAGGTATTTTAATCGAATTAAATTATTGAGAACAAGATACAAGAAACATCATAACCATGGTTTCGTAAGTGGCTCTGATACCACTGAAGGAAAATTGACATAGTAAAGCAACGGAATTTCAAAAAATTTCCTTTATTGATCCTTACGAATGAGCATGATATGTGTTTAGGGTTTGTTACCTCTTGTAGAACAGAACCCTTAAAGCCACGAACTAGAAAATATCACGAGCGTTGATGAAGATCACCGACGCCTCTAGCTAGTCCACACGAACAGTCACCTTCAAAAGATTGCTAGCCCTTAAGTATGAAGGCTTTCAAGAATATTGAGAGAAGGATTATTTTAGGGTTTCCAACTCTAAAATATTTCTTATGCTTTTTTGGTGTATTGAGCTTTTGCAAAGAGTTCTCTATTTATCGATATCTCTTGTCTTGTGTAACAAGATAATTCTTATCTTGGAAAAACAAAAAAAAAAAAAACCCTTAAAGGATATACTAGGGCGCGCGCGCCCCACATGAGTGTATATGCTCATGCGCGCGCTCCCATCGTACACTACGGTGTACCTTGCTTGTTTAATTACCGTGATACCCTTATCACTTTGCATACTTACCGTACCTTACGGTGTTCCTTAATTTCTCAATATTAGACTGTCCTTATGTGTGTGACCCTGTAGGTTTCCATGACGTTGGCAATTATATTAAATTTCCTTAACTATGATACATGTGTGTACAATTACCCCTTTGCCCCTTATGTCTATATTGAACACAAAGCATACTTGGTGTCATCTTTGTCCAGTTCAATATTGGGCCCATGACATTTATCCTGTTATGCAGGATTGGCAAATTCCATCTAGGACACCGCTGCCCCATAGCATGCTTCGTGAAGTACCCATTAACTGCCTTTATGATTATCCTGTTACGGACAATGTTAGATCAGCAACAAAGCACTTAACTCCACATCTAGGGTATAAGGGATGTTTCAGGTCTAAGGGTGGTTTACACCATTATCATTATAAGAGTAACTTATGACACTTTGCATAACTTGGCATGTAGTACTCTTATGGCGGGTCAATACAGTATAAATATTACTCCTAATATTTGATATACTTATGTCAAGACTTGATAACTCCTTATCCTATGATCCATGAGATGCCATCATCAGTCTATCTTCATAATAGTCTTTATGCTTTAAGATTATCCCAATTTCACCTTAAAGCTCGACTACGGATACTTTTAACTATAGTGTCCTTAAGTTTAATTTAGTCTCATGATTAAGTCACACTTAATATTAAACGGACTATCTATTCTAGGGATTTCATTATTTTGAATTCTTACAAATACAATGAAAGTAATGCCTTATATTATTAATAAACTCCTAAAGCAAATACTATGAAAATAGATTGGCTCTTAGGGCTTACTCCAACAAGATTCATCATCCATATCAGATTCATTATGAGAAGATGTTGTAGCCATAAGTGCTAGATTTGCTTCTTCATCATCTTCATCTTCATCTTCATCTTCATCTGATAACTTCTCAAGATCCTCAAAAGTTGCCATAAGACTTTTCTTCATTCTGTTCTTGAAATTACCCTTTTTACCCTTGTCATTGGAGTTTAAATAAGGACAATCAACAATAAAATGACCAGTCTTCTTGCAATTGAAACAACTGTTCTTAGAACCATCTTTCTTGTCTTTGATGTTTGAGCTTTTATTTCCATAACTCTTAGAACCTGAACTTTTACCAGAAGCTTTGTTGTTTTTGTACTTGTTCCATCTTCTAAACTTTGAAAGCAGAGCAAAAAGTTCCTCATCTGATCCATCATCCTGATCATCTACAGAAGATTCATCAGCATCAGATTCAATAACCTTAGCCTTTAGTGCCTTAGGAGATTTCAAAGTTGCTGGCAAAGCCAATGACTTTGATTTCTTCTTGGGCTCATCAGAAGCAAGTTCCATCTCGTGACTTATGAGTGAACTAGTTAACTCTTCTAGGCTTAGAGTATTGAGATCTTTTGCTTCTTGTATAGCAGTGACTTTAGGTTTCCACTTGGGTGGTAAACACCTCAGAATCTTCTTAACATGATCAGCAGTGGTATAACTCTTCTTTAAGACTCCAAGACCTGAAACCAAGATTTTAAACCTTGCATACATTTCTTCAATGTTTTCATTGTCTTTCATCTTAAACATTTCATATTGATGAACCAGAAGATTAGCCTTTGCTTCTTTCACTTGTTGATTTCCTTCATAAGTAGCACACAAAGAGTCATAAATACCATTAGCACTAGATCTGTTTCCAAGTTTCAAAAACTCATCATGAGTGATACAGCTAACAAGGATAGATATAGCTCTGTTGTGTCTTTTCCATTCTTTCTTCTGCTCAGCTATGAAGGTCTTCTTAACAGCTGTTGTAGTCTTACCATCTTCATCCAACTTATCTTAAAAGTTAACACCTTCTTCAATGATATCCCACAAACCTTCATCTTCAGCTATGATATGAGGATAGATTATGTATTTCCACCAAGTGAAGGTTGATTGATCACCATTGAACTTTGGTGCTTTGCTTTAGTTTTCACCTGATTTCTCAGATTTTTCACTATTGTAGTCATAGTGAATCTCAGTTTTCTTTGTATTATGATCTGGACATGATTCTCCAGACATAGTGTTTTTCAGGATCTTTTTGTTTCACTGTTAAGTGATTCGCAACAAACCGGAGCTCTAGATACCAATTGAAAGTGTGAAAAACACAAGAAAGGGGGGTTGAATTGTGTTAAGGTATTTTAAAACTTCTTCCAACTTCTGAGAACTTATCATAATCACCAGCGGATAAATAAACATAATTAACACACGCGCAAAGATAAAAGATAGAGAGAGAGAGAGACGAGATGAGCAATTTTATACTGGTTCCTCTCACAAACCAAGAGTAGTCCAGTCCCCTTGCACTTCTAAGAGATCTCACTATAATCACCTAGATTATACAATGCTCAAACACACTAGTAAGAGACTTCCTACTTGCTCAAGCTCACAATTAAGAGACTTCTAACACAAAACAAATAATAATAAAGTGAAGAACACTTGATGTTAAAATCAAGAGTTCACTTAAAGTTACAACTCAAGACTCTAAGACTCTAACATAGAATTCCTAATGAAATAGAAAAACAGAGTGTCAGAGGCACAACAGAATAAGTTTCAGAAGCAATGCTTGCAGTTAACACTATCAGTTAACACTGACATTTTGGCTTGTCATTCAGAACCTATGTACCCAACATAGCTTCTGAGTCTTCAGCTTCTGAAACTATCTAGCTTATCAAAAGTTGCTTCTGATCAGCTTAGCTTCTGAGTTGTAGTAGCTTCTCACTCATGTTGCTTCTAATCTTCTAGCTTCTGATATCGTTGCTTCTGATATCGTTTATAAAGCTTGTTTCAGAGCTTCTTATCATAATTGTGATCATTCATAACTTCATTTTATCTGCACACTTAGATTAAATATTAAAATACCCTATTGTTCATTAATATTTTGTTATTATCAAAACTCAAAGGTTTAGATCTGAACCACCTTTGTTCCAACATGATTACTAATAGAAAAGTTTTCAATATCTATTAAAACATTAAAATGGTATAACAACTTCTTACAAATTATGGTTACCAACGTTTCAATCTCTATTCAAACATTAAAATGGTATAACTTCTTACAAATTATAGTTACCAAATTCAAGAATAATTTGTTTGCTTCGCTAATAAAAATTATATACTACTTTTTTTACCTCTTCATCTTGCCTAAAATGGTAAAAAAAAATAAGTGATATTATTTTCACTTTATATTAAAATAAAGTAGAATGGAAAAGAAAAAAAAATATTTTTGCTAAAATGACACTTAAAATGAACTGAGAGAGTATTATTTAAAAGAGAAGCTTATATAAGATAAGCTTATATAATAGAAAGAGATGCAAATTTTTGTTACATTAAAATGAAACTCTATTTTTTTTTGGTATAGAAGTTAATAAAAAGAAAAAAGAAAGCAAAAAAGAAAAACTAAGCACGAGGGAAGAAAGTTCCCATTGCGTCATTTCTAATAAGTTCCCGAAGACCTTCTGGAGGAGATGTATGAGTCAGGAGGTCGGCATCTGATGATGCTCCAAGTTTAGCGAAAAAGTCTGCACATTGATTCCCTTCTCTAAGAGTGTGATGGAGGGTACCATTGGTTTGAGATAGCAATTCCTTGATATCCTGGATTAACACAGCATAAATATGACACTTAACTTGTGGACCTTTGATGAGGTTAACACAGAGTAAAGAGACAGAGTAGTAGAAAAGTTCATCAATATTCATGTCTTTGGCCAACAAGAGGTCCCTAGAGATAGCAGTTAGTTCCGCAAGCAAAATGTCAGATGATCCTTGAATGAAGCATGACAAGCCTGCAAGATAATGACCTTAGGTGTTTCTAATAATGCCGCCAAATTCAGCTCGAACAGGAGTACCGAGACAACTTTCGTCCACATTCAGAATGGTACAAGAAAAGTTATTATTGTTCCACCTGATATGTCTATCTACTAACTCATCGTTAGAAGTGGGAGAGAAACAATTTCTTAAAGTTTCGACCATAACTCGGATGTTGAAGGAGAGACGACTTAAGGGCCAAGTCTCATTGTTCAAACACGTCAAATTTCGGTGTCTCCAAGACCACCAGACAGCGGCCAAGAAAGTGAAAGTGTGTGCACCTGTGGTACCTTGCTTGCACCAGTCGTACACATCCTGGTTTGAGAAGAAATCCGGATTGTTGAAACCAAAGTGGTTCCAAAGGCAATGAGAGAACTCGCAGTCCCGAATGCAATGAAGAAAAGTTTCATCTTGGAGGCCACATCGAGTGCAGGTGGTTGAAGAACTCATCTTGCGGTGATTGAATAAAGAGAGGGTTGGCGTAGAGTTGTGACAAGCCAACCAAATAAAGAAGTTGATCTTTTCAGGGAGTTGAAGCTTCCATATCCAAGACCAAGTGTATAGAGAGTTATCTGATGGTACCGGATCCCTCCGAGAGAGTAACCAATTATAGCCACTTTTAGTAGTGTAAGTGCCATTTTTGTTGTTAGCCCAAATGAAGGCATCTTCGATAGAGTCCTTGAACCTGAAGTTGGTGTTGTTGATGACTTCATAAATCAACGGAGGGAGCTGGGTGTAGAGACTACGAGTATGAGGATTTCCTGTAGAGAGCACTTACCGAGAGTTGTAGATCATGTATATCCACATAAGGGACAAGTGAACTAAGACGGCCGAGATTGGTCCAAGGAGTGAACCAGAAGGAGGAGGATCCTGAACCTGCACGCCACGAAAATCCGTCTTTGAGGACGTTTAATGAAACTTTATTTTGAACGTAACAAATATACAATAAATATGTCAAATTTATATAAATTGAATATATTTTATTCTTCAATTCAAAAACTAAATTTTAAAATAAAAACCTAAATAAAATGAATATCACATGTTTTTAAAATTTCTCCTATTTTTAAGATAACAAATATAACCAACATTTCTACTAACTATATATTAATATAACATACTAAGTAAGTTACTAATTAACCCTTTTTAAAATTTAATCACGATTATTTAAGTTTTTATTAACGTGTTTTATCGTAATTAACTAAATATGGAGAAGTTGTTTCCCACACAAATCAACTATTAGTCACAGATTTAGTCAAACAAAAAAAATTAGTCACATATAAAAAAACAACTAACATGCTATTTGTGCTCCACTTTTTGAGTTACTTTGTTAAAAAAAACTAACTAATTTTTAAAGATTTTTTTTTTTTGCAAAAAGCAGCTTAGTGTGATACTATAAAAAAAATAAAAAAACACCTATTTTTTTACTGAACAAAAAAACCAACATGTTATTTGTGCTCCACGTTTTTTACTTACTTTGTTAAAAAAAACTAGCTAATTTGTAAAGATTTCTTTTTGCAAAGATTATTTTGAATTCCATAGAAATGAGTGTTATAAAGTTATATCATGGGCGACAAAAACAGTTTAATGATGCTATGTTTGTGCTAAGTTACTCAAATTATTAAAAAAAAAAAACTACCCAAAGAAAACAAAAACTAAACTGGAGGTATCCTTTCTATATAAGTTACTCATAAGATTAAAAAGGAATAGCGTTTGAAAATAGCGTTTGAAAATAGAATAATATTTTGCTTAAATTTCACTACACAAATGTCATTTAGTATAAAATATGCTAACGTTACTAGATGAACAGAGAAAAATATTTGACACAATCATGGAAGTTAGTCAGAAGCAAAAAGGGGGAGTTTTTTTCCTATATCGATATGGTGGAACAGGAAAAACTTTCATGTGGAACACTTTAGCAACAGCTTTACGATCAAAACGGGACATTATTTTGACTATAGCTTCTAGCGGAATTGCATCTTTATAGTTGCTTGGAGGAAGGACAACTCATTCAAAGTTCAAGATTTCAGTTCCAGCACTTGAATTTTCTATTTGCAATATAGAGAAGGGAACTGAACTAGAACAACTTTTAAAATTAAGAAAGTTAATTATATGGGATGAAGCTCCTATGGCTCACAAATTCTGCTTTGTAATTTGGACAAATCCTTAAAAGACATAATGAGTGAGGATAAGTCTTCTGCGTCCAAAATATATGGAAGAAAAGTTATAGTCTTTGGTGGTAATTTCAGACAAATCTTTCTGGTAATACCAAGAGGAAGTAGATCTGATATTATTCATGCAACAATAAATGCCTCTTATATTTGGGATCATTGCACTGTTTTAACCCTTACCAAGAACATGCGGTTGCTAAATGGTTCATCAAATTCAAACTCTGAAGAAATTAAAAAAAAAATCTAAAAGGATATTAAGGATCGGGGATGGAGAAGTTTTAGAACCAAATGATGGATATGAAGATATCCCAATTGCAGATGAACTTTTAATTTCATAATTCGATGAACCCATTGATGCAATTGTTAAAAGTACATATCCTGCTTTATTAAATCATTACATTGATGGTAAATATCTACAAAATAGAGCTATTTTAGCATCAACAATTGAGGTTGTAGATGAAATCAATGATTATATATTGAAGCACATTCCAGGTATTTCAAATTCATTAGTTGAATAGATTTAATATAATTTATAACATATGCAATTATTTTTTTACTAGGTTTTATTGTGTGTTTGTTGAATATAGGTGATGAAAAAGAATATCATAGTTCAGACTCCATAGATCGAACCGAAGAAAATGATAATGAAGCATTTGAACAGCTTACAACAGAGTTTTTAAATTATCTAAAAACATCTGGACTTCCGAACCATTCCATCAAACTAAAAGTTGGCACGCCAATCATGTTGTTGAGAAATCTAGATCAGTTGAGGGGTTATGTAATGGTACTAGGTTGACTGTTACTAAACTTGGAGATCATGTGATTGAAGCTAAAATAATTACTGGAAAAAACATTGGCAATATAATATATATTCAAGAATGTCGATGTCACCATCACAATCACTGTGGCCATTCAAGCTTATAAGGAGGCAATTTCCAATTATTGTTTCGTTTGCCATGACAATAAAAAGTCTCAAGGTCAATCTTTAGAATATGTTGGATTATACTTGCCAAGAGATATTTTCAGTCACGGTCAACTCTATGTGGCAATTTCTAGAGTGAAGAGCAAACAAGAACTGAAGATATTAATACATGATAACGCAAGAAAATCATTGAATACTACTACTAATGTTGTGTTCAAAGATGTTTTCCATAACATCCAATAGGTAACTTAGATTCATCTCCTAATTCTCCATTTCAAATTGGAATTTTATATTGTCATTCATTAGATATAATTTCTATAAATTACTAACTGAGTTGCACTTATTCACACACACATACATATATATTTACACTTTAATGCTTCAACCTAAAATAATTAAAAATAACAATTTTGTTCAATTTTTTCAGGAACTTGCAAAGACTCAAATTATGCTCACCTTCTTTTACACAAAGTCTTACAAATGTAGAACGGGAGTTGATCATTAATAATTCACTTCAAATTAAAGTATCTCATTTATTAAGTTGTATCTATAGATTTCATGTTGTTTTCAACAAACCTATATGTACTTTGTAATAGTATAAGTTAGATATGTATTTTTTTTTGTACAATGTTATATATGTATTTATTAATATATTTTTTTTGACGGGATGTATTTATTAATATTAAGATCATATTTTATATTATATATTTAAAACTTTATCAATGCAATGATAAAAATATGTTTTCAAATTGTAATGTGTTGCTTTTTAAATTTTCTTTTCATTTCTGTTATTTTTTTTTTACGGATCTTTGGTTTCAATTGTTATTATTTCTCTAATTAAACAAAAAAAATATTAACAAATTAACCAACATTTTTAAAAACTACATAAGTATTTAGTACAATTAAATATAACATTTAACCATAACCCAGACTCGTGCGGATGCACGGGTTTATAACTAGTTTTTAGTCAAAAATAAAATATCGAATATTTTTAATAATCACACTTTTTTAAAAATAAATATAACAATGGATGTAAAAATATATTAAAATTATTAATTTTAACAAATAAAATATTTTGTTTAAAATCGTACAACACACAGGTTTATTTTTAGTAAATTAATAATTTAGTTTTTTGTGCTCTAATATTGTTCTTAATGTGCAAAATATCTGGTTTTAAGGCCCAATCCCAAAGCTAGATCCAAGACCACTTTTAAATGTATGGATTTTAGTAAATTGGTTAATAAACCAAACCAGTAAGCCATGTTTGGTTCGGGGTCTTTGGAGGGGAAGGGAGGAAATATTTTAAATTTTTGTGTTTGGTTCAACTTTTCAAAATAAGGATTAAATTATATAACCGAACCGCATCTTCAGTGATTGCTTTTTCCACCATCTGTTTTCATCTCGAGTTTTATTTGACGCTCTTCAGTGATTGCTTTCTTATCTTCCACCGCTTCAGCTTCAATATCATTCGCATTGACAGTATCATTCGCATATCCGAACCGCAATTCCGCTATGGCTTTTAGTTTGTGTCCTACCATAGCTATGGTTTGTAGTTTGAAAATATATGTGTATGTTAATCTACCTCTATTTAGTGCGTCTTAGCGTTGCTGTGATAGTTTTTGTTGCAACCGATGTGTTGAATTGAAAGCTAGTGTTGTTTTCCATTATACCAGATCTAGGAGTTTTGTTTAATGGTATAGTTAAAATATGATTCATGTTGTTTATATAGCTATCATAATTGTCACCGTTCATTTTGACTTGAAATCTTATGGATTGAATTTTTTTTTGTCATATTATGGATTGAATTTTAACTAGTTTTAAAAAATGAGAAATTTGATATTTTTTTTTAAAAAAAAGAGAAATTTGGTCTTAAAAACTGGTTTTTAAAAATAACCAGTTTAAAACTGGATTTTAAAAAATAACATCTTTTAAATCGGTTTTATAATAACAATCGGTTATATATCCGTATCAGGATTTATAACTAGTTATATAACCGGTTTATAAAAAAATATGGTTATAGTTATGTATCCAAATCTATATAAGTGATTTTGGCTTGGATATGGTTTGGTTTGTCAAAAAACCCAACTATGCACACCCCTATATTTTACAACTATATGTAACTGTTAATTTTATGATTAATGACTATCGTAATAATATATAAGCTTATGAATTAAAAAAATTGATTTGCTTAATGTCAAACATTATATTACTTAAAAATTGTCTTTTTAATATAAAGAATTAGTTTTATAATCTATATCTATATTACTTTTAATTGGTGGTCAGGCATACATAAGGAGGGAACCGGATAAGTATAGTACTACCTCCGTACCAAAATATATGTCGTTTTACCCTATCACACAAATTAAGAAATGTAATCATTGTTGTATGGAAAAGGTAAATTATGGGTTAGTTTACAAGATTATCCCTCATTAATGGTATGTGAGAGATAAATTGTAGAATTGAAAGAAGAAAGAGAAATAATTAATTAAGGGTATAAGAGGAAAAAGAGCATTATATGCTTCATTGGTAATGTAAAACGACATATATTGTGGTACAAATTTTTTTCTCAAAACGACATATATTTTGGTACGGAGGGAGTATTGTTTTTGGAAAAAGTCCTAGTAATCTATAATTCTGCTGCGAGGTGGTTATAGTCTAGTCAAAAGATCGTTCTACCAAAGAATCGAATTAGAGGTGTCTAATATTTGATAAAATTTATTAATCACTTAAGTCTAATGTCTTGGTTGTCTTATTATCATTGTTGTTAATGATTATCTAATATATAATTATGAATTTAATTATTATGCACTGATAGTGTCAAGCTTTTACATATATATTTAAATTTAAAAGTGTTAATGAGTAGGGGAGGTTTGAGGGGAGTGGTTATGGTGCATAGCTTTTTTCTTATGTACCGTGCATAAATAATGAAAATTGTTTATAGCATCTCCCAAATTTCTAATGCACCCTCAACCAAATTGTTTAGTGCACTCCCAAATTTCTAACGCACCCCCCAATTTGGGAGGTGTGTTAAAAATTTGGGGGTGCACTAAGTAATATGGTTGGATGTGCATTAAAAATTTGAAGAGTGCATTAAGTAATATGAGGTATTTATGCACCGTGCATAAGCAACTTGTGCCGGGTTTGAGACCATTTAATGAAAACAAAGGGGAGGTGAGTGCATATTTGAAAACTAGAGGGGTGTATGTGCTATTTAAAGAGACTTTAGGGGGTGTAGTGTAATTTTCCCTTGAAAATAAATTCTACATAAACATCAGTAAACATGGAACTTTCTTGTAATTAAAGAACCATTAACTTAATTGAGAAGCTCTGATAAGTTAAAGCTAATCCAAATCGTGCCATACATGAAATCATAATTTTATATCTCAATCCTACAGGTACAATGCATAGAAAAAAATCGTAGGCTGACTGAGTTTTCAGATTCTTTGCTATTCTCATTCAAACCCTAACTATTACAATTTCATTATTGGTCAAAAACCAAAACAGCAGAAATTATAGAGAAAAGATGAAAAATCTACATCCATTTCCAATTAGATTTTTACATCGGCTACAACTGCGAAGAATATATATTGCTTTTTAAGGAACCACAAATAGTTTTAAATTAACTACATTACAATGAAGAGTCATCTAGTAACCCGTAACCCTGGTGTCTTTAGGGTCAGCAAGGTAAGTACCCAGCAGCTGTCATTTCTAAACTGTTCAGGTTGGTGGAGGAACCAAAAGCCTTAGCCTACTTCTGTATCTAGCAATGCGCTGCGACCGTTCTTCCCTCAAACTACAAGCAACATAAGGAAGTAACGATAACAATGTTAGTATATAAAATTGATTTCATCCTGAAACTTGATTTGTCTAAAAATAAATCTGGATGCTTTCGGAATCAAGTTATAACACTTTCTGGATCTAACATCCCGTAGTTCTTTTGGGGTCTAGACTCCTCTGCCCCAAGGGAACAAAGTGCACTTTCAGAAAAATAAAATGGCAGTCATTGAAAAAATGCTGGAACAAAAACTTACGACAAAAGCATAGAAACTACGCATATATTAAAAACACCAAAATATTTCTATATTGCAAAGATTATGACGAAAACAAATTAAACAGTCTAAAGTTTCAAATTGGAATTATGTTTTAATTCAAATTTTCAAAAGATATGCCATCATACACAAGGTAATATATGTCGAAATATATCTTGATTTAGAGAAACCAGAGAAGGGAGGAAACTCACAATTTAGCAAAGCAACTGCCTGTAAATGAACAGTCTATTGCTACCTCAGGTCCTTTTTATAAGAGACGAGTCTTTTTTTAAAATTTATTGAATTATTAATGTACCTGATACATAAATTATTCAATGAATTTAAAAAGTGATTTGTCTCTTATAAAAAGTGATTTTAAAAAAGGAACTTGTAAAAAGTAGTATAGGTTTGTTATAAAGTCAGAATTGATTCAATGTATCATATAAGAAGTAGTATAAGTGCTTGCTTAATTACTCGTTTATTAACCATGTAAATCAGATGCATATATAAGGCTGTCTTGCTAACTGTCAATTAACACTTGAGCAATTTAGATATTTCAAGTGGATTCACAATTTCACATAATCTGAATGGTTAATTAATAACATTCAGTCGGCAGCTGTGATACAGTTTATAATGCATCATCAATCCAGTCATGCAATGTTCTGACCACAAATCATAAGATGGCGAATAAATAAACAAGGTGAAAGGGAGTGTTAAAAAATAAACTTACCGTGCTCTAACCCGTTTCGCACGTTTAATATGTCTCTTCAATAGATCTTCTGTAGATAAGTGCTCAACTGACTTCTCGTCCTGAAAGCAGAGATGGGAGTCAACTCGAAGGATATGGATTAGTGGGATGATGACAAGGCAAAATTGAAGTAAAAGAACTCTAGTTTCAAAAGAAGCATCATTTTAAAAGATCTGCGTGAGGACTGTACTATCCAATAAAACTTAATTTGACAACACATTACATTATATTATTATCGAAGAAATGGTAATTTTCCATCTGTTAATATTACCCTATTTCCTAACTACCATATCCCTAAGTATATTTCAATAGATTGCTGGTACATATTTAGATTAGGAATTTGTAAATACTTGAAGTAGATTGTTCGCATAATCCCTTACATTGATAATAATAATAATAATAATAATAATAATAATAATAATAATAATAATAATAATAATAATAATAAAAAGAAAAGGGTCTTGTTAACATGTGCCCTAAGGGCATATGTTAAGGAATCTAAATGTAAAAATTTTACATTGAAAACACAAATATTTTGACTTTAAAAAGTTGAATGCAAGAATTTCGAGACAAATATTTCTACTTTTAAATCTTTAACATGTGCCCCAAGGGCACATGTTAACATTTGCCTAAAGAAAAGATAAGTAATTTGTAAATATATATATTCAAGTCCATGTATTTCATTTTCACAAATAACGCTTTAATATAAAGTTAACCAGGTAACCCAACCTCTTCATGCTCATGTTCATCATTTGCATCATCTTTCTTGTTCGAAGTACAGGTATCCACCATAGATGCAGGTGATGGTTTGGGAAGTGCCATTGTTACATCTTTCCGTGGTGGCTGTCAAGTATAATGAAACATAAGATTATAAATAAATAGCCAAATAACTGGTCAAAATAAGCAGATGTATATAAAATATTCAGCCCCCATAAGAAAGTCATGTGTCATAACATGCAAATCCTTAGCACTATACTATGAGAAAAATACATAGAAAGAAATCATAATTGCAATATTTATTTGCAACTAATGGAAAAAAAAATAGAGTTCCATTATTGTTGTTAGGAAACCACATAGCATAGTGCATACAGATACCAATAAACAAATATCTTTCTAACATAATATATTCCATTCGAAGAAAAAACAAAGAGCATCAAACAAAATCTGTATTAAAGATTGATGCCTACTTTATAGCCTACTCAGGATTACCATTTCACACTAACATGAAAAATCGGTATGTAGGTGACAAAGCTTCTCATTTAATAATCTAAACGGCTTCTTTCAGATAATAAGGATCCAAATAAGTTAGTTCTAGCATAACTACATCTGATTCTAACTGACACTGGTCTGGGATAGCTATATCCTAGCCATGGTTTTAAAACCCTCACTGCATAGTCAAGTTAAAATTGAAGCATTGTGAACAGGATCCTTCCTTGTCCATACTCCACCCCTCACCTAAACCCTATTGCAATGTATTACTACTGGACACAATGTGTGCTACAGGAAAAGAACATACATAAGCCAAAAGAAACCATTAAATTCAGTTTCTCTTAAGGATTTACTAAGTCTTCGATTCCAAAATTGCCAAACGATAGAAAATATCACGCATCTTCATAGAATTAAAGATCAATTAATCATTCTGTAGACTTAAATAATTTTCATAAATCTAAACTTCATTGAAAATTGAAAACTATATTTACGGTATAAAGAACTGGGCCAACCAAATATTTATCAAGTCTTCTCACTTCTCAACTCGAACTTATTTATTAGGCTTAAATATGTTGTTAGTCCCTACAGTTGTAAGACATTTTGGTATTGGTCCTTGCAAGTTTTTTTGTTTGGTTTAGGTGTCTGTATTGTGAAAACTTTTGCTTTTAGTTCCTGCTGTTAATCTACCGTTACAAAAAATGGATGAAACTAAGAGAGTGCCACATGGCACAGTAAAAATCATACTTCTATATTTTTTTGACAATTGCTTTTGTAGTATTATTATTATTTTATTAATAAACATTAACTACTAAAAAAACCTAAAAAAAAAGTAAAAAGTAAAAAGTAAAAAAAGAAGAATGTCACAGGCTCACAGCACCTTCATCATCAACGCTAAATCACCATCACGATTCACTATCATCAACGAAATAAATAGAACAATCTTCAGAACAGAGCCTAGACAACAGAAGAAAAAACGCACACCGCGCACAGATAACACTCTTCTGCCGCGATGAAACAAACAACAAGACACAGTGAGGAAGCAGAGTCACAAACTCGAAAGCCGGTTGCAAAAAAAATATACAAGTATGACTTTTACTGTGCCATGTGGCATACAAATATTGGGCCACGTGGCACAATGTTAGTTTCACCTATTTTTTGTAACAGTAGACTAACAGCAGGGACTAAAAGCAAAAAAATTTAAAGTACAGACTACAGACACCTAAACACAACAAAAAAAACTTGCCGGGACCAATACCAAAATGTGTTACAACTGCATGGAACAACATATTTAAACCTATTTAGTATCAGTAATTTCATTGCACAATATCTAAAATGTGACTTAAATTATAGCAAAAGATTGGCAATAGTTGATGCTGCTTTTATAAATCAACAAAGCATGTATGCAATCAGTATCATTTCCTCAAGATCATACTAGAATAACAAAACAATATAGTAATTCATTATTACATGCTTGAACTCAGAAGCGAATACCTGGCTTTCTTCATTTACACCATTTCTCATCCATGATCTACAAAGTGCATACAGAGAAGCATGCTCTGTTATTCTGACCTAAAAATTTGAAATACAACATGATTACCAAAACAAAAAAGAAAAATACTGCAAGGGAAAGAAAAAATATCAAAACAATGTAGTGCTTTTTGAGATATGGGGTGCTTAATAGAATATTTGATTGAGATGTTATCTCCATGACTTTCTTCTATGTAAATATTTTCTATTTCCATGTATATATTATGCTGTAATTAGGTAGATATAGAGCAAATTTAATCCCTAAAATTACAGAGTTCTCTTTGTACAGTTTTTCATTACAAATACAAAATGTTATAAGCTAATCTCTCAAGCTATTAAAAACCAAAACACTATTCTTAACTTGGTACAATAGATAAATGATCAATAGGAGAGACAACAATGAAGACAGCAAAACTTAGTTGTCGCCTCATACCCTAGTTGTTTCATCGCCTATCCAGTAACGACGGCCCTAGTTGTCACAGCAACTCAACCAAGTTCGTCGGAGTCAGAATGTTCAGTCCATGCATGCCACAGCCACGCATTTTTCTTATGTATCTGTGAACGCATCTTGGCACCTCCTTCCAAGTCAGCAACTTATGTATTGTCCTTGGATCATTGTCCACGCACTCCCCATCAAAATGGTGTGGTGGAAAAAAATCATAGACATATAGCAGATTTAGGTCTTACTCCCTTAAGTCATGCATCTCTCTCACATTTTGGGACCATGCTTTCGCAACTATTTATCTTATCAATAGACTTCCCACAGCTTCTCTAAATCAAGATACTCCCAATATTATTCTATTCAACCAGAAACCTGATTACCAGTTTTAAAAGCTTTTGGATGTGCCTATTTCCTTTAATCAAGCCCTATAAAGGCTACAAATTATTTTACCCTACTGGGAAACTTTGTATCTCTTGGTTCACTTTTTTCATAACCAGTCATATATGGCATTGTTGGGTCACTTTGGTTCTCTTGCAGATTATGGAAGCCATCATTCTCATGGCACATATGGCACCAACAGCAAGAGGGTTGGATGGCATGAACTTGACAAGGAACTGGTGACCCGTGGGTAAAAACTATAAAGTTTGTTCTCAACCTCCTGTCTTCAGCAACCTTTCTCGGACCATCTCTAGCATGCAACAACATCCACTCTCTGACAAACCAACTTCCTGCTTTTCAATTATTTATCTACTTGATCTGCATTCTATCTTATTTACTCTATTATTTTTGTAAATTATACTATCTCCTATAACTAATTTTCTATGATTTCTTTCGGTTCACCTTTTCTTTTTTCAGTTCTACTCTTTTGTGTTTATAATCATCTCATCACTTCTGGTGTCACCTCTTGTTTTTCTTTTCACAATCTTTTTTCTAGGTCATTACGCATGTTAATATCTTCATCTTACTCTATGTTCTCATTTTTCTCATATTGTTAGTAGTAGTTTGTGATTTATTACTATAAGACCTATGATATTTATTCGTTTTCTATCAATCCAATTTATAGTTGTTGACATATCATCAAGACTAGGGTCGAGTAATAATATAGTTGTGGTTAGCAGTGACAACTGACAAGGTTATGCAATTCCCACTGTGTTTCAAACAAGTATTTGCAATCTATTGAATATTCCATGCCACAGACACACAAAAGGAAAAAGTATCTTATACTCGCAAACTAAACACAGAATTAGGGCTCAATTTTAACACATATACAATGCAAAGTTTGTAAAGTAAGAGAATTAGGGCTCACTTTTCGGTCCCTGATAACAGTCAGTGCATCGTCTCTGCTTCTTTCCCTGCAAAACACATCCGAAACACCAATTAAACTCCATAACCAAACCAGATCCAATACACCACAAGTCCACAAATCATCCAAGAAAATTCACCTCGCGCTTGAATCTTTATGGCCATTGACATCAGAGATCGTAGATCTACCAGTTCCCTAAAACAAAACAAAACAAAAATATAACACTTCAAAATTCCAGCTCAAAATCACTAATCACAATAACAACAAGAAAATTTTCAAATCGGAAAATTCCAATTGAATTCATCATCCGCAAACATTGAATCCAATTTATACAATTAATTAATCAAATTAAATTAAATTCCACCACATAACAAAAAGGAAAAATCATAATCATCATTAAATTCCAAAAAAAAAAAACTTCAAAGTCGAAAATCAAAAATCAAAACCTTGAGATGTCCTTTAACAGGAGGCGAAGAAGCAGCAAGATGAGGAAACTGCACGTGCGAGAGAGGTCTCGTCACGTGCAAACTATGACTCAGATAATCCAAATTCATACCGCGAACACCACCATGAGAATACAAAAGCGGCGGCTGTGGTGGCTGCGGCTGCTGCGACGGCTGAGGCGGAGGAGGATAACCACCAACAGCTTGATTAGTTGCGGCGGCGCGTGACGGAGAAGCGAAAGGATAATGAAAAGGGTTCGGAGAACGAACGGGAAGGGTTTGTTGAGAATGCGATGCTGTGTAATGATTAAGCGGTTTTGAGTTTGGATTTGGGAACGGTGAAATAGGTTTTGATGACGTGGCGGTTGTTGTTGTTGCGACGGTTGGAGATGGATCTAACGACATCGTTTTACCAGCTTCAACTGAACGAAACGAAGTTTGATGAATGAAGAACTTTCGGAGAAGGTGAGGTTTCGATTTTATCGTGTGAAGTGAAGATTGGAGAAAAAAAGGAGGGAAAGGAAAATAATTATTAAAAAGAAAAGGAAAAAATAATGGTTGGTTTTTGAAAATTTTCGGTGTGGGACCCGAAGGAAAGTGTATTGTTTGTAGTAATGAAGGAGTAAAGAATCATGGCTAAAAATGGGTAGTTAATAATGCATAATCAAAGATTAAGTTATGTTGATAGAGGAAATTTTGAGCGTTACTTCACTAGAAATAATTAATGGTTTGGAGTTTTAATATTTTGATGTCAAGAGTTAATATGGAAATTATGATAGTAGTAGTACGTTTTAAGTGTTGTGAATCTTGTGATTTAAACTTAATTAAGTGTAAAGTGAATTAATTTAAAATAGTGGATTTCCTTTTGTGGTATTTCAGCGTAGGTGAGGTTGCATTGAATTGGGTTAATATTTTTTTGTGTTCTTATTGTTTTTATTATTTATTTCTTTGTTGTTATATAGTGTCATTGTACGTGTTGTGTCAGACATCGTGTTGCAAACTTTAATCTCTTATATGTTTTAATGATGTCATACTTATTATCATTTGTGTTTTCTCCCACTCCTTTTTGTCAACTCAAAAACTTTGTTTTTAGGTTCTGTTTGGCCTGACTTTTTTTTAATATATAAATTACTTTTAGCTTAAAGTTAAAAAATAAAATTTTAAAGATAAAGTTAAAGTTGTTTGGCATTTATTATTTTTTTCAACTTAATTAATACTTTTAAGTTAAAATCTGTTTTGTAAAATATTTTGTAAATATATGTTTTTTTATAGTGTGAAAGTTCATAAAATACTATATTAAATATTATCATAATTTTTATTTTGTAAGAATATTATTGTAAATTTAATTTGAAGAGTTTAAAAAAGGATCTTGTTAATCAATACACCCTATGCAATGGTTAAGAAATCCAAAAATAGTAAATTTTACATTGAAATAAATATAACTTATACTTTGAAAAAGTTTGATACACAAGTTTCAAGACAATTTACGTATTTGTAATTCCTTAACTAATATAAGGGGTGCAATGTTTAGCATTTACCTTTAAAAAATAGTCCCTAAACATAAAATATAAAGATATGGAAAAGAGACAGGCATGTAAATGAATTTATGAAAGATTAAAAATTGTACACTATGTACTACACATGGTAGAAGCTATGATAAAAAAAATGGTAGAAGTTATGAATTAAAGATATAAAATAATCTGCATGTACCTGCAAGTGAAAGTCTGCAACTTCAAAAGGGACAGATATATACCAGTGGTGATGTTTTAGGCTTTAGCAATGTAGTGAAACGTGACAGATATATAATAGCAGTGTAAAATAGGAGTATGTAATTTTAGCGGGATTGTGCAAAAAAAAAAAAAACATAAAGTGTCACGTACGAGGATCGATGGGTGGACATTGTTACTGTAGCTCCGAAAAGTTGATATAAAGTTCATTTTCACATCTTATTTCAAAAGTCACTTATATTGTATTTTCTTCAATAAAAAAAAAGACACTTTATATTTTAAGGACTTTATTATAAAATTGTGTTTGGCCCAACTTCTTCTTAAAATTAGTAGAAAAGTTAAAATTAAGTGAGGCCAAACAAGCTTAGCACTCATGAATTGAGTCACAATATGCTCTGGATGGAAGTGTGATTCAAGTCATGATCACAAAAACAACAAAATTACACTTTGCTATGTGACTCGAATCACAGAATAATTTTAGACTTGTAATTCGAGTTAGACTGTCCTATTTTAAAAAAAATTAAGTTTTTCATGGTGTGCAACGAGTCACATGTGTATTTGAGAAAAATGAGTTTTTCTTAGGAATTGTCTAAATTCATTCATATCTCGTTACTTGAGAGTGATTCTTAACATGATTCAAGACTTGAAGTCTTGAACACATATACTTTCATTCATTCATTTTCACAAAGTTACAAAAATTTCTGAATTTTTCTCACCCTTTCTCTTCACTTTTCTCTCAAACTTAGAAAAACTTCTAAGTATTTGTTTGCATAAACTAGAGTTAGTAAATCAACTAATATTGATTTCTCGTGAGATTTTGGATTGTTTTTGTAGTTCATGATCAAGGCTTTGAATCAAGGTTCTAGAAAAGAGGTGTGTTTTCCTTATCCAATGTGTGGATAAGGTTCTTCGAGGAACAAGATCACAGGGAACCTCAAGGATCTTTCCAATTGGATTGAAGGAGAATCACCGGAGAATCGTCTCAAAAGGAATCCTCAAAGAGGAAGGGTAGAAGATCTTGGAAGGTGTTCGAATCTCATCTTTCAATATTTCAAGTGTTGAGGATGGAGAGCTTGGATCGTGATCAAGAGGCGCAAGTGTAGATTGATGGAATCTAGCTTTGTAACTCGTTGTATCTCATCCGGTGTAACTTGCAACAATTTTCATCATCAATATATATATATATATATATATATATATATATATATATATATATATATATATATACGAGGTGCTATCCAATGGAGTGACACGGGTTTAGTGAAAGAGGAATAGTCCGAAGCGAGGACCAAAGGGTGAACCTCTATATATTGAGTGTCTTTTCTTTCTTCCCTTATTTATTTTGTTTGCTACGAAAATCGATTAATCTCATTTTAGCTCTTCAAATTATATTAAACCTTGTTTTTGATCAAAGTTTTGAGTTAGAACTTTCTCTAAAAAGTGATTAAATTGATTGATATTTGACTAAATTGAAAGAATGGTGAAATCGTAGTTAATCGAGTTTTTAAGCTTAATTGAAATTATCGAGTGATTTGTAATTTCAGTTTATTGGAAGTAGTTTGAACAAACAATTAGAAAAGTCTTCGGAAATTCTTTTGCAAACTAGTGTTTGATTATAGCTCTTAAAACCGAAATTTGGATTATCCACTACATGGTTTCAATCTGTTGTGTTCTTTCGTTTATTGCTTAAACCGCGTAAGCAATCGTTGATTGATAATTTTTACAATTGTAGTTGTTAATCAATCATATCAATATTAGCAAACATTGTACTTGAAAAGTGTTATGAAGTGAACACATTATATGCTGAACACATTGTGTCCGAAACATTTGTCCCCTGAAGAACATAATTCCAACAACACTCGGTGATTTTGTTGTATTCATTTTGTGTGATCTTGGTACAAATTAAATCACCATTGTTAGAACATTGAGGAAGCTAACTCACTTGAATATCGCACACAACAGATAACTTGAGAAAACATTTTGGTTGGCAGTTGCGGTAACATCTAAGATGTGGCACCAGAGATGTCCAAGGGCAAATATTTGCCATGCACACACTCAAATATGTATTCCCTATGACACAATCTTCACATTTAATTGACAAAAAGAGAGATGAAAGGAAATAATCAAATGCTCCAGCTTTTTGAGATATATAAAATGTTAATCAAACTCTACATATTACAGCTTAATGGTGGACAACATAGGAATAAATGTCTAGCTGTGTCTAAATTATAACAAGTAGTAGCAATAAGAGGATAACAGTACTAGTAACTGCAGCCAGACCTACAGAATGCAATGCATCAAATTTCATGAGAAACAACGACATTGAACAGGTGTATAAGTATTATTAATAGATACAAATTAGAGCAAATTGTAAAGTTAAATGGCTACAAGAAGCATTTCTTAAACTCAGGTTCATAATGTATAGCAACAAAGAATTACAAAAGGAGTAAGCTACGAAGGAGAGAAGAAGATCAACTTTTATTTCCCCTGTTGTCCTTGGTGGTGGTGATGCTTAACAAGTAGCTAATATTTACATCAAATCTAACTGTAGGTGAACAATGTTGATGAGTAGAAGAAAACTTTAACTGAAGACAAAGGAGTAAGCTTAGAATAAGTGCGAGACCTCAAAAAGAAACTATTATAAAGCAAAATATCCATTAATTGACACCATAGACAAACACCATATACTTCATGATCAAGCTAATGTGAGCCTTCTAATAAAAATACATTTTGAGGAGCATCTAAGAAATAATTTCCAATGATGCCCATGAGTAGAACCCTAACCAATCTACAAAGTTGCAGTCCAGGATACTGGTTATAGACTTCTCAACGGGACAGAAGTCTATCGATGTCCCTGAGCTCGCTGCATGTCATATGCACCCCAAGCAGCAGGTCCAGGTCCAGGAGCTGGTGCATACTGCTGAAAATTCTCGACACCAGGCTGTACCTGAAATTTGCCAGTATTAGTATATATAACAATATATCCAAATCAACCTAAAGGTGGAAAATGAGCAATACATGTCCATGTCATTTCCATATAATATAAGAATTTCCATCAATATATAGTCAAAATTCATTTGGGGTTGTAAGTGAACCAATCATATACATTTAGGGTTATGAATGAACTAAGCTATGCAATACAACTGTCATCCAAAGATAACAAATTGCCCAATTCAAACTAACCAGTCTCTGTTAGGATATAGAATAGAAGGAAACTAGAGAAGTTAGTTAATTAGTTAGTTAGTTAGAAAAATATTTGTATAAATAAGATAATGCAAAAGATAGAGATCATTCATCGTGTACTATAAACTTTTTAGTGAATAGAGTAGTGACTCTATAGTAGAAGGGGAAACTTTCATCGAAGGGTTTCCCCTCCTATTCTTTCATATTTTCTCAATAAAAGTGTTCTTTCTAGTTTATATTCAATCAAATTTCTGGGATCCTAACAATTGGTCCAACATGTCGAATCATTGAGGAGTGCCAGTGTTGCTTGAGATGGAGGAAGCGCATAAGGTGAAGCTGCCAATACATACGGGGATAGACCACAATGGATGGAATGCAAAGGCAGAAATTCATGGGTTCCATAAGTTGCAATGGCCGTTCATCATGGATGATGCGACAAAGTTTTGGTTTCGTTCTTGGCATCAAGAGAATCAAGATCAAGATTGGGAATCATTTTCCATTTCTATGATACGAAGCTTTGGAGCAATAGATGAAGAAATTAAGGAAATGAAGGATTAAGAGGAAGTAGAGGTGACTGAGGTGAAAATGAAAAGTGAAGATGCAGGGAAAAAGACTCGTTTCCTTAATTTTCTACCAGATTGTTCTCTGGGAAAATGCAGATCAACTGGACCCAGAAAGAAGTTTTTACCCCTCGCTTGAAGCTGGCTTATCAAGCTCGCAACAGTTGGATCCCAGTGAAAAGAGTTTTCCTTTTGTTTTCTACATCTATGAAACATGAAGAAATTTAGTAGATTGCAATATTGAGGACAAGGTTGTTTTTGAGGGGGTATATTGTTAGTACGTTGAATAAAGGGGAATTTGAGCAGTTAAGAATTGTTCGAGAAGTTAGTTAGGAACAATGTTGTCAATTGCAGATCACAGAAAATATTGATTTTCTCAAATTCTGCTACGCAACACTGCTATAGTCACTATTTCACAATATTTTGTAGTGTATATAGCAGAACGATAGCTGTTTGTTCAAATTTCACACTATGCAATAGCACTATAGCGCCAATATTTAACAACACTAATATTTGTATAAATAGGAGAATACAAGCATAGAGATCATTCATTGAGTATTTAAACTTTTAGTGAGTAGTGATTCAATTGTGGAAGTGAAAGGAGTGTTTTCTATCCTATTCTTTACTATTTTCTTTTTTTTGCAAACAGCAAAAAATTGCTTAATGCACACTCATAAGCACAAGATATACTCAAGATGACAACAAAGATTTCAAACAAAGTTCCAAACCTGTAGAATACTAGAACTAACAGGAAAAGAGAAGAAACCAGGCCCAAATATTGAAAAACATCTAGCCACGAAACAATACTATAAAGCAACATAGCTCCAAAAGAACTAATCTACAAAACAAGCACTAAGCAGCAAAAACTACAAACCACAGCACAGCATAACCACCCTGCATCAGCATAAAAGTGTTCTTTCTATTCAATCAAATTTGTGTGGTCCTAATAGTTTCAGAGATCAAACATGATATTCTGGAGGTTAGATATCAATGGCAAATTATGGAGGTCAGCCAAAAAATCACCATATAAACATGGCATTATGGAATAGACATTGTAACCTATGATGGCCGACAGAAAACCCATACTGCCATAATGCCATGGTGACAACTCAACTGACAACACTAGAACAGGTGGAAGTCAGGAAAGGGCCCTAACAACAACCTCAAACCAACAAATTTCACTATCTGAATCTTGCGCAAAAAAAACAAACATAAATACTACAATATTGCTGTTTAAGAAGAAAACCAGGTAAAAATAGATGGGTTTCTTATGCGAACTCGATGAAAAGAAGGATTTTTAATCGATGAAAATAACGAGGAAAAATCCTTATTACATAGGACCACTCCATTCGCAACTAAACAACTCAGTTTCTAAGAAAACTATCAACGCCTCCTTTCCCAATCCAAAATACCCTATTTAACTATCACCCATAATCCTTAGTATAAGCGGTCACAACTCACAACTTGTAACTGACTGTATCTGCTGCATGTCTAATTTAAAATCAGAACCCCTTAATTAATACCAAAACAAACCAGTTGTTATAGTTTGTAACAAGTCCAGCACCCCTTAGTTTCACACTGTAAAACTAGCTGTTACTGTTTAGTTTAATTACTGAATTACAATTACAATTTATTCCTAATTGATTACACATCCAGACCTTATCACTTCTATTGGGCTCAGACACGTGCCTAACAATATCCTCTTCTAAATTATCAACCTTGTCCTCAAGGTTGAAACCTAGGAACTAACATTTGATGGTTTCAAGATCCAACTGTCTTGAGGTCTGTTCTGTTCTGCCACTATATCAATACTTGCTCTACTTGCTTCACAATTGGATAATAGAGTGTTTTACCAAAAAAAATTGGCTGGGAAAAAGAAATTCGACTCTTCTTGTACTAAAGAGGCCCATGGCCGGCCCCGACATTTTTACATTTTGGGGATCTATAGTAGTTGTGGATACACCACTCATTTTTACCTTTTACAACTTAAGCACCACATCTCTTCAACCTAGCACCTTCAAGAAAATTACCAAATAGGCTTCATTATGACCCCACATCTTACAATTCATCAATATTTAAAGTTATTTTAGCACTATACCTCTCTACACTTCAGAACAGTGCTTTAATACACACTAGTTCTTATTAGCTCTTATCTAGAATGGCCCCAATAGTCGGTGGTGCTTAACCAGCTGGCACCTCATTGAAGATGACATTGCACCTTATGTTATTACACAAGAAAAACAGGATGAATTCAAGCTTGGGAAAGTAGCTTCAATTCAAATAACGCTCGGCCAATCTGCTTACTGACCAAATAGGGAACATAATAACATGTAACCAGTAGAAAAGATCTTCGCATATGCATGTATATGCTCCTGTGATGTGACCATGAATTTGTATTTGTACACACACTATCAATGACATGTGTGTGATCCTGCCACATTCTACAGTAGCAATGATTGGTATCCACAAATGAATTAAATTAATTACTCGTTAAATGGGTGTTGAAGCAGAGTCACTGGTTGATGATATCATCAAATGGATATTTTAGGCAATACATTAACTATCAAGAAATTAACCTCGACCCAATTTACTTTACCTAGTCCATTAATAAATAATATGAAAATTATTTGCCATCTGATCTCTATACATGAGTATGTATTGACAAATTAAAGGTTTTAATAATACATAGCTGCGCTGTTCCTCTCAATTCAAGCGAAGTACTGAACAATAAAAAGATTTCCAAGAAACTTAAATGGAAGTGGTTTAAATGAGAAATGGAAAGTAATAATAGGAATCCTATGATTAGGGCAGGTCCACTTAGTTAATCAGCTCAGATCAAATGCACATTATAAGGTCAACTATGCTCAAGAAGATACATTTGAAATATAACAAATATTGTGTACCTGATTCATGCCATAATAGGCAGGGTAAGGATTTCCGGCATATCCAGTCTCAGCATTGCCGTAATTTGCATTATACCCTTGACCTACAAATAAAATCAAAGCAAAGGACATCAAACAAAGTTAGAACATTATTAATCTAAATTCTTAATTTTCATGGAAAGAAGCATTATTTAGTCAATTTATCAAGCAGAAATTTCACAAGGAAGATATAAATACACACACATGCACAATTGAATACCTGGAATTGGAGCGGCGGCAACAGCAGTGGCACGTGCTCTTTTTTCTGCATTTGCAATCTCTGTACGAAGCTTCTCCATCTCTCGAGCCATGGCTAGCAACTTCTTCTCCATCACTTTACCATGTTCATAGTTTTCGGTGAATCCTTTCTTCTCATATTCAATGGCAGCTCTAAAGGGAAAGAGGCAACAAAAAATAAGAATAGTGTTAATATAAGACCGAATCTCACCTGACCTACACATTTAACATTAAAAACATAATCTTTAAAATAACAAATATAAACATATTCAAACCATTAAAATTATTCAAACATAAAAATGATCTGTCGTCTCAGATAATTTGTACTAGGATTAGGGTATCATATCAAAGAAGTATCGTTTGATCCATATAACTATGTACACTAATGGTTGTGAAAATGTTTTCTCTATTATCAATTATAGAATTGCAACTCTTGTAGAAATATTGTCAATATCCATGTATAGGATTCGGTATTCAGTATGAATTCCACAAATTGATCCATATAACTATGTCTATTTTAATTGCATTCAAAATATCAAGATTTTTTTTCTGATCTCGGTGACTGCAACACGACTGTAATTCCGGCCCATCAATCATATTCGTATGCAATTCTTCGCAATATCAACGATAACAACATAACTACAATGACACTTTTTAGAATTGAGTATCGGGCATAACTCAGCCTTACAAAACCGGCTTGTAAGGTGATGATTGCCTCTGCTATATAAACACATATTCAAGCTATCTCGCAACAGATGCGAGACTTCTTAACAACACTTAACCGCGGACGATAACAGTTTAAAACATCGAACTCTAGCTCTAGTACTAGTATTACCTACCTTGCACGTTGCAATTCTTGTTTCATAGCATCTACATCAGCCCTCAAAGCCGGCATTTGCTTTAAATCAGCAGTCATCCTTGTCAAATCCTGTGACATAGCCTGCACTTGTCCAGACAAATCCTGTCTAACAGCAGTAAGCTCTTTAACATCACCATGAATCTGTTGAAGCTCAGCCCTAGCAACCTCGGCGCCACGAAGCTCGGCTTCCAACTGACCCGCCTTCTCATACAATTCCCTCATCCGAACCTCAGTATCAGCCCTAAGAGACTCCTTAAAATGCGCCATCCTCTGTAACTCATGTTGAGCAGCCTCAAGCTCTTGTTTCAATGCAACGTGAGTGGCAGCAAATCTCTGATTATCACCTAATAAGCCTTGAATCTCTCCGTGTTGCACGGCGAGACGCTCCTCGATGACGGCGGCAGGGTGGAGGTGGTGAGGAGGACGGTGACCTAACCCTAATTGAGATTCACGGAAATCTTCTAGTAGTGATGGATGTGGAGGATGGCCTCCTCCACCTCCTCGCATTGCGAAGATTGGATCGTGGATTGGTGGAGATATGGCGGCGTGTGGTGGCGGAGGAGGATGAGGGTGGCCGCGGTTTCTGTTTGACATTATTTGAAGGAAAGCTGAAACCGAATGAAAAGAAGAAGGAAAAAGAATAGAAGTATGTATTGTTGTTGATGATGGAGGGAAATTGCCGCAATCAGTCCCAACTCTCAACTCACAAGTATTCTCTATGCCGGATGTCGGATGGGGTTTCGTATCATTTTATAATTTTGGGATTAATCATTTTTGTCTTTGTACCAGAAATATTGGTTTTAGGGGGTTATTGGATTGGGATTTCGAGGGATTATTTTGACAAAAAAGTCTTGAAGATTTTAAAAGACTTCGTGGGATTATATTGATTTTGTGAGATTTTGAGAGACTTTTTTTAAAAGATATTTTACAATCAAGATTCTTTTTTTTTTTTGAAAATCTTGATTAAAAATCTTGATTGGATAACAACATATTTTGTGGCATTAAAAAAAAAAGTTTTGATTAAAATCTTAATTGAATAACAACGGATTTTGTGGCATTGAAAAAAAAAAGTCTTGATTAAAAATCTTCATTGAATAACAACGGATTTTGTGGGATTGAAAAAAAAAATAAAAAAAATCTTGATTGAATAATACAAAACTTTTAAATTCCATTAAAATCCCTCAAAATCCATTAAAATTCCTCAAAATCCTAATTGAATAACCCCCCCTTAATCTTGTATCAATTTTTGTTTTAAATAAAAGCTTAAATATTATTTTTATTTTATTTTTTGAAACGATATCATTTTTATTTTTGTTGGTTGTAGTTTATGTATTAATATTGTTTTTTTTGTCGAGATCGGGTATCCACTGCGTTTGACTATTCCCTCGCTAGATTGGAGGTTTATGTATTAATATTTGTTCTAAATAAATTTTTGAATTAGTTAAATTTTTTACTTTTAATCTATAAAATTAAAATTCGAAGGAAATTTGTAGAAAAATCTGCAAGAAACTTCTGATTTTTTTGTGGATTTATTTTTTAATGACCAAAAGTAAAAAATTTGGTTGATTCAAGATTTATTTAAAACAAAAATCGATACAGAGACTAAAATCAAAATTTAGTGTACATATAGAACGAAAATGATAGTTAAGTCTTAAATAAATCCCTAAATCAACTAAGTTTGTTGTTTTTGGTCTCCAAAGATAAAATCCGCAGGAAAATTCGCAAGTTTCTTACAGATTTTCCTACGAATTTTCATGCGGATTTTAACTTTAGGAACTAAACACAAAAAGTTTAGTTGATTCACGGACTTATTTAGAAAAAAATAGATACAGGGACTAAAAATCAAAATTCAGTGTACATACAGGGAGGAAAATGATAGTTACACCGTATTTTAATTTTCATCTCATTATTTTTTTATCGAGACCGGGTATTTATCGCCGAACACAGTGACTATTCACTTCGCTAGATTCGAGACATCTCAAAGGATGGGATAGCTGGCACAGAGATTTAAAGTTGCTCCCTACCCAAGACGAGGATCGAACCATCGACCATTGGTTAAGGGAGGATGAAATTTTCATCTCATTATAATCTTTAAAATAAGTTAATAAGTAGTAATTTGTTAGAAATAAACTTAGAGAGCTAGAGAAGAGAGATAGATAAGAAATGAACTTTATATTACTCTCCTTTTGTGTGTGTTTACATCATATAACAAGAGTCCTATATATAGGATGTAAGAGGCAAAACTTTTTTTTTTGCATTATTACTAGTATAATTAAGTGGTCCATAGGTTTTAGGAGTTATGACTTGGAGAGTCCCAATTTTGATGGTCATTATTTGGGTGGTAATGGCTCATGATTCTTGATGGTAGAATTAAGCATGTATAAAGCCTTTGGTCCCTAATCTTGCTCTCATACATCAAAATTCAGAATATATACATCATCTATATTATAGAGAGTGAAAGCTTAGAAGACTCAAAGTGAGTATAATCACTGTAACAATGGCCGGAGGTAATTACATAATTCTTTTTCCGCATTTGATTTATTGATCCTTTTGTTATTTTGTTATCAGGAACATTGGATCAAATATGATTTAATCTTACATAGGATACATATAATGAAGAGATACAAGAAGGTAATAAAGCTCCACTCATTAGTGGGAGTTATAGGAAATGGAAGAGGTAGGATGGACATCCACTAAGGCTTTCATTAAGACTTTTATTCATAACACTCCCCCTTGGATGTGCATCAGGGTATGCCTTATTAAAACCTTACTAGAAAAAACTCAATGGAAGAAAATTTCAGTGAAGAAAAAAGAGTACAACATCTTACGTGTATGAATCTGCCTCGTTAAAAATCTTACCAGGAAAACCCAATGGGATAAAACCATGGTCAAGGAAAAAAGAGTTCAGTACACATTTATTTCTCCCCCTCATAACGACATTTGTACCTTATACGAAGAAGGCTAAATAATCTTCTGTACTTAATGCTGAAAAGGATTACTTGAAGGTGACTTTGTAGAAAAATTTGTTATATATATTCTTCTCCCAATTAGCGGTGCCTGTGATATTGCCTTCCTATTGAATTGTTGCAAGGACCCTTTAAAAGAAAAAAATCATAATTCTTTGTATTTGACTATTGTGTGCTTCACATTCTTGATTCATCTCATGTAGTGCTTGAAGGAAAATAGAAACACTAAAGGCAGCGGAATTCAAAAATTTTCCTTAAGTTGATCCTTACAAATGAGCATGATACGTGTTTTAGGGTTATTACCTCTTGAAGAGTAGAATCCTTTGAATCACGAACTGGTAGAGATCACGAGCGTTGATGAAGATCATCGATGCCTCTAGCTAGTCCACACGAACAGTCACCTCCAAAAGAGTGCTAGCTCCTTAGTATGAAGGCTTATAAGAATATTGAGAGAGGAATTATTTTAGGGTTTCCAACTCTAAAATATTCAAGTGCTTCTTAATGTGTATTGAGCTTTGCAAAGAGGTCTCTATTTATAGATTTCTCTTGTCTTCTGCATCAAGACAAATTCTTGTCTTGGGCATAAGAAAGCAAAAGTCCACTAAGAGCCAAGCTAGGGCGCGCGCCCTTCATGAGAGTGTATGCTCATGTGTGCGCCATCCCACCATACACTATGGTGTATGGGTGGACAAACGGGTTCGGCCCGATCCGAAACCGTGAAAACCGAAAAGAAAAAAAAAGGTAATGGGTTGGTCGGATCTGGTTCGCGGGTTGTGCGGGTGATCTTTTCGGTTTGTTATGGATAAATATGGACTTGATTGGATTATAGGATTGGGTCCATATGGACCCGAACCCGTCCGCCTCTAGTACTTAAAACCTTAAATAGTAGTAATAAAATAAATTATCAGCATGATTATGACTACCTATTTATCTTTTTGTGTGTTGTTGTAAAAGTAGTATTTTATTAGTAGCTTTTTACACTATTTGAACTTTACCTTTACCTTCTGATTTCTTCTCTAACCTCACCTCACCTGCAACCTCAACCTCACAACTTGCAAGTCTCATCTTCCTTGTTGTTACCATATGATTGTTCTGCAAATGTATCAATTGCCAATTTAATTGTCTCTTCTTCTATCTTTTATTTTCTTCTTCTTTTGATACTCAACACTTCTTGCGGTTGTCTTCTTGTGTTCATCCCTTCCATGTGTAATTTTCATAAATTATCTTAATTTGTAACCCTTGAATATTGTTAAATTTTGTTTTTCTAGGTAAAAATTTGTTTCAAGTGTGTGAATTTTTTTTACTTTTTGTATTGAAACTTCAACTGATTCAACCCACCCGACCGATCCGCTGAACCGTCAGAACCGAAACCGATCAAACCGATGGCACCTAGCGGAAGGATGTGGATGTAATACTATCATCCGTGTGTGTTTACATCATATAACAAGAGTCCTATATATAGGATGTAAGAGACAAAACTTTTTTTTTTGCATTATTACTAGTAAAACCCATAATTAAGTGGTCCATAGGTTTTAGGGGTTATGACTTGGAGAGTCCCAATTTTAATGGTCATTATTTGGGTGGTAATGACTCATGATTCTTGATGGTAGAATTAAGCCTATATAAAGCCTTTGGTCCCTAAGCTTGGTCTCATACATCAAAATTCAGAATATATACATCATCTATATTATAGAGAGTGAAAGCTTAGAAGACTCAAAGGGAGTATAATCACTGTAACAATGGCCGGAGGTAATTACATAATTCTTTTTCCGCATTTGATTTATTGATCCTTTTGTTATTTTGTTATCAGGAACATTAGATCAAATATGATTTAACCTTACATAGGATACATATAATGAAGAGATACAAGAAGGTAATAAAGCTCCACTCATTGTGGGAGTTATAGGAAATGGAAGAGGTAGGATGGACATTCACTAAGGCTTTCATTAAGACTTTTATTCATAACACTCCCCCTTGAATGTGCATCAGGGTATGCCTCATTAAAACCTTACTAGAAAAAACTCGATGGAAAATTTTCAGTGAAGAAAAAAGAGTACAACATCCTACGTGTATGAATCTGCCTCGTTAAAAATCTTACCAGGAAAACCCAATGGGATAAAACCATGGTCAAGGAAAAAAGAGTTCAGTACACATTTATTTCTCCCCCTCATAACGACATTTGTACCTTATACGAATAAGGCTAAATAATCTTCTGTACTTAATGCTGAAAAGCATTACTTGAAGGTGACTTTGTAGAAAAATTTGTTATATATATTCTTCTCCCAATTAGCGGTGCCTGTGATATTTCCTTCATATTGAATTGTTGCAAGGACCCTTTAAAAGAAAAAAAATCATAATTCTTTGTATTTGACTATTGTTTGCTTCACATTCTTGATTCATCTCATGTAGTGCTTGAGGGAAAATAGAAACAGTAAAGGCAACGGAATTCAAAAATTTTCCTTAAGTCGATCCTTACAAATGAGCATGATACGTGTTTTAGGGTTATGACCTCTTGAAGAGTAGAATCCTTTGAATCACGAACTGGTAGAGATCACGAGCGTTGATGAAGATCATCGATGCCTCTAGCTAGTCCACACGAACAGTCACCTCCAAAAGAGTGCTAGCTCCTTAGTATGAAGGCTTATAAGAATATTGAGAGAGGAATTATTTTAGGGTTTCCAACTCTAAAATATTCAAGTGCTTCTTAATGTGTATTGAGCTTTGCAAAGAGGTCTCTATTTATAGATTTCTCTTGTCTTCTGCATCAAGACAAATTATTGTCTTGGGCATAAGAAAGCAAAAGTCCACTAAGAGCCAAGCTAGGGCGCGCGCCCTTCATGAGAGTGTATGCTCATGTGTGCGCCATCCCACCATACACTATGGTGTAGGGGTGGACAAACGGGTTCGGCCCGATCCGAAACCGTGAAAACCGAAAAGAAAAAAAAAGAGGTAATGGGTTGGTCGGATCGGGTTCGCGGGTTGTGCGGGTGATCTTTTCGGTTTGTTATGGATAAATATGGACTTGATTGGATTATAGGATTGGGTCCATATGGACCCGAACCCGTCCGCCTCTAGTACGTAAAACCTTAAATAGTAGTAATAAAATAAATTATCAGCATGATTATGACTACCTATTTATCTTTTTGTGTGTTGTTGTAAAAGTAGCATTTTATTAGTAGCTTTTTACACTATTTAAACTTTACCTTTACCTTCTGATTTCTTCTCTAACCTCACCTCACCTACAACCTCAACCTCACAACTTGCAAGTCTCATCTTCCTTGTTGTTACCATATGATTGTTCTGCAAATGTATCAATTGCCAATTTAATTGTCTCTTCTTCTATCTTTTATTTTCTTCTTCTTTTGATACTCAACACTTCTTGCGGTTGTCTTCTTGTGTTCATCCCTTCCATGTGTAATTTTCATAAATTATCTTAATTTGTAACACTTGAATATTGTTAAATTTTGTTTTTCTAGGTAAAAATTTGTTTCAAGTGTGTGGATTTTTTTTACTTTTTGTATTGAAACTTCAACCGATTCAACCCACCCGACCGATCCGCTGAACCGTCAGAACCGAAACCGATCAAACCGATGGCACCTAGCGGACGTATGTGGATGTAATACTATCATCCGTGTGTGTTTACATCATATAACAAGAGTCCTATATATAGGATGTAGGAGACAAAACTTTTTTTTTGCATTATTACTAGTAAAACCCATAATTAAGTGGTCCATAGGTTTTAGGGGTTATGACTTGGAGAGTCCCGATTTTAATGGTCATTATTTGGGTGGTGTCATACCCCAAATTTTACCCTCCACTTTTGGTACATATATTTTTTAATTCACTCTAATATTAGAAAAGTGATTGCAGTTGAGTTGGCAAGGGTTGGGGCGCGCGTGAGTTTGTAGGTACAAGGTCAGGGGTTCGACCCCAGCCTTGGCTAATTTTAATGTTTTTTGGTTTCTTTTTTGCTGAAACAGTTCGTACTTCTTTTAACTTCTTCTTTTTTTTTTTTTACTCGTTTTTCTCTCTCTTTTTATGTGTTTTTGTCCAAAATTTTGAGACCAAAGATATGTAAGGAAAATATAAAGATCTCACTGAGAAAAAACGTGTGAACAAAGGCAAAGAAAAGCCCATCAGAACTTATTTTTGAACCAAATATTTGGCCTTGATCAGCAAGGAAAGGAAATTGTACTGGAAACATAAAATTACAGCAAATCAATCATAAAAATCATAGAAATCTTCTTAGTTTAATTTACAAAACAAATCTGAAAGAGATTCTGACCAATTCTAAAACCCTAATTCAAGAGCTATAAATAGGAGCTCTATTTTTCACTAATTCCTACACAGAAAAAATTCAGAACAGAATTACAGAGCAAAAAAAAAACTCAGAAAGCACACTGCTTGAGAACAAAAAACTCACGCAGCCCCTAACCCCTAAATTAATTTTTCTACACACTGTAGAAAAATTAATACTCATATAAGCCTTCTCCAGTCACAGTAGCAGAACCTCACAGAAGCAGAAAAAGGCATCGGTCAGAATCGAATCGGAACCATAACGAAACAGAAAGCAGAAACAAAAATGGGACAAAATACTTACGCAGCGGGAGTTCACGGCACGCTAGGTAGGTTCACACGGCCCTTATAGTCATGTAGAATGTTTCGGTGCTCGTGTACTTGCTGTGTTGTTGCATTAATTTGTTGCTATCATGTTGCTACCATGCTTGTGTTATTAATCTACCTTCTGCCAAATACTTTAACATGCTGTGATAAAAAACAGAACAGAAGAAAGCAAAACCAAACCAAAAAATAGAAACCTAAGTCATAAAAAAGGAATTTAGATCTAAACTGGTTTTTTTCGGATTCAAGAGGTTCTGGGTCTAATTTTTTGATTGAAAACTTTAAGAAACAAAAAACAGAACCGAAAAAAAATCTCTAGATCTAATTCTTTTTTCGGATTTGAACAAATTAGGGATAAATAGGTTGATCTTTTGTATACAAACATGTATTAATGAATGTTTAAGAAGAGATAGATTCAAAAACAAAAAAACAAAATTTAGATCTAGTTTTCGGATTTGAGGTTTTTTTGGGTTTGATTTTATGTTTTCAAATTCGAATCCATGTTTGTATGCTTAAATTGACGGTTAAAAAGAGAATTAAAAACTAAATCTTGGTTGATTTTGGGTTGAAACTCAAATCTAAAAAAAAGGTATATGAGGAATGATGAAGAAAAGAAACAAGAATAAGTGAGAGAGAAGAGAGGGTGAGAACCGAGAGTGAGAAACAAAGAGAGAGAAAGAAGCATTGAAAATGATAAATCTCCTGGAAAAAACAAGTATATGTTTCCCATTAATCCAGCGCGCGCGCGCACACCATAACTATGGTGTTCCCCTTGGTTAATCATTCATCACACAGCCCTGATCTCGCGCGCGCGTGCCCACCGTTGCTGCTGTGCTCCCCTTTTTTGATCATGAATCAGACCATCCCTGTCCCCAGTTCGCCTTTGGGCCCTTCCAGCATGTGTTGGGCCCATTTTCCCTCATGTTTACACCCAGTTTTTACTACTTGCACCCCCTCTGTAATTTTATTTAATGTATATAATTTATTTAGTTCATTTAATTTATTTAGGTTAGAGTAAGTGTTAATTTTATATTGTAAAATAAAATATATTTCTAAAATATTGTGGATTAAAAAGGGGCGCCCGAATGCACATTCATCCTCCCCTCGAATAATCGAAGATTTAGCGCACGCTTCTTCTACCGGTTATTCGTCTTCCACTCAAACAAAAAAAATACTAAAAAATATCAACCAATCAAAAATCTAATTTTCCGCCTTCGGGTCAATTCTTAAAAATCACCTTAAGAGGTAAAAGGAAATATTTTTCATAAAAAACACAAACCAACACAATACCCAGAACTACGTAGCTTTGATTTCCTCATCGCACCGGAGGATACGTAGGAGCAAGAGTCATCTTGTCAAGCATAATAATAAAAAACCTAATTTCCCCCTTTTTGTAAATATACTTAATAGTAAATAAAATTTGATAAGTAAAAAACATGTAAATAGACTTTAAAAAATACTTTAATACCCTAGAACTAATTAGGAGGTTCCCGTTGAGTACAACGGATGTGAGGGGTGCTAATACCTTCCCCTTGCATAATCAACTCCCGAACTTGGAAATGGTTGCGATGACCATCCTTCCATTATTTTTAGGTTTTATCAATATTTTCCCTATTAAAATAAAATTTGGTGGCGACTCTGTGTCATACCGAGTGTCCTAAACGCTCGGGCGATTTTCACGGCGCGACAGCTGGCGACTCTGCTGGGGACTTAGAGAGTTAGGCCTATCCATGTTAGTTTTAGGGTTAAGTATTTTTTTTGTTTATTTATTTGTTTTTATTTTATTTTTATTTTTATTTTCCTGCATTTATTTTATTATATATTGTGGGGTCGGGTTTATTTATTGTTGAGGGAAGCTTTAAACACAAGCTTGAGAAAAACCTTAAGTTAAGTTAGGAGTTGTTAGTATAGACCCCCGGGATGCACATCCCTCGGGTGATTTACGAAGACTCCGCTCAGGATAGATCTATTCGAAACGGCCCTCAGGCATTGGCTAGCCCATCCTTCTGTTGGAATTTCGAACATGGTCAGCGACCCTGGGGACCTTTAGAACCCAATGACTTCATTTGAGGGGAACCCTTCAAGATTCCGCCATGCATCATGGGGAAGGCCTTGAATGTTGTTCCCAACCTCAAGTGTTGCTAAAAAAAAAGGCAAAAAACAAATAACCTTAGAACCATCCTGGTGAGGGGTTGGGTATGCAAAACATAGAACCATCCTATATAGGGAATCCTACCCTTAGGTTGTCTTATTAGCCCAAACTTGAGCATACATGTCATGCATCTGCATTCAAATAAAGGCATGCACTTATATTTTCGGGGAATTTTAAAAATAACAGGTTTATCGTAAAAGCACTTTGAAAAATGAGTTCAAATAAGAGAGGAACACTCCAGATAAAAGCACAGCTACCTGATATGAAGAGTCTAAAGTCCTTCAGTAATAAATTAACTAGTATCAGAAGAGGAAGCTTCAATCTCAAGTATGGGGGGATTCTTGGTCTTCTCAATACTCCTGTCCAGATAGAAGCTGTGACCGCTCTTGCCCAGTTCTATGACCCTTCTTTAAGGTGCTTTACATTCCGAAATTTTCAACTGGCACCCACAATAGAGGAGTATGCGCAAATCTTGGGATGTCCTGAAAAAGAAAGAGGTCCTTACAAGGGAATCGGAAAAGTTCCAAGACTTGAAGACTTGGCCTTCGAATTAATGGTTCCCTTATCAGACTTGACTTATCATACAAAGAAATAAAAAGGACATCTGGTAGCATCCGCGGGTTCAAGAGAGAGTTCTTGGAAGCAAAAGCAAAAAAAAATTGGGACGCTCGAGAATGGGGGTCTTTTGAAGACATGTTGGCCTTGCTCGTCTTTGGGTTGGTTCTATTCCCAAATCTTACAAATTTCATTGATGATGTTGCCCTCAGTGCATTTTGGGCCGTCAAAGTTAAAAAGGAAGATATAGTGCCCGCACTCCTCGCTGATGTTTACTATACTCTTCATCTTCGACACGAGAAGAAAGGGGGACTATTGATGTGTTGCATTCCCTTATTGTACACATGGTTCACCTCCCATATATCCAAAAATCCTTCCATGATAAGAACCATGAGTGGCGACGAATGGTCCCAAGAGCTTGTTTCTCTTACAGATAAATCTATTCTTTGGCACATGAAGAAAATTGATAGAGATGGGGTGATCCTTAGCTGTGGAGAATTCACTAATGTGCCCTTAATAGGCACAAGGGGGTGCATCAACTACAACCCTGTATAGGCTTTGAGACAGCTTGGTTACCCAATAAGAGGAGAACCTAGTAATGAAGACCTGAAGGAGCTCGTACTGCACAACATGGGTGCCAGTGACCCTAACATGCTCATGAGAATCATCCGATCATGGGAAAGGGTGCACAAGAACAATGATGAGTCAGGAAATAAAAGGAAGACAACAGATAAACCCTATGCTCCATGGGTCAAAAAACATTTCATGGAGGTCAAGCTTCCTTTTACTGCCAACCCGTCGGCTCATCCCCGCTCGCCAAAACCAGCTCCTCTCTCTATTGCAGAAATTGATGAGATGAAGGCAACTATTGTTCGCCTTGAAAAAGAAAAAGAAGAAAAGCATGATAGGGTGAGCGAGGCACTCAGAGCTCTCAACCGGGATCGGCGAAGGCTCGAAGCTCTCAACCGTGCATAGGAACGGTCGCTAGCAGAAACTCGAGGGCGATATGTGGCTAAACAAGAAAAGCATGATAGGGTGAGCGAGGCACTCAGAGCATCCACGGAAGAAGCTAAGGCTCGCGAGTTCAGATTGAGGAAAACTCAAGAAAGGGGTGGTGAATGACAGGGAGCATGGGAAGCACTGCTCAGAGAAAATGCAGGACTAAAGAATGCCCTCAAGAAACGCGACTGCCAAGTGAAGAAGGCTGAGGATGATTGTCTCAAGGCCCAGGTAGAATGGGAAGAACTCGAAGAAGAAAAAGAAGAAATGGAAAGAAATTACAAAGCATATGTCGCGGAACTTAAACGAAGTTTGGAAGAAGCTCAGAATACGATCCTTCATGAGAATCGCGTTCGCAGCGCCACTAAAGGTGTATATCAAAGAACCCCTACTGAGTATGATGCACTGTTGGAAGAATTGAGGAGCTGCAAGGAAAGCGAAATGAAATACAGACATGATTGTGGCAAACTGGAAAGAATGTGTTTATCCCATGAACGTGAGATGGAAGAAATGCTGATGGAGAATGATAGCTATTGGACTCTGCGAGACAAGTATGACACATTGAAGCATGAAGCAGAAGGCTTGGAAAGTAAAAACAAAGCTTATGAGCATGAATTTCTTCATCTCGAAGAGCAAATAAAGAGCTTGGTAGATAGGAACAATACCTATTTATGCCAGATTAATCATCTAAAGAATATCAATGGAGAGCTTGAAGGGACCATAGGAATGCTGGAAAGAGAGGTTGGGCAATGGATGGATAAGTTCTCAAGGTTGGCTGAGTTTGCAAATCACTTGGTACAAGACATTCCAGGACTGTATGAACAGGCTGAAATAGAAATGAACGATCTTTACACGCCCCCTGCTGTTTCCCAGTTTGTCAGAAGATGCGGAGTCATGTTGGAAGGGTTTGCAATCAGCCTAAGATTGGCCCGGCATGCAAATGCAAATCCCTGAGTCTTTAATATTTATTTCCAAAAAATAAGGTCATGTGGACCAAAGTCTTTATTTCCTGTTTTTATTTATAAAATAAGGTCATGTGGACCAGGTCTTGAGTCAAAGTAGCCTACAAGGCAGGTCTTATTAAGTCTGGAGTCAGTCAAGAGTAGCCTACAAGGCAAGTTTTGTTCTCAATGATTATGTGAACCTACTACGTTAATGAAGATTTATTCAAATATATCTTGTTTGTCTCATGTTCCTAAGTGCTTACAATAAACGCTTTACTTTGAAATTCCCTTTAAAATAAAAGTTTCAACAACTCTTCATTCATATACATGCATCCACATGCATTCATTCATGAAAAAGCTCATTCCTCCCTCTCAAAAACTCCAGGAATTTCAAAAATAATCCGGAAACCAAGGAAACGGTTGCCATCAACACCTACTCTCCCACACTCTCACGGGACACGTGCTAATTTGAAGAAGATTATGGAACGACTCGAGGAAAATCAAATAGCTTTAAGCAAGGATGTGGATTCTCTTAAAAAAGGCATGGAGAAGCTCTTCGAAACACTCCAGAAGTAAGCCAATGAGAAAGCGGCAAGAGCCGAGGAGAAGAAGAAGGCTAAAGAACTGAAGAATAAGCGCAAGGAATAAGAGGACCGTGGCAAAAGCCCATGGCATCCTAAGGATCCTCCAAGCTTCCAACCTCCTAAAAATCTGGGACAAGCCCCATCTGGAGGGTTCGTTGAAATACTAAGGCATGTCGAAGATTTCTCTGACGGCGAGCAAGAGTATGTCCAACCTCGCCCTACCAATACCACTCAAAGTGCTATGCCTAACCAGCAAGTGATAGTTGATAATCATCCAAGTGCTGAATCCACACAGATCCAAACTCTGGAAGAAAGGCTAAAAGCTGTGGAAGGGTTCAATGCTTATGGCTTCAATGCCTTGGACATGTGTTTGGTCCCAGATGTGGTGCTTCCACCAAAATTCAAGGCACCTGACTTTGAAAAATACAAAGGGATTCACTGCCCCAAAAATCATTTAAGGATGTTCTGTAGAAAGATGGCGGCACACGCCACCAATGAGAAGCTGATGATTCATGTGTTCCAAGACAGTCTGAGTGGAGCATCTTTGGACTGGTACATGCAGCTGGAAAATGTCCAAATTCAGTCATGGAAGGATCTCACTGACGCTTTCATGAAACAATACAAATACAATCTGGATATGGCTCCCAACCGAATGCAGTTACAAGCCGCTTCGCAGAAGAAGGATGAATCTTTTAAAGAATACGCCTAGAGATGGAGGGAACTAGCTGCTCGTGTGCAACCACCACTCTTAGAAAAGGAGTTGGTAGACACTTTCATGAGCACCTTACAAGGGTCTTACTACGAGAAGATGGTTGGAAGCGTATCGTCTGGCTTCGTAGATGTGGTAACTATTTGTGAACGAATAGAAGAAGGGATAAAGAATGGTAAGATCTAAGGTGCCCCTAACTCTCAAATTGGGGCAACGAAATTCTTTGGCAATAATCCAAGGAAGAAGGAAGGAGAAACTAATGCCATAGGGTCATCACAAGCGCCCTCCGCTCCGCAGTCTTATTATCCTTATTCTCAACCACCACTAGCTGCCCCTCAGCAAAATCATCAACAACAAAGAAGGGGGTACGCACAAGGAAATTGTTCTGGGGCATGGAATAATTACAGACAGGCGCCGATGCAGTTTGATCCTGTTCCGGTACCATATGGGCAAATCTTACCATATGTACTTCAACAAGGATGGGTAGAGACCAGGCCCCTCAAACCAGCAATGCCGCCATATCCTCCAAATTATGATGCGAACGCTAAATGCGATTTTCATCAAGGGGCACCTGGCCACAGCATTGAAAACTGTAAGGCTTTCAAATACAAAGTTCAAGAGCTCATGGATAAAAAACAGTTGCTCTTTAAAGAAGAGAAGCCCAATGTGACAACCAAGCCACTTCCTGGTCATACCGGCACTTCAATAAATGCTGTAGAAGAATCTCAGGGGTACGATCTAATCAAGGAGGTGTCCCAAATAAAGACTCCCATATCGGTGATCAGAGAAAAGTTGATTGGTTACGATGTGTTTGAAGAAATGGATTCCCGTTGTTACATCTGCACAACGAATCCGAGCCACTATCAGAAGATGAAAGCATGCTTACAACAGATGATGGATCAAGGCTTGGTTCAAATCGGGTACTCAAAGGCTGATACATGTGTTGCCACTTTGGAATCTCAAAGTCCGACACCTATTGAGATCTCTTACATAAGGAAGGAAACACGTGTTGCCACCTTGGAATCTCAAGGTCCAGCACCTATTGAAATCTCTTACCAAAGGAAGGGGACACATATACCTGTAAAATCGGTAGATCCCATAGTATTCTATGTGCCTGCACCATTTCCTTTCGAAAACACAAAGGAGGTACCATGGAATTATGAGCACACTGCTTATATGGGAGGAAAACTGCTATCCAAGACATAACCTGATGTCACCAATATAACAGGTATACGAGGCATAACAAGAAGTGGCAGAATCTATGCCCCGGAGTTGGCCAAGGGGAATGCAAGCACATCCGCCCCTCCTAAAGAGAAAAGTGCGGTACCTCAGGAAGAAGCTGAAGAATTCCTGAGGATCATCAGAAAAAGCGACTACAAGATAGTTGACCAGCTGGGTCAAACACCTTCCAAGATTTCTATGTTGTCTTTACTTCTTAGCTCTGAAGCTCACCGAGAAGCATTGTTGAAGGTCTTAAACGACTCTCATGTGGCAAAAGACATCCCTGTTGATCAATTTGATGGGGTGGTTGGTAATATCACTGCAAGCAGGTGTCTCGGGTTCACGGATGATGAGTTAACTTCGGGCGCAAAATATCACAACAAAGCCTTGCACATCTCGGTGAAATGTTTGGATACTACTATGTCCAAAGTACTGATAGATACAGGTTCATCTCTGAATGTGATGCCCAAGAGAACCTTACTGCAATTGACAAAAGATGATGCATCAATGAGGCCAGGTACCTTAGTGGTAAAAGCGACGGATCCAGAAGGGCAGTATTAGGGGAAGTCGACCTACCTATGTTAATTGGTCCTAAGCTCTTCACTATCACTTTTCAAGTCATGGACATCAACCCAACTTACAACTGTCTTCTCGGACGACCTTGGATCCATGCTGCTGGTGTTGTCACTTCCACACTACATCAGAAACTCAAGTTCATAGCCGGCGATACACTGGTCATTGTTTGTGGCCAAGAGGACCTAATGGTGAGCCACCTCTCATCATTCCGATATATAGATGGAGGCGAAGGAGGCGAGGAAACTTCTTTCCAAGCACTAGAGATTGCTACTGTCACAACCATGGGCTCAAAAAATGCTTGTGTTAAAAAGACAAGCCTGCCCTTGACTTCTTGGAAGGCTATGAAGGAAGCCTTGGAAGGGTGTAATCCCGAAGGATGGGGCAAGCTGCCGGACATTCCGGAAAAGAAAGACCGTTTCGGCCTTGGGTATCAACCATCATAGACCATGATTCAGAAGAAAGGCAAAGGGAGAATCCCGACCATCAATGAGACATTCAGCAGTGCCGGATTCAATCAAGATGAAGAAGTGGACGCTATTGAATATGCTGATGAAGGAATACAAGATCTGGTCTATCACTGCAACCCAGACGAGACTCTCAACAACTGGAAGGCCATAGAGATTCCGGAGATATTTTCTATTTCTAAGTAATTTTCTGTTTTGAAATAAAATCCTATGCTCTGCCCAAGACATAAGGATAATATTTATAGGGCCCCCTTATGTTTCAATTATTTATCTATCAATAATAAAGATGCATTTTGTGTTCATTAAAAAGCTCCTTTTCTTTCGTGTCTTTTAAAAAATGGCAACACTGTCCTCATTCATAAAGTCTTCAATCATGTCCATCATTCTAAATAAAAAAAAAATCATCTTCATGCAGATCAATAAATAAATTCATTGAGAATTATGCTGTTACAATCCCTCGCGACCTTGAGTTCTCAATTGACCAAGCCGAAGAAGGTGATGAGGACGATTGTGAACTTCCTGAAGGATTAACACGCCTTCTAGAGCAAGAGGAGAAGGTAATCCAACCCCACGAAGAATTAATAGAAATTATCAACTTGGGGACGGATGAAGACAAAAAAGAAATCAAAGTGGGCGCCTCCTTGAAAGAAGATGTGAAAGAAAAGTTGATCGAGCTGTTACGTGAATATGCAGATGTGTTCGCTTGGTCATATCAAGACATGCCCGGATTAGATACTGACATCGTTGTCCACAAATTGCCGCTTAAGCCAGAATGCCCGCCTGTGAAGCAAAAGTTGAGGAGGACCAAACCCGAGATGGCTCTCAAAATCAGAGATGAGGTCAAAAAACAATTCGACGCCGATTTCCTAGCAATTGCTAAGTATCCTGAATGGGTCGCAAACATCGTGCCTGTTCCAAAGAAAGATGACAAGGTCCGAATGCGTGTAGATTACCGGGATCTGAATAGAGCAAGTCCCAAAGATGATTTCCCACTACCTCACATCGACATACTGGTGGATAACACAGCCCAGTTCTCAGTCTTCTCCTTTATGAACGGATTCTCCGGTTATAATCAAATCAAGATGGCTCCAAAAGACATGGAGAAAACAACATTCATCACTCCATGGGGAACTTTCTGTTACAAAGTCATGCCTTTCGGATTAAAGAGCGCCGGGGCAACATATCTAAGAGCCATGGTGACTCTATTTCACGACATGATACACAAAGAGATAGAAGTCTATGTCGATGATATGATTGCTAAATCCCAAACGGAAGAAGAACACCTGATTCATTTACTAAAGTTGTTCGATCGATTGAGGAAATTCAGACTACGGTTGAATCCTAACAAACGCACCTTTGGTGTCAGATCAGGCAAATTGCTAGGGTTCATAGTCAGCCAAAAAGGAATTGAAGTCGATCCAGACAAGGTAAAGGCTATACAAAATATGCCTACACCAAAAACCGAGAAAGAAGTCCGTGGATTTCTGGGAAGGTTGAATTACATTGCCCGATTCATATCACACCTCACAGCAACGTGTGAACCTATATTCAAGTTACTGAGGAAAAATCAAATCATTCAGTGGAATGAGGAATGCCAAGAGGTTTTTGATCAAATCAAAAAATATCTACAAGAGCTGCCAATCTTGGTACCTCCAGTTCATGGGAGACCTCTCATTATGTATCTGACAGTACTTGAAGGATCAATGGGTTGTGTACTGGGGCAGCAAGATGAAACAGGAAGAAAAGAGCACACCATCTACTTCTTGAGCAAAAAGTTTAATGATTGTGAGTCAAGGTACACACCGCTTGAGAAGATTTGTTGCGCTCTAACATGGGCAGCCCGGCGCCTAAGGCAGTATATGTTGACTCACACTACTTGGTTGATATCAAAAATGGATCCCATCAAGTACATTTTTGAGAAGCCCGCTCTAACTGGGAAGATTGCACGCTGGCAGATGCTGTTATCTGAGTACGACATCCAATAGGTCACACAAAAGGCGATAAAAGGGAGTGTTCTCTCCGAGCATCTTGCTCACCAACCTTTGGAGGAATACCAACCTATACAGTTTGACTTCCCGGATGAAAGCATTGTGGTTAAAGACAGTGAAAAATTCATAGGTGACGATGAAGGGCCAGAACCAGGAGCTCGATGGAAACTAGCCTTCGATGGTGCATCAAATGCCATGGGGCACGGGATTGGAGCTGTCTTAATATCACCAAGAGATGGGTACAAGCCTTTCACAGCCAGGTTATGCTTTGACTGCACAAATAACATGGCAGAATATGAAGCATGCATTCTAGGTCTGGAAGCTGCAATTGACTTAAGGATCAAGATCCTTGAAGTGTATGGAGACTCTGCACTAGTCATCTACCAAGTGAAAGGGGAATGGGAAACCCGACATCCCAACCTAATCCCATATCGGGATCATGTCCTAAGACTGGCGAAATATTTCGATGACATCACATTTCACCACATTCCTAGAGAAGAGAATCAGGTAGCTGATGCTTTGGCTACTCAGTCGTCCATGTACAAAGTGAACTATTACAATGAAGCACCATCAATAAGGGTACATCGCAAAGATGAGCCTACAATGAGTACACTCGAAGGAGAAATGGATGATAAACCTTGGTTCCATGACATCAAACAGTATCTTGAGAAACAAGTTTATCCAGAAAGTGCATCAGCTACAGACAGGAAACCCTGAGAAGGTTAGCATCGCAGTTCTTTCTAGATGGAGATGTTCTTTACAAAAGGAATCATGATATGGTCCTACTCAGATGTGTGGACAAACAGGAGGCCGACATGATCATCAATGAAATTCATGAGGGATCCTTTGGGACCCATGCCAATGGGCATACAATGGCAAGAAAGATCTTAAGGGCAGGCTACTACTAGTTGACTATGGAAGCCGATTGTTTCCGCCACGTTAAAACTTGCCACAAATGCCAAATATACGCCGACAAGATGCACGTACCACCGACTCCCTTGAATTTCTTGACAGCCCCATGACCATTCTCCATGTGGGCCGGGAATTGATGTAATCGGAATGATCGAGCCAAAAGCATCTAATGGACACTGTTTTATCCTGGTTGCCATCGACTATTTCACTAAATGGGTCGAAGCTGCATCTTATGCTAATGTGACAAAGCAAGTGGTTGTTGGAATATTTAATTATATTTATCTAATTAATATTCCAATAATTATTATGTGGGAATATACATCTTTTGTTAGTTATATTAGCTATCTATCCTTTAAGGAGCCTTAATTGATAAGTGATCAAATAATGGAAAAGGCTTATTAGATTACTGTTAAAATAATAAAGGATATGAGCATAGATACAAGTGGATGTCCGGATGGCCCATTAACGGAATAATGGGAAACCCTAATGGACATCCAATATAAAAGAGGCTATGGTCCCCAATATACCGTACACAAGCAAAACTCTCTCTTCTCCCCATCTGAAGAGTTCTTGAGGCATAAAGGTACCGGTTGAGGAAGAACCAAGTTAGCCGCCGCTAACTTTGCTCTTGTTTTCAGATTACTACTCAAAAAACTCTTTTGTCATGGATCCAGGTATTCCTATGACTATAAACTTTTAATCTCAATAAATCAAACATGTTGTCTCTAAATCATAAACGTGTTCAACAATTGCTTCCGCTGTTAATTGATAAACTAAATATATATTGAACTTGTTTATGATATAATTCCAACAGTGGTTACCCGCTTCATCAAGAAAGAAATCATCTGCCGATATGGTATACCCAACAAAATTATCACAGATAATGGGTTGAATTTAAACAACAAAATGATGAAGGAATTATGCGAGGAATTCAAAATTGAACATCACAATTCCTCGCCGTATCGACCCAAAATGAACGGTGTTGTAGAGGCGGCTAACAAGAATATCAAGAAGATCGTTCAGAAAATGGTAAAGACTTACAAAGACTGGCATGAGATGCTACCCTTTGCACTACATGGCTACAGAACGACAATCCGCACCTCTACAGGGGCAACTCCCTTCTCCTTGGTGTATGGTATGGACGCAGTACTTCCTATTGAAGTTGAAATCCCTTCGCTAAGAGTCTTGATGGAATCCAAGCTAGAAGAGGCTGAATGGGTCCGGGCAAGATATGATCAACTGAACCTCATAGAAGAGAAACGACTGACAGCTTTATGTCATGGGCAACTCTATCAAAGAAGACTGAAGAAGGCATTCGATAAAAAGGTTCGTCCTCGGGTGTTCAAGGAGGGGGATCTGGTGCTGAAAAAAATATTACCCATCCATAAGGATCCACGTGGAAAATGGACTCCTAACTATGAAGGACCATACGTCGTAAAGAGAGCTTTTTCCGGTGGAGCCTTGATTATCACTACTATGGATGGAGAGGAGCTTCCACTCTCAGTGAACTCCGATGCAGTTAAAAAATATTATGCCTAAAATAAAAAAGCTCGCTAGATCGAAAACCTGAAAAGGCGGTCTAGGCAATAGAGAGCGTCCCGGTAGACTGAAAACCTGAAAAGGCGGTCTAGGCAAAAATTAGGGACATCAAAAAAGGAAAATAATCCCGGTGGACTGAAAACTCGAAAGAGCGGTCCAGGCAAAAGTTAGGGATATATAAATAAAGGCAAAAAACTGCAGCACATAGACCCACAAGAGAAATCCAAACGGAACTGAGTGATCCAATTGTCATCTTCGGAGCAACGGATCGCGAGTCCAAAGTCAAAGGGGAAAGTAGCATGTGTTGTATTTCAGTGAATTTCAAATAAATTTTGTTGCCATTTTATCTTTTCTAGTGACTTCCTCTTATAGGAGTTGCATCCTCCATGTACTGTCTACCCATTTACGGGCCTGAATTCAACAATAAAAATTTTCTTGTTGCTTTCTAGTACTCATTCTCTCTCATTTGATCACAGAATGCTAATTTGTTTTGATAAGTAATGCATTGTAAGCAATAAAAATGATAAAAAGAAGTTTTTCAAAGCATATTTTACTTCGAATTATAAAATGTTGAAAGAGTATCTATGGCTCAAAGGTTACATAAGATGCTCGAAACCAGATATTTCTCGTCAGCATCACAATTCAAACTGTACACAATAAGGACTGACCTTCCAAAGGCACTTCAAATATATAGGTTTCCGGTTATATCTAAATGGTCTCTCAAGAATAGGCATTCCGTTTCTTTGGTAAAGGACTAGAGTTCGAGGGGGCTATCAGACACTGCCATGAACAAAATCTTGTCTCCCCAGCATTTCATCTCATGCATCCATAAGCATATCATGTATTACGCATGCATCTAGAATAAGATCAAAATTCAGTCTCCAATTGACAAAACCACATCAAGCTCAGGCCCCCCAGTTTCGCATCATGCATCATTCATGATTAACATCAACATACACAAAACACTGCATACATCTACATGCATGGGCAATATAACCGGAAAGTAAAATCTAGAGTATCCTCAGGGATTAGCTCTCAGCACAAAACTGTTAAGTGGGTACCCCATATCCCCAGCAAATCAGGATTGCCCGGCTACGAGCCGATGTCAATAATTCTCACTCATTCCTAGGATCTATATCCCTAAAGGGAAATGACCTAACTCATCTAAACACCCCAAGGTGTAATGATTTCGTATCATTGGTATAACAGGAACCCTCCGGGGCAACGCCTTTCGGATAGATGCACCTTTCAAGGTGACAAATGGAAAAAACTTTTGGATAGAGGCACCTTTCAAGGTGACAAATGGAAAAAACTTTTGGATAGATGCACCTTTCAAGGTGACAAATGGATAGATTCACCTCTCAAGGTGACAAATAGAAAAAACTTTTGGATAGATGCACCTCTCAAGGTGACAAATGGATAGACGCACCTTTCAAGGTGACAAATGGATAGATGCACCTTTCAAGGTGACAAATGGAAAACTCTTGGAAAGACGCACCTTTCAAGGTGACAAATGGATAGATGCACCTTTCAAGGTGACAAATGGAAAATTTTGGATAGAAACACCTTTCGAGGTGACGAATGGTTATATTTCAAGGTTAGGCATCATTCGGGATCATGCTCGCCTTAGTTGAAGTACCCTACGGGGTGATAACTACATCTTCTTGGTTCAATACCCTACTGGGAAATGATCATTTTTCAAGTCAAACTAAGCATCCTACGGGACAATGCCTCTTTTCGGTTTAAACACCCTTCAGGGCGGGGATGTCCTTAAGATCTAAGTATCGCCAAGGCGATAATTGATCTTTCACGGGCAAAATTATGGGTATTTTATATTTAATTATCTTTCAAAGGCATTTAAAGATACTTAAATAGGGGCAGCTGTCATACCCCAAATTTTACCCTCCACTTTTGGTACATATATTTTTTAATTCACTCTAATATCAAAAAAGTGATTGCAGTTGAGTTGGCAAGGGTGGGGTCGCGCGTGAGTTTGTAGGTACAAGGTCAGGGGTTCGACCCCAGCCTTGGCTAATTTTAATGTTTTTTGGTTTCTTTTTTGCTGAAACAGTTCGTACTTCTTTTAACTTTTTTTTTTTACTCGTTTTTCTCTCTCTTTTTATGTGTTTTTGTCCAAAATTTTGAGACCAAAGATATGTAAGGAAAATATAAAGATCTCACTGAGAAAAAACGTGTGAACAAAGGCAAAGAAAAGCCCATAAGAACTTATTTTTGAACCAAATATTTGGCCTTGATCAGCAAGGAAAGGAAATTGTACTGGAAACATAAAATTACAGCAAATCAATCATAAAAATCATAGAAATCTTCTCAGTTTAATTTACAAAACAAATCTGAAAGAGATTCTGGCCAATTCTAAAACCCTAATTCAAGAGCTATAAATAGGAGCTCTATTTTTCACTAATTCCTACACAGAAAAAATTCAGAACAGAATTACAGAGCAAAAAAAAAAACTCAGAAAACACACTGCTTGAGAACAAAAAACTCACGCAGCCCCTAAACCCCTAAATTAATTTTTCTACACACTGTAGAAAAATTAATACTCATATAAGCCTTCTCCAGTCACAGTAGCAGAACCTCGCAGAAGCAGAAAAAGGCATCGGTCAGAATCGAATCGGAACTATAACGAAACAGAAAGCAGAAACAGAAACGGGACAAAATACTTACGCAGCGGGAGTTCACGGCACGCTAGGTAGGTTCACACGGCCCTTATAGTCATGTAGAATGTTTCGGTGCTCGTGTACTTGCTGTGTTGTTGCATTAATTTGTTGCTATCATGTTGCTACCATGCTTGTGTTATTAATCTACCTTCTGCCAAATACTTTAACATGCTGTGATAAAAAACAGAACAGAAGAAAGCAAAACCAAACCAAAAAATAGAAACCTAAGTCATAAAAAAGGAATTTAGATCTAAACTGGTTTTTTTCGGATTCAAGAGGTTCTGGGTCTAATTTTTTGATTGAAAACTTTAAGAAACAAAAAACAGAACCGAAAAAAAATCTCTAGATCTAATTCTTTTTTCGGATTTGAACAAATTAGGGATAAATAGGTTGATCTTTTGTATACAAACATGTATTAATGAATGTTTAAGAAGAGATAGATTCAAAAACAAAAAAACAAAATTTAGATCTAGTTTTCGGATTTGAGGTTTTTTTGGGTTTGATTTTATGTTTTCAAATTCTAATCCATGTTTGTATGCTTAAATTGACGGTTAAAAAGAGAATTAAAAACTAAATCTTGGTTGATTTTGGGTTGAAACTCAAATCTAAAAAAAAGGTATATGAGGAATGATGAAGAAAAGAAACAAGAATAAGTGAGAGAGAAGAGAGGGTGAGAACCGAGAGTGAGAAACAAAGAGAGAGAAAGAAGCATTGAAAATGATAAATCTCCTGGAAAAAACAAGTATATGTTTCCCATTAATCCCATTAATCCAGCGCGCGCGCACACCATAATTATGGTGTTCCCCTTGGTTAATCATTCATCACACAGACCTGATCTCGCGCGCGCGTGCCCACCGTTGCTGCTGTGCTCTCCTTTGTTGATCATGAATCAGACCATCCCTGTCCCCAGTTCGCCTTTCGTCCCTTCCAGCATGTGTTGGGCCCATTTTCCCTCATGTTTACACCCAGTTTTTACTACTTGCACCCCCTCTGTAATTTTATTTAATGTATATAATTTATTTAGTTCATTTAATTTATTTAGGTTAGAGTAAGTGTTAATTTTATATTGTAAAATAAAATATATTTCTAAAATATTGTGGATTAAAAAGGGGCGCCCGAATGCACATTCATCCTCCCCTCGAATAATCGAAGATTTAGAGCACGCTTCTTCTACCGGTTATTCGTCTTCCACTCAAACAAAAAAAACACTAAAAAATATCAACCAATCAACAATCTAATTTTCCGCCTTCGGGTCAATTCTTAAAAATCACCTTAAGAGGTAAAAGGAAATATTTTTCATAAAAAACACAAACCAACACAATACTTAGAACTACATAGCTTTGATTTCCTCATCGCACCGGAGGATACGTAGGAGCAAGAGTCATCTTGTCAAGCATAATAATAAAAAACCTAATTTCCTCCTTTTTGTAAATATACTTAATAGTAAATAAAATTTGATAAGTAAAAAACATGTAAATAGACTTTAAAAAATACTTTAATACCCTAGAACTAATTAGGAGGTTCCCGTTGAGTACAACGGATGTGAGGGGTGCTAATACCTTTCCCTTGCATAATCAACTCCCAAACTTGGAAATGGTTGCGATGACCATCCTTCAATTATTTTTAGGTTTTATCAATATTTTCCCTATTAAAATAAAATTTGGTGGCGACTCTGTGTCATACCGAGTGTCCTAAACGCTCGGGCAATTTTCGCGGCGCGACAGGTGGTAATGGCTCATGATTCTTGATGGTAGAATTAAGCCTATATAAAGCCTTTGGTCCCTAAGCTTGGTCTCATACATCAAAATTCTGAATATATACATCATCTATATTATAGAGAGTGAAAACTTAGAAGACTCAAAGTGAGTATAATCACTGTAACAATGGCCGGAGGTAATTACATAATTCTTTTTCCGCATTTGATTTATTGATCCTTTTGTTATTTTGTTATCAGGAAAATTGGATCAAATATGATTTAACCTTACATAGGATACATATAATGAAGAGATACAAGAAGGTAATAAAGCTCCACTCATTAGTGGGAGTTATAGGAAATGGAAGAGGTAGGATGGACATCCACTAAGGCTTTCATTAAGACTTTTATTCATAACACTCCCCCTTGGATGTGCATCAAGATATGCCTCATTAAAACCTTACTAGAAAAAACTCAATGGAAAAAAATTTCAGTGAAGAAAAAAGAGTACAACATCATACGTGTATGAATCTGCCTCGTTAAAAATCTTACCAGGAAAACCCAATGGGATAAAACCATGGTCAAGGAAAAAAGAGTTCAGTACACATTTATTTCTCCCCCTCATAACGACATTTGTACCTTATACGAAGAAGGCTAAATAATCTTCTGTTCTTAATGCTAAAAAGAATTACTTGAAGGTGACTTTGTAGAAAAAATTGTTATATATATTCTTCTCCCAATTAGCGGTGCCTGTGATATTGCCTTCATCTTGAATTGTTGCAAGGACCCTTTAAAAAAAATAAATCATAATTCTTTGTATTTGACTATTGTGTGCTTCACATTCTTGATTCATCTCATGTAGTGCTTGAAGGAAAATAGAAACAGTAAAGGCAGCGGAATTCAAAAATTTTCCTTAAGTCGATCCTTACAAATGAGCATGATATGTGTTTTAGGGTTATTACCTCTTGAAGAGTAGAATCCTTTGAATCACGAACTGGTAGAGATCACGAGCGTTGATGAAGATCACTGATGCCTCTAGCTAGTCCACACGAACAGTCACCTCCAAAAGAGTGCTAGCTCCTTAGTATGAAGGCTTCTAAGAATATTGAGAGAGGAATTATTTTAGGGTTTCCAACTCTAAAATATTCAAGTGCTTCTTAATGTGTATTGAGTTTTGCAAAGAGGTCTCTATCTATAGATTTCTCTTGTCTTCTGCATCAAGACAAATTCTTGTCTTGGGCATAAGAAAGCAAAAGTCCACTAAGAGCCAAGCTAGGGCGCGCGTCCTTCATGAGAGTGTATGCTTGATCAGCGCATTTTGGCACATATTTTCTAGTATTATAATTTAGCATTTTAATAGTCTTTTTACTATATTATTTAGTTTTTACTATGTTTCTAGGTCTTGGGTCACAATTGAACCTTAATGAATTTATTTGACCAATTTTCGGATTTAATGACATTTTGACATCTTCTCATTGCGCAGACCATAACTTGAGCTAGGAGTATCCAAATGAGGCGTTCAAATATGCGTTGGAAAGATAAGACAGAGAGCTACAACTTTCAATGTTCCCCACTTTTTGCTAATAATCCAAAACCGGGTCAAACTTGTATTTCTCGACCCGAGGCTCTTAAAGCCCGTTTCCTTTGCTTATTTAAACTAAATTTTGCCCTAGGTTAGGAGCATGCTGCAATACACGAAATCATACCCCAGGGAAGCCGCTTACTAATGGAGGAGAACTAATTCTCTCTTTTGATTCATTGGTGTAAAGAATTCGGCCATGATTCTTGAGGTTCGGTCGTAATAGCAAATTCATTTACTTTATTCATGCTTTGTCGTATCAATTTTGTGCCTTAATATTCTGTATGAATTCGTGTTGATAATGCTTAATTATTACATCTCGAATTTATACCGGTTAGTTATTCATTTTAATTCATCGCTTGTTTAAATTGATTCGAATATAAATTGATACGAAACCTTGCGCTTAGCAATAGAGGCTGATTGAATATGTCATGATATTAATTGTGTTTAGTGACGCTTGTTTGCTGTCCATGATTAGTTGAACCCATGAGATGCTTAATCGAATGAATTCTTATAGAACTGATTGCCGCTTGTTTAATCAGTCTTATAATCGGCCATAACATGAATAGATGAATGAATATTTTTCGTGAACCAATGAATGAATCGACGAGTTACTAAACCAATGGATCAATCATCTTTTATTAATTAAATTTCACTACTCTTTATAATCTGTTTTCATAAACCAAAACCCCCCTTTAATTTAGTGTTTTTAATTTGATTATAATAATTGTTAGACTTCGATCAAGAGTCTTTGGAAGACGACCAAGGTTAACTACCTTGTACTACTCTTAAATTAAACATATTTTGACCACGTAACGACCGTGACCAATGCTCATGTTCGCGCCATCCCACCATACACTATGGTGTAGGGGTGGACAAACGGGTTCGGCCCGATCCGAAACCGTGAAAACAGAAAAGAAAAAAAAAGAGGTAATGGGTTGGTCGGATCGGGTTCGCGGGTTGTGCGGATGATCTTTTCGGTTTGTTATGGATAAATATGGATTGAATTGGATTATAGGATTGGGTCCATATGGACCCGAACCCGTCCGCCTCTAGTACTTAAAACCTTAAATAGTAGTAATAAAATAAATTATCAGCATGATTATGACTACCTATTTATCTTTTTGTGTGTTGTTGTAAAAGTAGTATTTTATTAGTAGCTTTTACACTATTTGAACTTTACCTTTACCTTCTGATTTCTTCTCTAACCTCACCTCACCTGCAACCTCAACCTCACAACTTGCAAGTCTCATCTTCCTTGTTGTTACCATATGATTGTTCTGTAAATGTATCAATTGACACTTTAATTGTCTCTTCTTCTATCTTTTATTTTCTTCTTCTTTTGATACTCAACACTTCTTGCGGTTGTCTTCTTGTGTTCATCCCTTCCATGTGTAATTTTCATAAATTATCTTAATTTGTAACCCTTGAATATTGTTAAATTTTGTTTTTCTAGGTAAAAATTTGTTTCAAGTGTGTGGATTTTTTTTACTTTTTGTATTGAAACTTCAACCAATTCAACCCACCCGACCGATCCGCTGAACCGTCGGAACCGAAACCGATCAAACCGATGGCACCTAGCGGACGGATGTGGATGTAATACTATCATCCGTGGGTTTGTGTCCACCCCTACTATGGTGTACTCGCTTGTTTAATTACCGTGATACCCTTATCACTTTGCACATTCACCGTACCTTACGGTGTTCCTTTAATTATCTCAATATTAGACTGTCCTTATGTGTGTGACCCTGTAGGTTTCCATAACTTTGGCAATCATATTAAATCTCTTATTTAATATAATAAACAATGAGCGGTATCTAGCAACACATCATTGCTACCCAAGTTATGAGAAATTAACATGTGATCAAAACATAACCTTAGTGATAATATATGCGTGTATAATTACTCCTTTGCCCTTTATGTCTATATTGAACACAAAGCATACTTGGTGTCATCTTTGTCCAATTCAATATTGGGCCTATGACATTTATCCTATTATGCAAGATTGGCAAATTCCATCTAGGACACTACTGCCCCTCAACATGCTTTGTGAAGTACTCATCAACTGCCTTTATGATTATCCAGTTACAGATAACGTTAGATCAGCAACAAAGTACTTAACTCCACATCTAGGGTACAAAGTGATTTTAGGTCTAAGGGCGGTTTACACCATTATCACCATAAGAGTAACTTATGAAACTTTACATGTAGTACTCTTGTAGCGGGTCAATCCAGTATAAATATTACTCATTATTTTTTCAAGATTAAGTCACACTTAATATTTAAACGGACTATCTATTCTAGGGATTTCATTATTTTGGACTCTTACAAACACAATGAAAGAAATGTCTTATATTATTCATAAATGAAACTTTATATTATTAATAAATAGTTCGATACAAGTACTAAAAGTATTGGCCTCTAGGGCTTACACCAACAGTGCTAAGCTTTCCTCATCATTTCACAAGAATGTTGTTGTGGTTTGTTTGTGATATAATGATATATACAAATAACCTGCATATCTTAAAATAACAAAATATATACTTGATAATACATTAAAAACAAATAATATATCAAAATTCATTTGCCCTCAATTGGACTAAAATGCAGTACTCAAGACCAATTAGTTATTCATCAGTTTCTCGAGCCTTGAAAAGGCATTTGTTCACTGTTGAGTCTTTGGTATTGGCTGCATTTTGGGTATGATAAACCTTGTAGCAGGATGTGCAATATATCTATTTATTGTATCATCTCATGAGAAGTTCGCGTGCACATTATATTTATGGAATATTTATTTCTCTCTCATGAATCTTGCATGGCGCATTTAACGCTTCAGATCCTTGTCAAGTATGTTTTTATAAAGAATCTCCGTGAAGTATATTTCTGTAGAGGATCTCGTTTAATTAATATGGAGTAATTGGTTGGGTCAAACATATCAAGCCCATGTTACTTGTGAATCAAGAATGTTCTACTTGGAGTATTTAAAAGGAGGAGTTAAACCTAATTCTACAACAGTTGTTCACACCGTTTTGTGTTTGAGTCTAGAATTCTAGGTTTTGCATGTGTGTTTCTTGTGAGCCTTTCTTGTTGATGACACGAAATCATATCGTATTTTTAGCTTAATTTACATGAACTTTAGTTGCATTTTCATATGTTTTTATTTCTTTTGTCTCATTTTATGCCGGTATTTGTTTCCTTTTCAGTATTGTTGAATAAAATAGGCCGGAGAAGAGAATTGAGCAAAAAGTGTCAAAAATAGAGTAAAAAGGGGGTGCAAAGCACAAATTTCACGCAGCCCACAAGTGAGTCCAAAAATCAGCCTGGTGGCGCCCGCCACCAACTCTGTGGCGCCCGCCACATAGTCCAAATCCAGCAAAACAACTTTTTCCTATACGGGGGAAGCTGGCAACCGTCTGATCCTTTTGTCAAGCTTATCGGATAATTCACACTCCTTTTCCTAGAACCAAACATATTTAATCCTATTTTCTTGGATCGTAGAAGGCTTATCATGTGGCTCTTGTTTCCTTTCCTAAAAGCAAGCTAATATCCCTATCTTTTCCTATTTTTGTGGGACGAAGGAAGCATATCAGTATCACACGTTTTCTATAAATAGGTGGCCAGATTTGAGTCGTAGCTCCCTCTCTCTCTCTTCTTTTTCCACGCCTTGTACATAGTTTTAGGTAGTTTAAATTCCTGTTTTTAATTCAGAATTTTGTACCGGTTGATTCAAGAATTTATTCAAGTCAATTTCAATTCAGTATTTTACCAGGTTTTTTATGCGCTTTTTTTATTCTTTATTTAATATGTTTTGTTTAATTTTCTGTTTTAGTTTAATGGTTTACTTTTTCATGTCCGGCTAAATTCCTTTGATATCGGTATGTAGTTTAATTCACCATAGGGATTTAGTAATGATTCAACGCGTAAATTTATAAACTATTTTTCTGATTCGGGTTTCTAATTTTAAAACTCCTAAGCTTTTGAACGAGAGTAAAATATGAAGGTGTGAAAAACACAAGAAGGGGGGTTGAATTGTGTTTTGGTATTTTTAAAACTTCTGCTAAGTTCTGAGAACTTATCAGCTGCACCAGCGGATAAAGAAACACAATTAACACACACACGCTCAAGAGTAAGGATAGAGAGAGACGAGACAAGCAATTTTATACTAGTTCCTCTCACAAACCGAGAGTAGTCCAGTCCCCTTGCACTTCCAAGGGATTTCACTATAATCACCTAGATTATTACAATGCTCAAACACACAAGTAAGAGACTTCCTATTTGCTCAAGCACAAAAGCAAGAGACTTCCTAACACAAATAAAATAATAGAAAGTGATAAACACTTGATTGTGAAATCAAGAGTTTTCTTAAGATTACAACTCAAGACTCTTAAGACTCTAACACAGAATTCCTAATGAATTAGAAAAACAGAGTGTCAGAAGCACAACAGAATAAAGTTCAGAAGAAGTGCTTTCAGTCTTTGTAAAGGAGTCACTACAAGAAAAAAGGCAATTAGCGGCAGTTTTTTAAGGGGATAGCGGCGGTTCTGAACCGCCGGTACACATATTTGTGGCGGTTTATATAGTGCCGCACTACCATGTGGCGAAATCGTGTTTAGCGGCGGTTTTTGAAACCGCCAAACAGACTGCCGCAGCAATTTAGCGGCGGTTGGAACCGCCGCAATAATATAAACCAGAAAATAAAAACATATAGCGGCTGTTATAAACCGCCGGAAACAAAAACGCCAAAAAAAAACAAAAAAAATATAGCGGCAATTATAAAACCGCCGGTAATTATAAAACATTTTGCGGCGGTTTTGAACCGCCCGTTTTTTTATATATATATTTTTTTACCTGCAATTTTTGTTACCTGATTTTTTTTAAATCATTCTAATGATAAATTATTAAATTAATTAATTCATGAATAAACAATTGGAATAATATAAATACTTTAGAAAAAAAAAGGCATAATTAAACATATTACAATCCTTTTACGTACCAAAAAAATTATAATAGAATCTATTTGATTAGAAATAAGGTATTAACCATATTTAATAATATAACCAAAGTTTATATTGAATAGTATCTAAGAAAAAACTAAAACAAAGGTCACAACACATGTGCCTAGTAAATGAAAGCAAAAACAAATACCAAAAGTTAAACACGGCTAAACAAAAATTATATATTTAAGTTGAATCACGTGGAGTTGCTTGATCACCCCCAAGCATATCATGACTAGACTCAGAAGAGCGCCGTACTTCAAACGGTAATCCTATGTTATACCCCTGAAAACAAATTATAAATTATTAATAAAACAAAAGCATTATCGTATATATATACCATACATAAAAATATACTGTAAATTAAAATCATGTGACTTTGAACATATATTTTACAATATTGTAACTTCCTCCGATACATTCTTTCCCCTCTTTCACCTGCCGCAGAATAGTTGAAATAATCAAATTATAATTCTTGAACTTGAATATCCACAATTACAAGAACAACTCAACAACCTAAACATCGTAATCCTATAAAGAAAATTCAAATTTTCTAATAGAAAACAACCAACCCACTAGTTAAAAATAAGCAAGATGCAGGTTCAAAACACAGATCTGGATATTCAATCTATTCTTATTTTTTCTCTCTAATTAACAACAAACACTATAAAATGAATAAATAAAACATTTGAATCAAATTGAGAGATTATTACTAACCGATGAAGCTTTTAAATTAGTTGAAGACGGTTTTTAGATGGATTGAGATAGACAACGAATATTTAGAGCTTCCATCTTCTTCTTATTTTCTTCTATTTTTTTGTCTTGCTTCCTCGTATGGTGATTCCATGACTTCTCCATTACTTTAAATATAAAATATGGATTTAAAAGTTAGTATATTGTAAAATATATGAATTTAAACACAACATATATCAAAGCAAATACATTAAAGTCTAACAAAAATACATACAGTGGTGATAGAGGAACGGCAGCTGTGGTTGAAACTTCGGCGTCGTCAAAACTACAGTGATGATGTAGAGAGCGTTATGATGGAAAGTGAATATATAGGTTTTTTTTATCATGAAGGAAAGAAAATAACAGATAAGGTTCTGTTTTTTTTTTTTAATCAAAATTTATTTTTTCATAACAAACAAATAAAAATTATGTTGTATACTAAAAAAAAAATTATATTTTTCCTAAAAAGATTTATATTTATATAAGTTTAGGAATAAAAACAAGTTTACTAAAAAAAACTACTAACAATATATTAAAAAAAAGTACTCCCTCCGGCCAAATTTATAAGCAATTTTTTTTTTTTTTTTAAAGAGGCTAATCGAATTTATTAAAGCATCATCTTTACAGGAAGTAAAGAGAGCTAAGAACAATGAAAAAATACAAAGACAGAGTCAAACCCCGTCAATCAATACATACCCCTACTATCATTACAAAGCAAACAACAACAGCGGTGGATAACAAGTTAACAACAGCGCATACCAAAATCTTGCAAGAGCCTTTCCAACATCACAATAAGGTGTTGTATGTACGTACCTTGAAATTTGAGATTTCCTTCATGTGGTTCAAGCCAAGGAAAGTCCAAGAATCGAAACACTTGTTTGCTGCCTGAACCTTGAGTAGCTAGAAATAACCCTGTAAAATTAATCCAGTCTGAATTCTTTAGATTCTGCTAGCACAGTCTCAATCTGCACCCAACAAGAGAAAAAGCAACATAACTCCCAGCTACATATCATAAAGAAATCAATGATATATATATCTACTAAACTCCACCAAATTACAGCTTAAGTAATGAAGTAAATTAAGACATTGCATGGTTTGTATATTTTTTCAATAATGGAGATGAAAAAGAACTAAAGAAATCAAGGAAACTACAAATGTTATTTTGGACTAATAAATGTCACTGAACTAAGTTGCAAAAAGCTGTCGTAACATGAAGGTCGGGTATTTCTGATGTCTTCCCTCTCCATGAAGCCCTCGCCCCTCAGCATCTGTTGTTGAACCAAGTCTTTAATTTCGCAGCATACGCCCCTTCTTCATCAGCTACACAACCAAAAAAATGCAACAAGCTTGAAGAACTAAGTTGTTTATTTCACTTGCATACATTGAATCTCCTCATCAATTCTTTAAGGAAACTAATTAACAATTTTGTGCAGAAATTGGCATTCAACTAAATTTTGACAACGTATCTATTTAAATATGATTGTTTTAGGAAAATGAGTGAAAAATTATATCTAAAGAGCACTGTTACTGTTATTGATTGATGATGGCAGACCATGGTGGTAAGTAAAAAATCTGCCATGGCGTTTTCATCCTTTACAAATTGGCGGGTAGTAAACATTCTGCGTCACAAGCAGTTCATATTTGTAAACACTGCTAAAGAGCTGTTCCAAAAGCAAAGACTTAATAGTCAACGTTGTTTGAGTTTTCAATATCTTTGTCACATTATAAGCATATCTCGCATGAAAATCCCAAAAATCAATAAAATCAAGGTAATGCAGCAGTAGAAATGTTACCGTCCAGTATAAAATCAATCTCTTTTCTCTATTGGCCAGGGAGCCGGGTTATCATCTCAGAGAGAGTAAGTAACAGTCCCTATGAGTGAGAGCCCAACAGTTGTGTTTTGTTTGTGTTATCCATAATGTTAGCCATTTGATCAACAGTATTTTATAATAGATATATTCAGACAGTATATACATTACTAAGATATTAAATTAAAATTAAACAGCAAGGCTTCTGAATCAATATATTAGAACAACACCATAAAAACATCCTAAAATCAATATCATATAAAACATCTTAATTGGATTCAATCATAAAAGAAACTAAACAAAAGACAAGGCATATAAAACAATCAAGTATAGGAATTCAACTTCTCTATCTTCCTTGGTATAATTGGTGATTTCTTTTAATAGTATAATAAAAAGAAAAGATATGCTCATTCAATCAAACCCCTTTTTCTCATTCATCAATGTGTGGGAATCCATCTTTAGCATATTAATCCACTAAAATATTGTTTCGCCAATGATTCCTTCCTTAATGTTTGAGGAGAAACTTTGGCTTGCTTCACAAATTGTTCCAATAATATTGCTTATATTATATCAAATCTGTTGTAGCAGCATGTATATGAAAAAATCAAAATCTTCATTTCGCTACTGTGGAAAACTTAATTGTGGCTCTTTTTCTCTATTGCTCCGCGATCTAGGTGCTTAAAAATGGTGTATTTATTATCACAGAGAGTAAATAACAGTCCTTATTAGAGCCCTGCAGCCGAGTCCTTCTGAAACAATGTCTCACAGAGTAAAATGGACCAACATCCTTTGCAGCTTAGTGAGATACTTTAATTCCATTTTATAGGCGTGGGTTTATCGGCTCTGAAGTCTCTTTTCTTGGAGAACTTGACAAACCTTATAGGGCTATCAAGGGAAGAAAGAGGAAATATGTTTCCGTGTCTTAAAGCACTTGAGATTACTGAATGTCCCAAATTAACTTGTCTTCCTAAGAGCATCCAACAAATTAGTGGTCTGGAAAATTTGAGTATTCATGGTTGTGCCGAACTACAGAAGAGGTGTCAAAAGGAAATAGGCGAGGACTGGTCGAAAATAGCTCATGTTAAGTACATTGACATACAAAATGATGGACCAATACACAGCGGACATGGTGGTTCTTATTTTGAGGCTGGTACAGGTTTCCTATGGCATTCTTTATAGCCGGTGACATATTAAAAGTTGTGGACATGTGGATCACTAAATTTTATCAGGTATTTGGCAATGCTAGATTTATTTTTTATATTAATTTATTTAGTTTATGGTTTTGCTTTCTCTAAATGGTTTTAATATATTTTAATTTTCGTTACTAGGTCCTTAAGTTGCTTTCCCACTTAGATAGAGAAATATGGAAGGCCAAGATATATCCACAAAGAAAAATTTGATTGAGACAAGGTATAGTTTAATAAAATACCCTATGTAGATTGCTTATTAGAACCCTCAAAAACATTAATCTAAATGTGCTTATTATTATTATTATTATTTGATAATGCAACTATGTTATATTCCAGATAGATTCCAGTTAAAGAAAGCTTCTTGTTGCATCAAATGCTTCTTTTCTGGAGAATGGTTTGTTTGTCCTCTCTTACTTTATTTGTCGCATCGATTCTTCTCATGTTGTATTTCAATTATCATTATGATCCTATGAAATAAAAGATATGTGAAAATTGTGATTCAATATGTTCAAAGGAATCTCTTTGATGCACATTGTAAATTTTGGGCTTGGTGTGCGTTGTTTATATCTGTGTATTTTTCATTTTGTTAAGGATTTTATAGATTTTGGATTGCACTTTTTCACAGGTTAGATATTGAGCTTGATAACAAACCTTGCTTATTGAGCTTTCTATGGCACATCAAACTTGAGCTGCTCCCAACTGACAGCATCAAGGTATTAGAAAATATGTGGTGCTTGATGTTCCACTGCCATCCACTTCTGACCTCTTCCGGACATCTCATAAAGGTGCTCTTTCGTATCGCTTGAACCAAGGTTGTGGTTGCCAATATCTTCCCTCGTCCATGAAGTCCTCAGCATCCCTTGCCTTTGGCAGCATATGCCCTTCTTTATCTGGTGGTACACAAGCAACAAAACTTTCCAAATTTGAGGCATGAACTTGTTTATTTCACTTACATACATTGTATCTCCATATTTTGTATCAATCAATCAATAAGACAATCTCCATTTCCACTAGTGTTAAATTGTTTTTCACTTTACTATTTTCCCTCCTATTCTGATACCTGTCACATGTCATAATTTTTATTTATACTTGACTATCAAAAATCATTATTTCTTATATGCAGTTGATTAACAATTTTGTGCCGAAATTGGCATTCATATCAAACTCTTGAGAATGTATCTATTTACATATGATCATTTTACAAAAATTAGTGAAAAATTATGTGTGAAGAGTTATACCAAAAGACAAGACTTATGGTCAAAACTAAAATTAAGGATGAAAAAGTGAAAAGTATACCTCCAATATAAGAAATTTGTGTACCAATATTCAACCTTATGTGAGTTTTCAGTCCATTTTTGCCATCCCAACTTCCAAGCATTTAATGGTCTTAAATTTTATATTTGGCCTAACTTATCCTCACAAAACCGGTTTGTAAGGTTAGGGTTGCCCAAGCTATATAAACACTACATAGGCCATATCTCTTAGCATGTGGGACTAAATTCACCCCTTCACACCCAATTAGGCGGCTGGGGGCGAATCGCAATGAAGGTTGGAATTTCAAACAACTGTTATTTCCTTCATCTCAAGATTAAAACAATTTCAAATTTGCAGAACGTTTTATGCCCGGAAAAATCAAACGAATCAGGATACAGTCATTCTAACTTTTTTCGACATTAAAAAAATTATACATACCTGTTTGTCCCCCAACCGTGAGTAGCTGGAAATAATCTTGTATCATCAAATCTGAACCCTTTAGCTGCTTGCAGGCTCAACCTGCAACCAAAAAGAGAAAAAGCAACATAACTTCCTAACTGTAGATCATTGAAAAATCAATGAAATGTATATACATTTATGACAGCAAGCAAGAGAGGATTTTTGAAAATGAATTAATTGTGTGAGGTATCAGCTCCAATACTCCGTACATTCATTTTATCAGTAATATATCAATGTTTTAAAAATCAAAGCAGACATCAAACCAGAGAGACCATAATTGGTCATGGTTTAACTGCTTTAAACACTGAACCAGGACGAAACAACGATTGAACTGTTCAATAACTGAATTGCATGTATACAATGTCTGTTCACGCACGGTTTCAACACGTTGAGCCATTTGATTCACATATATGTATCATTCAAATTCCTATGGCTAATTCCTGGATCTTTTGTGGCCTCCCATTTATTTATTTTCTTAGAAACGGATGCTAATACTTCTGTCAGCTAGTTTTCAATACCTAACTTGTTTTGAGAATTTAATGATAGGTATCTGGTCATAGTTAGAATGTTTCCATGAGGCTTTAGAACATATATAAGCAATTCTTAGCATTGTCTCGTATATGCTGGACATGGTGGTGATCAGTATTTTGAGGCCAATGCAGGTTTCTCACAGTCCTCATTATAGACTGTTTTTAGCAGGAATTCAAGAGGATTCTTGTCTTTCTCATGGAAAAGAAAATTTATAGGGGAATATATTTGTGCGATTAATTAAGCAAATCCTGGGGAATACATTTTGCAACTATCTAAGACTTTTAAAACCTACTTCGTCTCAATTTTCAACTTGAGCGAGCGCATATCCTCAAGTTGTGATACATCATATATTATACAAACATTAACACTAAAGTTTTTCTCTCAACTGTCATTAAAATCTACAAATAAATACTTCAGAATCAGTTACAGAACTTGAAAAATCAAACATTTTTTTTACCAAACATTGGCTACCATTGTATAACAAGAAAAAATTGGAAACAATAAATCAAAAATTGAACAATAACAAAAGTCATTAATCATAATCAAAGTTTCAGAATCAGTTACACCAGAATGAACCTGAACGTGGTGAAGCAAGTTGAACCAGAATGAATAGGTTGGAGAGGAGAACGTAGGTGAATGACAACGAAAGTTGAAGTTGTGAGTGCCGCCGGTGGTGAACGAAGCGTCGAGTGCAGAAATGGTGCCGCCGGTGATATAAGTATAATATTGATCTACAATTCTACATAATTTGATAAAATACAAAATGTTGTTCACATATACTAGTATGCTGAAACTAACATTAACAACAATCTGTAGTGTGGTTAAGTGATGGCTTATTGGGAAACAATTGATCTAAAACCTGTAAACAATGATAGATGTTGACAATAAGAGGAAGATAATGATGAAAAAGCCACAATTAACATGTACAAACTTTATACTCAATTTATGAAAAGTCTTGCTGCCAAGCTTAGTAATTTTTTAAGATTCTATTGTGGAGGCAGTAATTAATTAATAGTGTTTGTCTGTGGTCAAACCCATTAAGGTAACATTGCAAAGAAAAGAAGGCATCAAAATCATCTCAAATTCAGAATATCAAACAACAATCATAATCATTAATCAGTAAGCATAGATTTGTGAGTAACTGTAATAAAATAACTACTAACTTGATATATCTATGGTCTATTAAAGTTTGTCATAGAATCTGCTTAAGAATCAAAGTACCTGTCACTGAATATTTGGTCGTACTTGTATCTGATATGAACTCGAAATCAAACAGCGAACACAAACAACAAGGACGAACGGTGAAATCGAACTGCTTAAGTCGAATGAGCAGTGAATCAAACGATTGAAATCTCGCGAACAATGAACTTTTTAATCGATTGAACTCGAAATCGAAAAGGAACAAGGTACAATAAATCGAAATCGAACTCGATTAGGGGAAAAGGTTAGGGAAGTTTCGGATATGGAAAAGGTTGGGGCAATTTCGAAGATGAAATCCGATAAAGGACCTCTACGCCGGTTGAATTGAAGGTTGAAGGAAATGGATCTGAGTAGTTTTGTGAGAGAGAGTAGAGGAAATGGTTCTGAGTAGGTTGAAGGAAAGAGTATTGAAAAAAAAAAAAACGAAAGAAAAATAGAGGTCAACCCGCCGGTTCAAAAAATAAACCGCCGGTCCATTAAATTAAACCGGCAGTTTTTCTAAACCGCCAAAAAACCGCCACTATTATTTTTATTAAAAATAAAAAAAAGGTAAAACCGCCAGTACACCCAAAAAAAACCGCCGGTTCAGTAAACTAAACCGGCGGTTCTCCTAAACCGCCAAATAACCGCCACTATTATTAATATTTTTTTGTTTACCGGCGGTTTTATAAGAACTGCCGCAAATCAAGTGCCGCTATTTGGCAGATTTCTTGTAGTGAGTAAAGTTGTATGCGTGTGTAACCTTAATCTTCAATTTGAAGTTCTCTATTTATAGGTGGAGAGAAAATAGAGACGTTTGAAGATAATGACCGTTGCAGAGGTCATTTTCAAGCCAGCTGTGAAAGGACAAAGGTAACATGGGATATTTGCCAATTCTGGTAATGCTTATCCTTTTATTCCTTTTGCTTGAGAATATTTGTCCTTATGAAGTAAAATAGTACTAACGTCACTATCCTTGATGATAAGGATGTAGTACTATGATTTATCAATCAATCAAAGCCTTTAATTCAAATGATTTCCAATCATTGAATCACTATCAGTTAACACTGACATTTTTGGCTTGACATTCAGAGCCTATGTATCAGACATATGCTTCTGAGTCTTCAGCTTCTGAAACTGTTGGTCTTCTCCATACGTTGCTTCTGATTCAACATAACTTCTGAGATGACTTGCTTCTGATTAGCGTTGCTTCTGATATCGTTGCTTCTGATATCCTTGCTTCTGATATCCTTGCTAATACTTTGTTTCAGAGCTTCTTTTAATATAACATTATTCATTTAATCTGCACACTTCAAATAAATATTAAAATACCCTATTGTTCATTAATACTTTGTTATCATCAAAACAACAAGGTTTAGATCTGAACATCCTTTGTTCCAACAAAATAAAGCAATTAAGGTTAGGATCAATAGAGCGAGAGTTTGAGATTTTAACTAGATAGTAAGAACTTGATATTAATTTTTGAACGAGCGAGAGCCACATTAGAATTAATTAGAACTCATTGGTTTTCAAAATATACTTTCGAAATTAGGTGGTAGAAAAGTGACAGTAAAACTTCTAGTCTAGAAAGTATGGTCTTTATCAATAGAACGAGACTGTGAGGTTTAGACTTTTAAATCAAGAAAGTTCTTCTGAAAAATAAATTCTTTTCATGCGCGCCGTTAATTTACCGAATCCCCGAAGGTTAATTAGTTACATACCGATATCCCGCCTTTAATTAATTTAAAATCTTTAATTTAATTTAATTTAAATTCTAAACAATTCTAAAATCCCAAAAATATTAGCCTTAGATTTACACCGTGACAACAAAATACGGTAGTTCGACTATTGGTCTCTGTGGTTCGATATCTTTTAAAACTCAATGACGAGACTGTGCACTTGCGGTCATTAAAATATTTTTGATACACAAATCGTCGATCACTTGTGTCTCATTGATACAAGTTTAGGACTGTGTCTTGTTGTAACGTAATGTTTGTGATCCTCTCCTAAGTTTTGAAGTACGGAGTTAGGACTTGTTGGTGTTATAACACTCTAAGCCTTTATGTATGAGTGTGTAGTTTTTAGGAGTGTGTCTCCAAAACTTATTCATATTTGTGAGATTGAAATCTTTGCTGTCTGTAAGGTTGTAAGGGAGTGAGATGGGATCTCTAGTCTAAGAGTTCCTAGGTTGAAGAGTCATTGGTTGTGCCTAGGTCGTAAGTTGTAAACGGGGTGTTTGATGATAACTTATAACTAGGGTTGTCATAGTGATATTCCTTCCTGGATTGGTATCCCCCAGATTAGGTTGTCGTTGTGCGCTGAACTGGGTTAACAAAACTCTGTCTCCTTTATTTGTTTTGTTTTATTTGCTTTGCATTATTACGTGTTAGATCTGACAAGGTGCTTAGCACATCGTATCACACATCGTGCATAGCATGCTAGGAATTTCATTCACAATTAGTGATCTTATGATTTTTCTGAGTCAATTCTCTTGAACAAAGTCAAACTCTAGATATCATACTTTTATTTTATTTTTGCGCGAAAACTCATTCATATTATTTATTTTCATTTTTGGATCCAAAAATCTTTTCACTTTGCAAAGATACTTTAACTACGTAGCAATTGTACGTGTCTCTTTTTTTAGACAATCACTGTGTTATCTATAATTCTCAATAGACTTTAATTCATGATCCTCATTATCTCTTATCACATATAGCGCTATATTATATATAAGAATATCGTCAATGTTGACTTTATTATATTGCGGTTCCACTGTATTCCATTCTTGACATAATTTATCAAGATCTCTTTATTTTCATAAATTTTAGGTACCTTATAAGTTCTTCTAGTACTAAAAAAATAAATTATGTCTAATACTCTTTTGACAATTTTAAATCCTCATTTGGGTCATCATTCATTTTTAGCTCATTTTCTTATTTGAGGATTCGTGTTCATGGAACCGATTTTCCCACCACGATTCAAAAGTGGTTGAGACTCATTTGCAATACAAGACTGCCCAACAGGGACATTTATTTTGATAGGAGCGTTAGCAGCTGATAATTTATTTCATAAACTTTGTAAATGGTTTATCATTTGAGCATATAGTTCAAATTACTTTATATGAGGATCAAAATGTGATAATAATAATTCATTTGAACTTCTTGTTCATATTTTTTCAGCCGCTTATTCTCTCCCCTAATATTGAGAAAACTAATTTATCAGTTGATAATCAGCCTACAGGGCTATAAATAACTCTCCAAATTTTAGTTCAACATACTTTATGAATATAGATTCATATCAAATATATTATCCGAATATTCTTTAATAATTCATCTTAGTGCATTATATTGGAGCAATTGGAACATACCAACACATCACAAAATGCTTATATGAAAATATTATGTTATAAAGCCAAACTTAATTGCAAATTAAGGGGAGGACTTTCAGTCCCCGTTGGATAGCTCAAGTGGTAAGAGCTGGGGGACATATGGATTGGGTAGGGGGAGGTCCAGGGTTCAATCCCTGGCGGGAGCAATTTATATATCTGATGTACCAAAAAAAAAGGGAAGACTTTCATATACTAATTTATTGGCTTGATGCAAAGCAAAAACTCAATTAAAATGATCACATGTTCCCAAAGTAGAATTTTAACATAAGTATCAATCACACGTTTAACTTTAGACGTCTAAAGAATGGGTCTTCAGGTTCATATATATTTTTATTATTATGAGCATATCAATCTTGATTGACATATGATAATTATCAAATATTTTCAATATATATTAATTTTCTTTGGGAACTAATAACACACAAACTATTGGATTGAAGAACTTCTGGCTCTTCAAAACATATCCAATTTATATTAACTTTCGCATCATAATAGATCCGGGATAACCCAACCGGTCTTGCCAAACTTAATATGACTTGTAAACTTCTGGTTTACAATAATTTTATGCTTCAATTGCACTAGTATATATATATATATATATATATATATATATATATATATATATATATATATATATATATATATATATATATATTGGAAACCACTTATTAACTTGTTGATCATGAGCGAGCGGTCATAGGAGAGCGCAAGACCTGAGACGGAAAAGAATTGTCAAGATAAGCGAAACACCAATGCAACATACTAAAACATTCACCACCTAAAGAGGTCAACTTTTAATCACATTCCTAAAAAGACACTCTTTAACTTCCAAACCACTAGAAAAGACATCAACCCAACCCCAAATAATACCAATAGACGCTAACTCCCGATGTCGAATCAAAATTGATCGGTCCATCAAAATCCAAAAAACAACTCCGTGAGTCAAAATTTAATGATGAGTTATGTGTTGGTGTCCGAAAATTCTATTTGTCGGTTGATCTTGAATCATCAAATTCACCTCATGACTACCTTTCATTTCTTCAATCTTCTCTTTAAGTGAAGTTGACATTCTTCAACAAAAACAAATTAAATTGGCAATTCGTGTGATGATTTAAAAAAAATATTATTGTCATTGTTTTATTCTTTCTTTTCTTTAATGGCTTACTTTATATTTTATTTCGTGCCTTTTCATTTTATATTTTTTATTTTGGAACTCATTATTCTTCAAATTTTAAGATTGTCAAATATAAGTTTTTGGTGTAATACTATTTTACAAAAACTAAAATGTTATGTACTCCGAACATTTTATATTTTGTCATATCAATTGTAGGCTTTATCATTTTGCCGTTTTATGTTATTAACTCGGATGTGGTGAGCTTGTTCTCCGATTTATCTTTTATAGTTTTTAGCGAATTTGAATATGTTATGATGTCAATTGATGTACTTTACAAATTTGAATAAATGAATATCGTTGTTTTTAGTAAAAAAAAAATGTTATGTACTATTGTCCTGTGTTTTGTATCCTATAGCATATTTTATATAAACTCTATGAATATATCTTGGTGTAAAATCAAATATCAAATAGTTTTTAGATATGAACGCTGTAACAACCCGCCTTAATTATTTGAAGCAATAATAATTATGAGTGTGTTAAAATTGGAATAACACAAATGTATTGTTAAGTGAATAAACCTTAATACCAAGTGGAACCATATTTACACTATAAACCACATTAGTAAGTATTGGGCGTTTGTAATGGTGTGGAACCCATTTTCTTACTTAAGTGCCCCAACCCACTACTTCTATTCCATTCTTTTCTCTGCAAACAGAATACACCTTCAACACTACACTCTCTTCTCTCTCTCTCTCTCTCTCTCTCTCTATCTATCTATCTATCGTGATTCCACAACATCATCATCAACAATTCCATATCAATGATTCATCTATCATCAAATTAAACATGCAATCACTCCAACACCTTCCTTAGGTCATGAACCTCATAACAAGGTAAGAATCATTCACATTTCTCCTTTTCATTCTCTTAAATTTGTGCCCTAATAACCAAGCTCTATTCTGATTTCAACTTGCATGAGAGTTTTCATGGGTTAACAAATCATGGGTACAAGATTGGAAGCTAGTTTAGGAAGAAGAGTATGGAAACCCGTATTTGCATATACCCCTTCACTAAAACAGTAAGTTCTCTCTCCTTGTAGCTCCGATTGAGATGATTCCTTTTGGAAAAGTTAGATAACTTGATTACGGACGTCTGGGCACAGGCCTTGTGAGATTTGGTGGAGAATTGAGTCCGGTACGAATTTTTGAAGTAGGAGGTTCAACACAGGATTTTGCAGAAATCGTGTTTGAACAGGGCTGTACTTAAAAGGTAAATTCTCACTCCTCGTAACTCCGATTGAAATTCCGTTTGTTGGTATGGTTAGCTAACTTAATCCCGGTCAGTTAGGTACCAGTCTCGTGTGATTTGATAAAGAAATGAGGTCTGGAGATGATTTTTAAGATGAGGGTCTGATGCTGGTTTATGAAAAACTTGTGCCGAATTTTGGAATTAAAGTTGGAAGTCAGAGCTCAAGCGTTAATTGCCTTGCCGATATATTCAGGTGGGTTCCTTAGGATAGGATTAGTCAAACATTAGTTTTCCCCACTTTTCTATGAATTTTGCATGTTAACATTACGGTAAATTATTATGAGTGGCAATTGAGTTAAGAAGTCCCCTACTCTTGCTTATTAATTTCATGTTTAGAGTGTTGGGATTTTGTTGCTAATAGTTGAAAAGGATTATAGATGGTGGTTTTGAAACTGAAATTTGATATGACATTTTACAAATCTTGTACTACACCACTCGTTTTATATCTAATTTAACTAATTAGTTCTAAACAAATCCTTGTATATTATACATGTGGTTAATTAACCAGAATTAGTATTGTTAAGTTGTAATGATGATACAATGAGCACTACATCAAATAGTGAAAATTGCGGCGGGTGCGTTTGCAAATTGCGGCGGTTAAAACTGCCTCTATATACAATTTGAGGCGGTTCCACACCAGCTGCAGATTTTGGCGCCACAGAGCATTTAGCGGCGGTCAATCCCAACTGCTGGAAGAAGCGCTAGAAGACATGCCGCTATATATGTTGAATATTTTGTTACTTACAGTTTGTTTGCGGCGGTTTATAACCGCCGGTAAATGCAAAGCATAATTTTATACAAACTTTCTGTAGCAGTTCAGAACCGCCGCAATATTATTATATTTTTAAAATAAAAATTCGTCCACTATAAAGGGTTTTAATTCATAAATATTCAACAAAAAAATTTGACAAATATACAAAAAATAAAGTAACCTAAGATTACTGTTTCCATATATATAACAAAAGATTGAAATTTGTACAATGTTTCAATTAAAAATATGGTGAATTCTTAGGTACCCATCTTAGATGGAAGGATACTGATACCATGATGATTTGGATACTATGTGGCACTGTATTAAATGTTAGATTTTTTTTATATTTTCTATATTAACCACTATTTTTTAATATTTGCAAATATCTCCTTCCTACAAATATAATCATAAATTAGTATTATTTAAGGAAACTTTGATTTTTTTTAGAAATAGCCTCGTTTTTTTTATTTATAAGATTTTTTTTTTATTTGCCTTATAGCTAAACTTTGTTGTTTTTTTGACGAGACCTAAACTTTGCTTTTTTTGTTTTTATAAGAATGAGATTTTTTATTGCCTTATACTTCAATTTATTGGTATATTGATTTTACATTTAAATTATGTTATTTATTATTTAAGCATCAATATAATTTTTAAAATGTGTATAAATTTTATTGCACTGTTACTTTATAGTGATTGATAATATTTTATGGAGTTAGTTAAGTTGTTCTTATCTAAAAAATTATTAAATTTATTTTCCCTTATAAAATATATCATGATTTCATTCCTACAAAATTATTTTAACTCATGGTTTTATTTTTTTAAAATGTTCTCTAAGTCGGTGTGTAGAACATTTTAAAAAGTTTTTCATAAATAATTAAAAGTTCAAAATTTGATTTATAGTTCAATTTTTTTTTTTGACGCACACAATTTTTTTTTATGATACAAATTATAATCTTTTAAGTAAAAAAGTATATATGGTTTATTTTTAGGGTTTTGTTTAGTTGATGCGGATTACAGGTTACCTGTAACTAGCTAACTCATATGTTAAATATTTCTTAGGGCTGAGCTTAAAACCCCTTGTAACTAGATTTTTAAAACCCACGCCCTACATTTTTTCAAGCTTGACTAGCTGGCCGTTACAGACTAGTCAATTTTGACGGCTCTAACCTCTAATTTCTTCACCTACGTTTTATAAGCTTAATGTTAATGGGAGTTCCTTGAGTAATCCTGGTAAATCTAATTGTGGTGGCATCATTAGAAACAATATTAGTGAATGTCTTTATAGTTTTTCGAAATTTTGTGGCATAACCACCAATCTTAAAGCTGAATTATAAGTCATTGTTTTCAATCTTAGTTTCATTTGGTCAAAAAGATACATTGAAGTTATTTGATCTCGTCGGGGTTTCGAATACCTAATTGAAATATCACTTAATTGAAATGACAAATACTTATGAATTCAAATTTCGACAATCAGACAAATTTCGACTAATACCTAATTGAAATGACAATTGTGATTTAATCTCCACTAATTCTATTGATTGGAAATCAAATTTTCTCAATTCAATCTCAACAAACTGGAATGACAAACACTAAGAAATTCGAATTTTGACAATTTAACAGTTCAATTCCAACTAGTTAAAATAACTCACTCAAAAAAAAATATTTCTTATGAAATACTATTTAGACTCAAAGTATATGTTTAGAATGATATACAAAGTTTATTTTTAAAACTTTAAAAAAAGTAAATTCAAAAGATCAAGATAAAATAACGAAAAATCTTGATCTATAAATCAAATTTTGAACTCTTAATTTATGAAAGAACTTTTTATAATGTTCTAAATATGCATAATTAAAAAATACACATCAGCTTCATCATTAGCTAAAACAATTTTGTATCAATGATATCATGATATTTTTATTTTTTATAAGACGGAAAATAAAATTTACTAATTTTTTAGATAAGAAAAATTTAACTAACTCTATAAAATATTATGAATAACTAAAAATTAATATTACACTAAAGATTATAAACATTATAACAATTATATTGATGCTTAAATAATAAACATAGTTTAAAGGTAAAATCTATATATCCAAAAATTGAGATATATATAATATACTAAAATATTGAGGTATAAAGAAACAAAAAGAAAATAACCTCATTCTTATAAAATAAAAAAAAATAAAAAAAAAGAGGCTGCATTATCCCAAAAAAAAACAAAGTTTAGGTTTAAGGCAAAAAAAAAAAAATCAACCCCACTCTCATAAAAAAAAGAAAACGAGCTGCATTATCCCAAAAAAATAAATTCTTAAATAATATTAATATTTATGGTTATATTTGTAGGAAGGATATGTTTGCAAATATAAAGAAAGAGTGATTAATATAGAAATATTAAAAAAAAAATCTAACATTTAATACATTGCCACATAGTATCCAACTCATCATGGTACCGATACCATTCCACTTAAGATGGGTACATGAATGTTCACCTAAAAATATAGCATAAACAAAATATAATATCACTCAATTTAATTGAGTATCTATTGTTAACTGATAAAGACTAAAAGTAAGGGTATGCAGCTCCATGCCCATGACTAGCTTCCTTAACTACTAGCTCCTTGCCTAGATCCAATGATATTAGTTCCTTGCCCATTACTTGCTCCTCACCCACGCGCTCCGTGACTAGATGATGAATGCCTCATATCTATTGGTGAACCTGAAAAATGTAAAATAATTAAACTTTTGAGATTGATCCCAAGCAAAATTCTAATGCAAAAAACCAAAGTAGAAACAAGGGAGATTGACAGAAACATTAATGGATAAAGAGAAAACTAAAAACAATTAGAAACATCAAAGTTTAAGTTTCATCATAATAAAGGAATACATGTTTGCATTTAGAAATAAGAATAATCAGAGAATAAGTTATTACTTATTAGTATTCTTCCTTCCTATAAGAAAACACATTTGAGGATTTCAGTTTCAGAACCTAAATGAAGTAAGGAGAAGAAACTTTTAACATGTGCTTATGTCAAGTTTAAATCCTAAAAACATCGGTATAGGCCACTGAACTTAACTAACTAGTACATAAGCCCTCTTTTGCAAGGTTTCAAATCAACAAAACTTGTAAAGCTTAAATAATAGGTTACACACAATTGGTTAAAAACTCTAGCATATCCGATTCTTGACCTGATACTAGAAGGGTTTATTTTTTAACTGAAAAACATGAAAATAAACCAACATGTAGCAGCCAAAAACAGTGAACCAAAACCAACACATGGTTGATATTTCAAGATAGATATATTTGAAGTAATCCCTAATAATTTAACATAAGTATCATCGGTCAATAGCATTGACAAACTACAACTATGATAGGCATTTCAAGATAGATATTTGAACTAAACCATGACAATATTTCTTTGTTAACTGTGTGAATGAACCCTTACATGAAGAGAAGAGTTTTATTTTGATGATGATGATAAGCTTTAACACACGAGTCAAACACTAATAATATGAAATGTAAAGATATAGGAATATTCAAAACAAGAATGTGATGCAACAAAACAAAATGAGAACATAAATTCAAAAGGAAGCATATGATGCAAGAAAGTTGTCATAAGGAAAATCAGAATCAGAACATAATTGATACGTATTTTACTACTCTTACTCTTAATTTTATGTTGAAATTGACTGCCAAAGTTTTTCATAATCAAAGCCATTTATTCTTCCAAAGCTCAAAGTCTTGCGTTTTGTTCTCAAGTTCCAATTTCAATCTTTTAATTTCCGACAAAGAAGCACCCCCAAGTGGCGACTTGTTTGAATTCCGAAATACACAGACACCTCAAATACATAAACAAGATGGATGAATAAATTTTAATTCAGCACTTTTAATTAACTACCATATTTCCAACATTTCTTATGAATTGTAGTGACCGTCAAATAAATCATAACTTAGAATTCGTACCTAAGCAAGTGGCATCAGAATCCTTCACAATTTTCAGTCTTTTGCAAGTATCAATAAACAACCTGCACATAAAAAAGAGGGTTTTAAATTTAGTGAGGGAGATGCAAACCAGATGAAAGAAAATTTCGTTATGTCATTCATTCGGTCCATTTTCTCGCTAATATTATATTCTAAAATCACGAGAGAACAAGAATTCAAATAGTACTCTTTATCAAAATTATGAATGTACTCAATATTATATTAATAATTAATGAACATATATACGCATCTTATAAGCAAACAAACAAAACTCTTTCAAATAATGAATGAATATCTATGCATCTTATATATAAATCACAAAATTAATAAATATCTGATTCGGAATGATGTCAAACAAAAAAAAACATAACTAAGAGAGATCAAATAATGTTAAATAACATGATGGAACAACCCAAAGTCACAATCAAGTGATCAACCAACCATTAAGAATTATCGTATTAAGAAAAGAAAAGGAACACACCAATATTGAAAATGGACATATAGAAATCAACAACTTCAAAATTTCAATGACTAAATTTATATGCAACATAGAATAGGTTATTGAAATCCAAAACCCCTTTCATTGAGAAACTATAACCCTATACTAACTGGCAAAGGTCGAATTAAAATAAACAAAATCAAAATCCCTAACTAGCAAAAATTGACAATCACGACGAAAAGAAAAAAAGGTAGAAATATAGATGTTGCATACCATGGAATTTGAAGTGAACGAAGGTTGTGAAGCTTCGTTCTTTTCAGAGATTTTCAACAACGTATGAGAGGAGGTGACGAGCGACAGCGACAATCGGAGGAAGAAGGAAAGAGTGCTTGATAAGCGTAGAACTATGGAGAAATCGAGGCACATAATGGAGATTCGATTGTGGCCGTGGCTTTCTTGATCTGAAATTTTTCAACGAAACAAAGTTGGGAATTTAGGGTTATGGGAAAGGAAAGGAAGTATTCTTGATCTTGATTATAGTGTTTAATTTTAAATATACTTTCTTGCGTTAAAAAAATAGATTAAATATACTTTTCTATTAAAAAAAAAATTAAATATATTTTGATTCAAAGACCCGCTGCGGTTAGCTCTTGCAACTGCCGTAATTAGTTGATTCATTGCGGCAGTTCCATTAATCCGCTGCAATTAGTTCTATAGCTGCCGCAGTTAATTTATTTATCGCGACCGTTCCTTTAAGGTGTCGCAATTAGCTTTACAACCGCCGCGGTTATTTAATTCATTGTGGCGGTTCAAAAATTCGCCGCAATTATCATTTTTTGCGGCGGTTCCGTATCAACCGCCGCAATAAGTCTGCCGCCATTAAACAAATTTCTTGTAGTGGAGGTAATTGTAAGTCAGTTAAGTGGGCATGGGTAGCAGCAAATAATTTTCTACCAAGTTTATTGTCGATCTAAGAGTGGTTTTAATGCCACAAAGTTAATAATTTAAACGCTTCGATTGAGCATTGCTCCAGGCGTAAGTGACTCGATTAGTGGGTCTAAGTAAATGTGAGTTAATCGTAACGATGCATTTGACATCAACTACGAGAGTCAGGCATTTCTGAGACTACTCACCTCAGTATGTCCGGTAAAAATCAATCAAGATAATAATTATTGTGTGATACACTATTTATTTATATTATGATGACAAAGTTAATAAGATATTATTATGTTTCGATCGACTAGTTTTTCCCCAGTGTTATACACCATAGTAGTTGGGTAGTTGGAACTCACTAAGACGAAGTTACCGTTCTCACCCCACTCCCTTTTGTTTCAGAAAGCCAGGTACACTAAGAAAGGATAATCATGGAGTAGCATATGTTAAAGTATTGGACTGAGGAGATGGCTAGACTCACATTTATATCATTCATTTAATTGAAACATGTATTTTTAGTTTGTCTATTTTTGGACTAGAATTGTATAATAAGTTTTAAGTGTTACATTCGTGTACCTTTTGTACCAAAACAACTGTTGTATGTTAATGTATACAGTACTATTTAATAATATTCTATATCGCATTCTAGATACTCGATATGGGGTGTTATAAACGCATTTCCAACTTCAAAACTCCTTTGTATTCAGTAATTGCTTAAAACTAAAAATAAAATAAAATAATCAATTCAACATGATTTGAGGCATTTTATTGATTGTGGCGGTGTGCAACCATTATAATTATATTGTAATTTCTAACATTTGTAAATACAAAAAACATTTAAGGAATCCAGGTACTTTTCTCCCAATTATTCGAACTTGTGTCTCAAGTTGATTTTTTTATTTTCACTTAGAAAAAACAAAGCAAGGTGTGTAGCAGCATTTCAGCTTAATTAACAAGATACAATGCGTGTATATGAACCAACAATCATGTTGTGTAAGCAAAATCCTAAATGCCTTGAGGTTCAGAATAGCTTAATTAAGAATCTCCTTAAATATTTATCATTTTTACATATGACATTGCACTTTTCATGTGAAATAGTGATGATTCAAAAAGAACACCTTTCACACTTAAATTACGGTAGTCTACCTTATTTGAGGTTTGATAATCACTTCAATATTAAGCTTTTAAACAAACTCACCATGAAAAATTCCACATAGACACATATTAATGTCTATTTTATGTGTTTTTGAAGTTTTAACACAACACACTTACCAAGTCACATTTTAGCAAAAGCTCTAATTTTTTGCTGTGAGTCCAAATTGTGTTTTTGTGTTTTCAGCATTGTGTGGTTTGTAATCCGAACATGATTTCTACATGCAGTGATATAATTTGGATTGCAAATAATGTGGCTAAAGTTAAAACAACAAACATAAATTAAGTTCACACCATCCATATATCACAAAAGCATTGTTGTCATGTCATACATGATGAAAAACATGTTCTCGAAACTTGTTACAAAAGTTATCTTCAATTAACATAAGCATATATATATATATATATATATATATATAGAGGTTTCATAATCATATGTTTCTCACAACTTTTCACAATGAGTCTTCTAGCCACTCAATTTTTAACAATTGTGACATTGCTTGTTGTGTTGCTAATCAAAATTGATGGAAATTCAGTTTCATCAATTCCAAATGATGAAGTGAACAAAAATTCCACCACCAACATTGTGGCTGAGCAAGTTGGTGTGGATCAACTGGGACCACTTGATTGCACTAACCAACCATGGATATGTAACACCGGAGAATTTCCACCAAGAAGTGTTTGTTGTAGAAATCGTTGTGTGGATCTTACAAGTGATATAAACAATTGTGGACTTTGTGGGGTTAGTTGTCCATTAGGTAATTGGCGTTGTTGTAACCGTATATGTATAAACACAAACTTTAGCCCTTTGAATTGTGGAGGATGTGGTAATGCATGTCCTATTGGAAGATTATGCATATTTGGTTCATGTGCTTTTACAACGCCACCACCAGTGCCGGCGGTGCCAACACTTCCAGCGCAGCCACCTCTTCTTCCTCCAGGGTTGCCAGAGCAAAATTCGCCAAAGATTCTTAATATTTAATGTTTGTTATGTACTTATGTATGATGTTGTCTTATGTTGGGTTAATGGATTAAATAAATGATTTATATATTAGTAGAATAGCATGACTATGTTGATGATATTTATGTTATATTATTATTTTGTTTATTATAAAAAATTATATTAAGTTTAACTGAGAAAGAACAAAGTTCACATTTGACCATAAAAAAATAAGAGCAATGTCGTCTATAATTTTTATTTTTACTTTATAGATAAAAAAAGAATTTTTTCTGTACAATGTTTTAATTTTGGTGCTTAAAATAATTGTCACATAAATTAAAATAATAATTCTTTAAGTATTGATTAATATGAATTAATCAAGTCTTGCTAACTTATACAAGTCCAAAATGCAAACAATATAACTAAAGTATGCAATTTAATTAACAACGTTGATAATAACATATTATCCTTAATTGTTACTAGAGTTTAATATATTCAATTTTTCTAGTAGTCCAAAGTAGAGTTATAAATTGTTGGTGTTTATTATAAAACATCATTGTTTCACTTTGTAATTGGATTTAAAAGATTTTTGCTTGCAAGTTTAGTTGTGTTAGTTTCACACTTTTTGAAGCACATGTCTTTCTAAAGTTTAAGAATGATATTCAACGTAAAAGAAAAATATTACGGAAAATCTATTTGATTTCCTCCCACCAAGTTTAATGATAATTTCTTTGTTTGTGTTCGAAAATTCTATTTGTCGGTTGGCTTTGAATCATCAAATTCACCTCACTGCCCTTCATTTCTTCAAATAAGATGATAAAGATAAAGTTGAAAGAAAAAATGATAGGTTATAAACTTTACGTTATAAGCTAGTAATTGAATTAGCTAGTTGAAATAAGTAATATGCTCTAAGAAAGAATAGTGACGAAATAGGTCTTTTTTCTTCGAAATAAACTTATAAGTTACACATTCTAAGCTCAAAATTTGTTATTGTCAAACATAACCTTAATTATTCATTCAACGAGATTAAAATTTCACTAAAAATACCACGCACACATCAACTAGTACATCATCACACCTAATTTATGCTAGTACGCTATTTTATATTTAGGTTTGATAATCAGTTCAATATTAAGCTATTAAACAAAGTAATCATGCAACATCAACATATAATAGTGTCTATGCTTGTGTGTTTTTTAAGTTTTAACACAAGACACATGACATTTCATGTTTTAAGTAAAAGCTCTAACTTTTTTTTTGGTACAAAAAAAGCTCTAACTTCTAATTGAGTTTAAATTGTGTTTTCGTGTTCAACATTATATGCATTGGTTATACATCAACAAAAAAAAGTTTTCAATAAATTAATTTTAGATAAAATGACTTGAATGTAAAGTTATTTATATTTGAATGAATTATATCAAAATGGACTATAATATAATTTGAGATTAAAAATCAATTGTAGTGATAAAAACTTTAAATAAACTTTGAGTAAAATACTTGGGTTCTGATTGTTTGGAATTTAAAAAGAAAAGTGATTATGAATTTTGATATTTGATATTTGATGTTTGATAATTTGGAGATTAAATTTTGGATTTTTTAAAAAACAACAAAAATTATTGTGTTTATTTACCATCATTATTTTATTTTAAAAAATCATTCTTAAAATATGAAAATTGATTTTAATTAAATTTTTCATTTTATAAAATATGTAATAAAAGAAAAGACTTTTCCTCAAAAAAGTTGTAATCATATCAAAATTAACTATACATGGCCAAAATCAATCTCATTCTCTTAAAAAGTAGTTAAAAGTATGATAAAAGTTAAAATAAACAAACAAATTAAGTTTATAGTCAATATCACGTCATAGATGTAAGAAAAGCATGCCCTTCAAGCTTGTTACGAAAGTTATGTATAATTCACAAAAGTATCAATATATATAGGAATCAAAATCCTAAGTTTCTCATTACTTTTTTCACAGTGAATACTCTAGCAACACTAACATTTGTGACATTGCTTCTTGTGTTTCTGATCAAAATTGATGGAGATTCAATTTCATCAATTCCAAATGATGAAGTGAACAAAAATTTCACCACAAACAATATTGTTATTGAGAAAGTTGGTGTGGATCAAGTGCAATCACCTGATTGCAGTAATAAACCATGGATATGTACCACCGGAGAATTCCCACCAAGAAGTGTTTGTTGTAGAGACCGTTGTGTGGATCTTACAAGCGATGTATACAATTGTGGATTTTGTGGGGTTAATTGTCTATTGAATAATTTGCAGTGTTGTAACACTGTGTGTATAAACACAAACTTTAGCCCTTTAAATTGTGGTCGATGTGGTAATACATGTCCTCTTGGAAGTATATGCGTACTTGGTAAATGTGCTTAAATTTTATAGTGCCGACAGTACCGACGTAGACACCATTTCTTCCTTTGGGGTGCCAGAGTCCAATGAAGTCAAGGGAGTAATTTATATTTATAATTTTATATTATAATATTGTTATTGATATTTGTTATGTACTTATGAACGATGTTATGTTGTATGTTGGATTAATGAATTCATTGAATGCTTTCTATGTTAATAGAAGAGCATGAATATGTTATATTATGTTATTGTTATATTATTAAGAATGTGTTGATGATGTTATTGTTATTATTCCGTGCCCGTTTGTATTGTACATATTCTCTATGATGCTAACTCCCGTGTCCGTCAGCCCACTTTTTTATTGCACTAAAGTGTGTAATTTATAAATAATTGGTGTATTTTAGATTTGAATTTAGTGTACTTAATTATCCAAAATTGATAAAACAAAATATAAATCATCAAATATTTTTCAGGACACATCATATACAATTTGATCATAACTTCAATTTTTTGGACACAAATTGAAACTTATTCCACTTTGTGACTAAAAGTTGAAGTGATAGAATAAACATAAAGTATTAAATTGATTCATCCACCATTCATAGAAATATAGGTAATTAGTTAAATTAAAAAGATAAAAAATAGTGAAATATTGCCGGTAACAAAAGACCATTAGTTAATTTCAATATTTTGTTTTTCTTTCTATATCATATTCATTGTCTTTTTCTTTATGACTTTGCTTATATGTCCCTCATTATCTTCTCCCCTTTATTGCTTTTTTTATGTTGAAGTAAGAATGAATATTTATCCAAAAATAAAAATTGACTTTAGAACAAATGACAATGTCTCTCATAAGTAACAAAACGTACATAAAAAAAACTTAAAAGTTAAAATTAAATATACGGATGAGTATTGCATTAAAAACAAATGTCGTCATTCCTATTTTATTGTTTTCCATCAACAATGCCTCTTAACCGAAATGCTAAATATGAATTTCGAATAATTTACCTCTCGCCCACCTGATCATGGCTGCATTGGTGATAGACAAAATGAGACGAAGAGTAAACACTGCATATGAAGATCATTAATAAATGAATAATAACCGGTTGAGAAGTTTGCTATTATTAAATCAATAATAAAAAAAATGAATAAACACAAAACCATCTTTATCTAACCATATTGGCTCTCAATCTTCATTGCTGAATTCTCTGACAAACATGAACATATATATGAAATTTGAAGTAAAAAAAATGAACATATATATAAAATGAAATGAACAAACCGCTTGATATATTGCTTCTTATTGTCATTGTATTTTACTTCTTACAACTTGATATTTTTCTCTTTAAGTTATAATGGAACAAAGAAACGGTAATAATATAAATAAATGGGACAATGGAAATTGGATAATAATGGAAAATATGGTAATAGTAATGGAAGATGCTTGTGTGATTTTATATATGGAAAAAATAGTAAAGGGGAAAGATTTATAAAATTGTAACCATAAATAATTTAAATTTTTTTGAAAACAAAACTATCAAGGGGTATTTTGGGTATTATAAGAAAAGGCTACACCAAAAAAACCTACTTATTTTGCATTGGTGAAAGATCACTTATTACCCCTTGACGATGATTCACAGGGGTTAGGTGTCGAGCCTACCATAGGGGTCGTTTTTTCCTTTTATCAGGTGAAGAAACCTGAGGCGGGTAAATGAGTGTCTCTAACTGCCCAAACCAACAAAGGGCGTTTCACTTTGTATATGTCTTCATATAAATACTTCAAGAGTAGGCTTTTTCGAGTAATGTCGGCTCCTACTATCCCTTCCTTCCTTCGTGATCCTACGGGTGATATGTATTTTCTACTTTACTGGACCTCCGAGCCCAAAATCATTTATGGTGCTGATGATAAGTAGTTATCCGAGTTCGAGATGGAAATGGTGCAATTTTTAAAAGAATTTGAAGTGTTGAATACCCGGAGCCTCCTAGAGGCTGCTGATGATGAAGTTACTTTGACCAGCTTGCTACGTAAGAGTCTTGTATCTTTAGGCACTCTAGGGAATTTTTTCGATTGTTACTTTGCCTCATATTTCTGGTTGACAAGTTTCTGACGTTTATTGTCGTTTTTGTTTTCAGGGAAAATGAGTCGTGCCCCCGACCCGCGCTAGAAGGCTTATATCGCCGCTGCTCATCAACGTAGAGTTCAGCAGATCGAGGGTGCACAGGCTGCTCAGCATGACTCATCATCTCAGCCGAGTGTGACCGAGTCTCTGGTTGGCAGCAAAAGGTCTCGAGAGGAGCATGTAGAAGAACAAAAGATTGTTGATTTAGATGAGAGTGCCTCCTCTGGGGAGAATGTGTCGAAACAAGCGTCCGACTATGACAAAAATGAGGAGAAACAGACTTGGCCGAAAAAACAGACAAGAAAAGATGTTGAGGGGACCTCCCGTACTCGACCGAGTGGAGACATTCCCCCCTCGCCTTGGACAGATCCGTCGGACGCCTCTGGGTTTTTCGACATTTGTTATCCATTCAATCCCGACAATCCTCGCTTTAAGGATATGAGTTTGGCTGCTTCTCTGAATCTGTTGTTTACCTCTAACATTCGGTCCTTCCTTCTGAACCACGTGGTCGCCCACAAAAGCTCTTGTGCAACGCGACTTTGAAGAACTGGGTTTGGTTCGGGATGATCTCCCAACCAAGTTGCACTCGGCTCATGACAACTTGTCAACTGCGCAAGAAGCTTTGAGAGTCGAGGCTGAAAAGAGTAAAGAACTTGAAAAATTGAAGAATGACCTGGAGAAATCAAAAAATGATGAAATTGATCGTTTGAAGTCTGAGTTGAAGCTAGAGAAAGAGAAGAAGGTGTTCCTGTAGAACTCCACTAATGCTAAAAGCAAAGCCTTATCTCTGGCAGAGGGTCAAATTGCGGAGAAAGAAAAAGAAATAGAGACTTTGAAGATAGATGGTGGTAAGCTTTACGTGGACGACTTTGGTGCTGCTCTCGGGTTGGTGAAGGTGCGCTTTCCTGTTTTAGATGAAGTAGTCGTTGACGAATTGGAGCCTACTCAGGAATCATTGACGGCTAGATTGTTCCACCGCCGGCTTCACTTTTGAAGAACCCACTCGCCCCTAGTGAGGCTGCCACTTGAAGTTTCTACAGTGTTCTAGGATTTCCTTTATTGTCGTTTCTTTTTGCTTTTTGACCATGTGCTGAATATTTTGATTCTGTTGGAGATATGTATGACGCTGGGTTTGTTTTGTTTTGAAGATATGTATTGAAGATATGCTATTATCCTGTTTTAACCATATGTTGTTTGTTACGCTTTATTATCCACCCTTTCCACGCACGAGTTGTTGCCCTCATTTTACTTCGTGAAAATCCGTTCCGGAGATGACTATAAGTAATGTTGAGATTACTGTCTTCTTTGCTTATCATCTTTATTTATCTTATTTATCATCATGTCTCGCTTTTCCTCCTCTTCATCTACCTTACGCTCACCTAGCTTGGTGAATGGGCAACTTGAAAGCCTTACTGAATCATTGAAGGCCATATTGAGGTTAGGACCATATGAGTCCCTAGATGGTGGCTGTGTTTTTTGATTCCTTTTGTGAAATCTTGGATGACTTGAAGGATTTCCCTGCCACTCTTACTCCAGAGAGTCGTAAGCTTTAAGAATTGACTCAACACCTTTGGGGCCTGATTGAGGGGAATCTTCCCTTCTTTGACACTGTTGACTATGATGACGTTTTGTGTGAAGAAAAGTATGAGAACTGCAGCGTTCATGCCGATGAATTGAAGGAGACTTTGGCGCTCCTAGAGGGAGATGTCTGAGTGTACAAGAATCGTATTGCAGACGTGTCTGAGCGCATTCGCCCTGTTAAGTCGGAGCTGAGTGCAATGTATCGAGAAAGAGATGACTTGCAGAAAGGGTTGACTTACAGCACCATGAGGATTCGCCACAAGCGAGATCAATTAGATGAATTGTGTGCAAAGATGAAATCACTGGATCTTGATCGGGAGAGGATAAAAAAAGACAAAAAGACGGTCGCTCTTTGTAGAGAAGAAATCGCAAAGATGTGGGTTGAAGTGGAAGAGTTTGCTGGAAATTTATGAAGTCTATAAGTTTGACGTTACTAGTGGTCGTAAGTTGGGCCAGTGCCCTTAATAAGTAATGTTTTCCTTTAGGCTTGCTAATAACACTACAACATTTTTGAGTTTAGACCACCCTTTATTTGTCCACAGCTAAAAACGTGTGGCCTAAAACTGGAATAAGCAACTGTTTTAGAACTGTTATGCATAACCGTCACCTATTCCCCATTTTTTAACTTTCTTTAAAAAAAACGTCACCTATTTCCTCTTTAGCCACGCTTTTTAGCATTGACATTTATGACCACACCAGAAACGGTGGCCCAAAAGCATTTTAAAGGCCACAGCCTTTAATAGTAGCTTATAACACTTTAGTCTACCATTATATAACAGTGGCCTATTAATATTTTGAAACCCACATATTTTTATCGGTGGCCTAAAGACCTGAAGCTCCAAATGAAAAAAATGAGCGCAATTGAAAAATATTTGAAAATATATGTTTCTTTATCAAAAATAAAATAAAATTCATTTTCTTTACCAAAAAGTGAGATAAACTTAAAACACTTTCATTCTTCACAAAATTCACCCCTAAATCACCGAGCTTCACCACCACCTCTTCATTTTTCATTCTTCACCAAAACACAAATCAAATCCCTAAATCACCGAGCTTCACCGAATCACCGCCCACCAAATCGCACCACCACAATCACCGAGTTCACACCAAATCGCATCACACCCAATCGCACCACCACAACGAGCATCCTTAAATCCCACCACCACCATTCTCACAGCATCTTAATCGCACCACCGCCTTCCAAAAACCCTAAATCGCACCACTGATGCGCTGTCACTTCGTTTCAGATTTCTCAAAGTTTGGCTTCTGCAGTTTAGCTTCTCAAAATCCCTTATTCAGGTAACTCGTTTCTCAAAATCCTTTCAATTTGGCTTCTGCAGTTTTGTATTGGTTTGCTTTTGCTAAGTTGAAGTGATTTTATTTTGATTTTGTTGAGCTAAAGTTTATTGTTTTGTTTGGTTTACTTCAAATCATTTTTTTTTTGTGAGTTAAAGTGATTATTGTGTGAGTTAAAGTGATTATAAGGGCTGTGTTACTATTTTTTTCTTTTTTCTTTTATGTTTTCATGTTTTTCCTATTATTTGTATCTGCTGCGTGAGATAATTTATGTTGCGTACATAGAACTTTCTGTTTTCTATTTGCTGTTGTGTGATATTATTTGAAACTGAGTCAACATTAATTATGACAAGAAGTAACAACGTAAACATGTGTGTGATTTATTTATGTGACAGTGAATTAGTGACAACAATAAGAACATTCTGTTTCTTAAACAACAAGAATATCTGTGAGTTTCAAATGGAATGGACTTTAAAAACCTACTAGAAAGGATTATGGAAAATGTCCGTTTGGTTAAATGACAAGACTGGAAAGTGGAAAGGGAGGGGGAGAGTGTTAAAAATATTGAGAATTTTCTGTTTATGTTGCAGAACAAATCAAATTAAAACCAGGATAACAACACTAAGGTGATTGCTCACCTTCTAGTATAAAGGGGAAACTAATAGGTACACTAAAGTTGCCTAATAAAAAAATTGGGCATATATATATATATATATATATATATATATATATATATATATATATATATACTGTATATGACAGTAAAGATTAAGTAAAAAGGGACCTTACTAGTTGGTGTTATGATTCTTGATATATTGTAGAAAATTAGAAATAAGTGTGACTAATGAAGTTGTAATTGCAGTTGAAAATAGGAAAAAAGGTACTATAATTTTCATTTGAAAAATGTTCACATGTTATACAAAATAGCTCTTTTGAAGCAAGTTAAAATTATGATGAATTATGAACCAAATCAATGATAGAAATAACCTTGATTGCAAAGTTTAGAATCAATTCATTTTGAACTAAATTCAGATTTGGAAATGATGTTAAAATATGTTTCATTTGTGTGCTGATAGTTGTCATATGTTGTGTATTAATTAGTGATTTGTTGTACCTTTGACCAAGTTATGTAGGCATAGTTTAAAGAGATAAAATAGGCAATTGTTTAAGTATTCTGATATGAAACAGATATTGTATGTGTGTGTATATTGGCAATTCTGCTATGTGAAATAAACACAGCACTTTCCCATAATTTATTAAATAAAAACTCTGTTTGTGTTTGTTTGTTATGTGATGAGTTCAGTATGAAACTCAATGTTTCTTTTGACAAGTTAGTGGTCTGTTTTTTTTCTTTAGAACCTCTGATTTCTAATCAATTTTTAGTTTATGCAGAACTCAACCTATCTTTCCTAGACAGTTGCAAAGTTTTCTTCCCGGATATTTGCATAGCTTTGAACCTTTAGGTAAGTGAGCCACAAAACCTTATAAACACTTGTTATAAGTTAGCATGTATGTTTGTGATTTGGTGCTTTTGACCTCTGTTATATATGAACTCTAATATGATACTAATCTCTTTGAGCAAAAGGAAAATGTATCCATCAGTTTAGAGATGATGTTGTATTTTTACATATTCTTGCTGAAGTTGTTGTTAATTGTGTTTTAATTGGCCTATTGTTAACTCGCTTCACTTTGATAATGCAATAATATAGTATTGTGTGTCCCTTCAATTTTCAGTATGTAGGATAAAAATATTGTGTGCCCCTCATGCTTTTAGACATGTTTCAAACTATTTTTTTTCCTATTAGATTTAATGTGATGGACAAAGGGCGGATCAAACTTCATAGGCTTAATTTAGAGTATAGGAAAGGGGTAGGTTCATTTTTAGATTTTACCTTCACTAAAAGAAAACCTCAAGGACGCTCAATTTTATGTCCTTGTGCTAAGTGTAGAAATCGTTATTGGAAAAGAAAAAAAGTGGTCCGTGATCACTTGATAGGCTCAGGTTTTCTACAAGGCTATGATGTTTGGGTTTTCCACGGAGAGCAAAAATCATTGACGCCTATGGATATTGATGATGGCCTGCAAGATAAAGAGGACTCACGTGATGACATTGATGACTTACTTTACGACACTTTTAGGCATGTTGCAGAAGGAGAGGGAGGAAATAAGGGTCCTAATGAGGATGCCAAGTAGTTCTACAAATTGATTAATGAGGAAATAAGGGTCTTAATGAGGCCAAGAAGTTCTACAAATTGTTCAGGTATGAGTTTATATATCATATTTTATATGATCGTCAAGTAACTATCATATGATGATGATCTTTGTTTTTATTTTAGCGTAAATATATTATTCCTGAGGAAAGAAGGAAGGCTATTATGAAAGGAATCAAAGTTGCATGGAAACGTTATAAATGGTCTATCAAGAAGGATCATTATCTGAAACAGAGATAGATATTGTATGATTTTTCTTGTTATTATACACTTTTTTGAAGTCTTGCATTTTTAATCCTTAAAATTTAAATTCTTTTCTCTTTTTGTCAGTCTAAACTTCAAGAGGCAATCCAAGACTCAAGTCAGCCTCCAAATCAAGCGTTTCAGTCTTTGTTTGGTAAAGAAAAGCCCGACAGTGTTCGTTGTTTTGGAAGAACAGCTACACCATCAATGTTAGAGAAAAAAAGAAGAAATAGCTAATATTAAGAAACAATATGAAGGTGAAATGAGTAGCATGAAGGAGAGGATGGAAGTTTACGAGTCGTTGACAAAGAAGAAGATGGAAGCATATGAGTCCCTTCTAAAATGTGTGTTGATGCAACAAAACCCAAATTTAAGTGAAGATGATTTCAATAACATGACGGGACAAGCTTTGAGCATTGAAAATGCAACACACCATTCGTCTACATCGAAAAGGTATGATGTGTACTTGTTAAATTTGATTTTTTGTTTGATGCTTAGTCGTTATAAGAACCTTAGGAAAGACACCACTTTAAATTGCTCGATGGTTGCAGAGTACGCTTATTCAGTATTTACAGAATTATTGCCTTTTTGGTGTACAGAGAAATAGAACCTCGTATTGATTTAAACTGTTTTGAAAGGGGATGAGGTTTTTGTAGTGCTGTTTGATCATGCTACGCATTCATGAACTTTGTTTTTTATCTGTTACTAGTTTTGTGTGGAAGTTGATGAAGCTATAGTTGTTGTCATGTGTGATATGGTGTATTGCTATTAGCTTTTTTGTTGTTAGAAGTGTTTGTGGGTAGCTACTTTTTGGTTGCCTTTGGGGTTTGGTGCGAGGTAGTAGGTTTTGTGGAGATATATTGTTTATTAGCCATGTTTGTTTGTACATTTAGTTTTCAGTGGTATGGAGAGCTAACTCCTTGTTGTTGTTTTTTGCCGGTTTACCTTTTTATTAATATAATTTTTCTTCTCTACAGTTTGGACCTGAAGATCAAGATGAATGAAGCGTTGTAATGCATGGAAGACTTTTTTTTTTTTGAAGTGCAATTTGACTTTTGGAAATAACATTAAGATATATTTTTGTGTGGAGTCATGGATTGATTTTTTGTGGATGATGTTGCAATATTTTGTTACACAACTTTGTTAGATATATTTTACTCAAGACTTAGTTATATGTTAATTTATGTTTGTTTACCCAACGATTACTATTTTTAATTAAAGTTTAGTTATTTCAAGCAATATTAATTATTAATACAAATTTGTTTAGAAAAATGTTGTATAAATACAACATTGTGGACTGCATGCAACATTTAGATATTTGAGATTACAATGGATAGAAACATTAGGTGGCGAAATGGTGTTACACGCAACGCTTTTATCTTTGTGGCTGAAAACTACAGCCCATGGATATTGTCAATATTGGTCTGTTGCCTATTTGTTTTAGCAACCGTTTATTTGTGTGGCCAAAATGTCATAGACCATGTTTAAGAATGCACAGACAACACTTACGAAACCGTGGCCTAATGTACAGGCAACATGTGTGAAACCGTGACTAATGTATAGGCAACTGATATTAAAACGTGGATTAAAGTATATGGAACACTTGCGAAAACGTGGACTAATATATAGGCTACAGCTAACAAACGGTAGCCTAAACAAAACGGTGGCCTAAAACCAATCAAATAACGGTGGCTGCTTTGCATGTTATATGCTACAATTTTTTGTTATGCGTGGGCTAAAATGAAAAAACGGTAGCCTTAGAGAAAAGGCAACCGCCGCATAAACAACATCTACTAAACCGTGACCAAAGGTGACTAAACTGTGGCCTAAACTTTAGGCCACTCTTTTTTGGGTTTTGGCTACACTTTTTTACCAGTTGTCTATAATTAAAAATGTTGTAGTGTAAGTTTAGTTCGTTTGTTGTGTCCGGCCGAGTGGCCTGCAGTCTATGCTTTCGCTAGGCGAGTGCCATGCTTTTATTAGCTTTTAAGTTAGTTTGCTATTTGTAGCGTTTCTATTTTCAGTCGTATAATATAGACTTTTGTTTTATTAACTTTTGCAGCTAATACTTTTATGCTTGTGCATTTTTCCTTTTACTAGCGTGGGGCTTAACTCTCCCATCCTTATTAACTTTTACAGCTAATATTTTGGAGATTTTTATATTTTCATGCTGGTGTGTTTTTCCTTTCACTGGCGTGGGACTTTACTCGCCCTTTCTTATTAACTTTGCAGCTAATACGTTGTTTATTCATACTAAATGCTTAGAAACAAATTTCATTCATTCGAAAGTGAATATAAAATCAACATGAACAGGAATTAAAATGTGTAGCCTCATTAAAAACTCTGTTTCCGGAGAAAAGAGTGCTCACTTATTAACATCATTGTTTTCTTAACTAAAATAAAACCGGAGATTGAAAATATTCAAAGTCCGGGGTAGAACCTCGCCCTTCAAAGTTTCCAACCAATAAGTTCCTCCAGGCAGTCTTTCTTTAATGTGGAGGGGTCCCTCCCAATTCGGGGCCAACTTGCCACCTTTATCTTGCCCCATAGGTCGTTTGAGTACTAATTCTCCCTCTTTCATTTCTCTCGGTGCCACTTTTGTGTTGTATTTCCTATATGACCTATGCTTAGCTGCAAATTCCTTGATTTGAGCTGTTTGTCTGACTTCGTCCAGGAGATCTAATCCTTCTTGTAGCAATTCTGAATTGCTTTCCTCACACTTCTGCTGGCTCCTTGGAGTTCGTACTGCTGAAATCCTTGGAGTTGGTTCAAAAAAATATTTAATTATGTTATGAATAAAAGTCTTAATGAAAGCCTTAGTGGATGTCCATCTTATCTCTTCCATTTCCTATAACTCCCACTAATGAGTAGATTTTTATTACCTTCTTGTATCTCTTCATTATATGTATCCCATAAATAGGACTCTTGGTATATGATGTAAACACACACAAAAGGAGAGTAATATAAAGTTCATTTCTTATTTATCTCTCTTCTCTAGCTCTCTATGTTTATTTCTAACACGTTATCAACATGAAGCTCTAATCAACTGAGGTAATATTGCTTCTTTCTTGTTTTTACTATTCTTTTTGTGTCATATTTTAGTTCACGTGGACATATTTACATATCAACTGAGGTAATATTGCACTGTTAATTTTAATCTTTTTTTTTGGTATAGAAGCTAATAAAAACAAAAAAAGAAAGTTAAAAAGAAAAACTAAGTACGAGGGAAGAAAGTTCTCATTGCGTCATTCCTAAGAAGTTCACGAAGGCCTTTTGGAGCAGATGTATGAGTCAGGAGTACCCAGTCAGTTCCGCGAGCAAAATGTCAGATGATCCTTGAATGAAGCTTCAAAAGCCTGCAAGATAATGACCGAATGTGTTTCTAATAAGGCCGCCAAATTCAGCTCGAGCAGGAGTACCCAGACAACTTCCGTCCACATTCAGAATGGTACAAGAAAAGTTATTATTGTTCCATCTGATATGTCTATCTACTAACTCGTCGTTAGAAGTGGGAGAGAAACAATTTCTTAAGGTTTCGACCATAGCTCGAATGTTGAAGGAGAGTTGACTTAAAGACCAAATCTCATTGTTCAAACACATCAAATTTCGGTGTCTCCGAGACCACCAGACAGTGGCCGAGAAAGTGATAGCGTGTGCACCTATGGTACCTTGCTTGAGCCAGTCCTACGCATCCAGGTTTGAGAAGAAGTCTGGATTGTTGAAACTAATGTGGTTCCAAAGGCAATGAGAGAACTCACAGTCCCGAATGCAATGAAGAAAAGTTTCATCTGAAAGGCCACATCGAGTGTAGGTGGCTGAATGACTCATTTTGCGGTGATTGAGTAAAGAGAGGGTTGGCGTATAGTTATGACAAGCCAACCAAAAGAAGAATTTGATCTTTTCAGGGAGTTGAAGCTTCCATATCCAAGACCAATTGTGTAGAAGGTTGTTAGATGGTATCGGATCCCTCCGAGAGAGTAACCAATTATAGACACTTTTAGTAGTGTAGGAGCCATTTTTGTTGTTAGCCCAAATGAAGGCGTCTTCGATAGAGTCGTTGAACCTGAAGTTGTTGTTAATGACTTCAAAAATCAACGAAGGGAGCTGGGTGTAAATACTACGAGTATGAGGGTTTCCTATAGAGAGCACATCTTTTACGGAGAGTTGTAGATCATGTATATCCACATAGGGGACAAGTGAACTAAGACGGCCGAAATCGGTCCAAGGAGTGAACCAAAAGGAGGAGGATCTGTTAGACTACTTGGCTAACCCACTTAGAAGGGGGGGTTGAATAAGTGGCCCTTTTAAACAAAGTCGTTTTCAAAAATTTGTTTAAAGATATGTGCGGAAGTCCCACCGGATCGGTAGTCTCTTTGCACTCACTTGATCACGGAAAAAGTAGTATAGCCTTGAACTTACGATGATAACAAATAAGAAACAATCGTGTACAATATATCCAATTTAAACGATCAAGATATAGGTCAATTGAATTTCTATGCACACTTACGAACACAAAAATTCAATTGAATCGGAAAATTAAAGCGATTGCGTAAAGTAAAAGATTAAGGAAGAAAGACACAAACGATTGATTAGGGAGTTCCCAACGGCTTTCGTGTCGTCCTCGCGGTCGGTCGGGTACGTCTCCCCCCAAATAACCAAACGGGTTATTTGAGCGTTTATTGATTAAAAACGATTTGATACTAGTGCACAATTTACAAAGACTCCAATAACCCTATATAGAATCTAATATAAACTATGCGATATAACCTCAACACGTAGCGAAGCTTCAACCTCTGATTCCAACGTTCCACAACCTTGCGCCGTCTTCGATCCGAAAACCCCCGCAAAGAACGTCCAGCTGATTCCGTCGCTTCCTAGATGTTGAACCTTCAAGATATAGCACAATCTTGAATCCTTGATGAGAAAACCCGAACCTTCTTCACAAACCAACCCGATCGTAATTCTGATTCACCACGAATTACACCGGACGTTATCGATCAACCGTACAATCACTATCTGAATGATCCCATACTCACTCTTCAATTGATTTGCAAATTGATGGAAGATGATGATCTTGTGAAGAATAACCCCTTGATCCAAATTATCACTCAATTTGATATCACAAGAGTTTTTGCAAAGCTATTTCACTGCTATTTATAGAGAAAATAGAATTGAGCAAAGTTTAGGCAATTTTTACTGCTATGTATCGATACAAAATCGAATTTGTATCCATACAACACTTGACAACATGAAAAATTGAAATCTGACTGATATGTATCGATACAAACTTAAACTTGTATCGATACAAAGATCAGCATGTATCAATACATGACAGCTTCTCTGTCCCTTTGAGATCAGCTTTGTATCGATACAAAATAAAACTTGTATTGATACATAGCAGCATGTATTGATACATGACAGCATGTATTGATACATGATAGCTTCTCTGTCCTTTTGAGATCAGTTTTGTATCGATACAAAATAAAGATGTATCGATACAAAAACGTGTTTTTCACCTAGAACATTTTATAGTGCTTTTGTATCGATCCAAACTTCATTTGTATCGATACAAATGAGCTGTAAACTGATTTTTCATAGTTTTAAAAGGATTTTCGCTGTCAATGCAAGTTTAATTCACCCAAAATATATTCTACTCTATTTTCATGTATTTTGACAATTATTAAAACATAGGGATGAACTGGTGCACTTACAGGATCACGAACCTGCACGCCACGAAAATCCGTCTTTGAGGACGTTTTTTGCTCTAATAATAGAAGACCAAGTTGGGGTGCCACTAGGAGGGTTATTGGAGAGGAGGAAATTTGGTCCTGTAGTATATTTGCTAGAGAGGAGGTCAACCCAAAGCTTGCTCGAAGATTGCACCACATCCCAGACAAGTTTTCCTAGTAGAGAAATGTTTGCTTCCCGAGCTGGTCGGACACCCAAACCACCAAGTTGTTTAGGGCGAGATATTTTATTCCATCCCACTAAGTGTATACCTTTGTTATTGGAGTCCCTCCATATGAAATTGCGCGTGGTCTGATCTATGTTGTCACAGATGCTTTGAGGGAGCCAAGCAATTTGCATGTAGTAGGAGGCTGATCGACGATTTGTGTATCAAAAATATTTAATTAACTGCAAGTGCATAGTTTCGTCGTTGAGTTTTAAAAGATATCGAACCACAGAGACCAATAGTCGAACTACCGTATTTCTATCGTCACGGTGTAAATCTAAGGCTATCGGATATTTTAGAATTGTTTAGAATTTTAGAAGAAATTAAATTAAAGATTTGAATTAATTAATTAAAGACGGGATATCGGTATGTAACTAATTAACCATCGGGGATTTGGTAAATTAATAGCGCGCGAAAAAGGATTTATTTTTCAAAAGGATTTTCTCGATTTAAAGGTTTAAACCTCACACTCTCATTTTATTGATAAAAACCATACTTTCTAGACTAAGAGTTTTACTGTCACTATTCTACCACCTTAGTTTTGAAAGCATATTTTGAAAACCAATAAATCCTAATTAATTCTAACGTGGCTTCCGCTCGTTCAAAAATTAATATCAAATTCCTACTATCTAGTTAAAACCTCAAACTCTCACTCTATTAATTTTAACCTTAGTTGCTTTATTTTACTTTCGTTCAAAAGCTTTGAATTAAATTAGGAATTCGAATCAGAAAAATAGTATATGTGCGTGCGCTAAGTCATTACTAAATCCCCATCGGAGAATTAAATTACATATCGATATCAACTAGTTTTGCTAGACATGGTAGAAGAAACAAACAAATTTAAACAGCAAATTAAAATAGGCATAATAAATAAATAATTAATTAAGCGCATAAAAACCTGGAAATAAAAATTCTGAAGAAACTTCAATTAAAGTTGCTGGAATTAATTGGAATAAAATTCTTGACAGGAATACGAAATTAGAATTCGTAACGGATTTACGGTGTGGAAATACCGTTACAGTTTATTAAACAGAATATGTAAACTGACTGAAAAATAAGAGAAAAGGCGGAGAGAAGCTTCTGATTTTTGGGTCTTCTATTTATAGGAGATTTTTGCCTTCGTATGATCCATGAAAATAGGAAAGGATAAGTTTGTTTGGAAGTAATCCAATTGTCGTACGATAAGGAAACAGAAACTGATCAGACGCTTGACAACTGCCCACGTTACGCAAAAAGCAGTTTTTGCTGGATCTGCATTCTGTGGCGGGCGCCACAGAATTGGTGGCGGGCGCCACCAGCCTAATTGTTGGGTTTTGCTGATTTTGCTTGTTCGCACCCACTTTTTGCTCCATTTTTTACCCTTTTTGCTCAATTCTCTTCTCCGACCTATTTTATTCAATAATACTGAAAAGGAAACAAATACCAACATAAAAAGAGACAAATGAAATAAAAACATATGAAAATGCAACTAAAGTTCACATAAATTAAGCTAAAAATACGATATAATTTTGTGTCATCAGAGGGGATTGGAGTGAGGGCAAATGAAGCTAGCGTCAAGCGACCTGGTTTGTTTAACAACTTGTTTTTCCAAGAAGCAATTCGTGACTGCATCTTGTTGATGATAAAAAGGAAATCGCTTCTTTTGGCTCTCCCTTTGAGGATTGGGAAGCCTAGATACTTTTCTAGGGAGGTGGTGCTCCGAATACCAGCTCGACCGAAACGGGTTAGAAGGTCAGTAATAAATCGTAGTTGAGAGTTTTTGGCTTTGGTGAAGAGGAGAACATTATCTGCAAACAGGAGGTGGGATAATCGTGGTCCATTGGCGGAGATGTGGATGGGGGCCCATGTACCCTGATGGACCGCATCATTAATGGCGATATATAGTTTTTCCATACATAATATGAATAGATAAGAGGATAAGGGATCTCCTTGTCTAAGACCATGGGAAAGCTAGAAAGGGGGCATTTTGTTGCTGTTCCATAGTAATGAAAAGTTAGAGGAGGTAACACAGTGCATGATAAGCCTAGTTGTTATGTCTGGAAAGCAAAAATCATGGACCCAGGGCCTTATAAGGCTTCATGGATTTGATGGCTGCGAATACCTCTTCTTTGGTGACCGGTCTAAGTAAGGAATTTTTCCCTTCTTCATCTATGGTTTGGTGTAAGCCATTATAGAAGGAGGGATCGTGGTTGGGCTGAATGCCGCCAAAGAAATTCTTATAATACTTTTGTGCCTCATTTTGGAGAATAGAACTGTCAGATCACCATGTCCCGTTAGGAAGCTGGAGTCTATGAACACGGTTTTGCTTCCTTCTTATGACGGTTTGAGTGTCGAAAAAAGCGCTATTTTTGTCACCGAATTTGACCCATTTTTCTCTAGATTTTTGGTACCAATGCATCTATTCTTGAAAAAGGATATGGTTGTATTCTTGTTGAAGTTCGCGTTCAAGAAGGATATAGCGGGAGGAGTCAACCCTTTCTAAATAGTTTTGAACCGCTTTGAGTCTGCTCACAATGTGTCTTTTGCATTTGAAGATGATTCCGAAAACCTCTTGATTGAAAGTGATAGATTCTTGTCTGACATTGTTTAAAGAAGTGGTAGGGTTGTGGTTGGAAGATGTCCAAGCTCTCTCAACCAAAGTAGTGTAGTCAGTGTGATCAATCCAAGCGGCCTCAAAGCGAAAGGGTCTGAGTCCTCTAGCAATGGGTAGACCACCAAAACGATGGAGTAAAGGATTGTGATCAGAGTAAAGTCTGCAAATAACTTCGAAAAAGGCCTCGGGAAAAGCCAAACGCCATTCCACATTTGCTAAACATTTGTCAAGTTTCTTAGAGAGAATGCGGAGGCCATTGTGATTGCGGTACCAAGTAAACCGTCCCCCGGTGGTTGTGAGGTCTAGAAGATTACATTGGTCCATGAAAAAATGGCAGCTCTGGTGTGTTGAAAGATACCCCCTCGTTGGTCGCTAGGGATGAGAGTCTCGTTGAAATCACCAATAAGCATCCAAGGGCCAACAATAGTGAGATTGAGGTCTATTCGATAGTTCCAAAAGTTGGTACGCAATGTCGGGTTTAGGCTGGCGTACACGCAAGTACAGGTAGAGGAGGCATCACCATAGGTTAACTTTGAAGTAATGGAGTACTGATTAGTGTCAATGACAATAGTAGTGATAGTAGAAAGATATTGTTTTAGGAGCCATATACCTCTAGAATGGCCATTGGCTTCAATAACGTAAGTCAGAGTGTAGCCGTTGTTTCTCCAAAAGGAAAAAAATTTAGAGTATGGAACATGAGTTTCAAGAACAGCAAGGAAAGTGGGATGATACTTTCTAATAACTTCCTTCAAATGTCGTTTTGAGTTGTTATTGTTGGCCCTCTGATATTCCAAGAGAGGATTGAGATATCATTGAGAGCTTCCATAACAAACCAAACAAAGAGAAGGATAAATGGAAATGACTGGTCTAAGTGACCATGTTTTCTTCATTGTGGTCACGATGAACATTAATTTCTTCACAAATTTTAAGGCCATCCTTGTCTTCATTAGTGTGGATTTTATGAGGAGAGAGCTTTCCATCAGGGGGGTCATTTGTGTGTTGTACGGCAACCACTTGGTCTAAGTTGGGGTTCTCGAATATAGTCGACTTTTGGTGGAAAGATTATATGTTTTTTGGGTCAAACACAAAGTGTGGGGTCTCTTTCGGTTGAAGTGAGGCAGTTATGACAAGTTTTTTAAGGTTGTTTAGAGTTTTTTTTGTCAGGTTGGTAGGAAAGCGGGAAGTAGTTGTCACATAATTGCTCTCATTGTTATCACGATGGCGGCGTTTTGGGTCAACATTGCCTTTGTTGGGGCGCGCTATGTTTGTAGCATGTGGTCTCGGTGGTAGCTTTTGGGTAACAGGGATGTAATTTGGTTAGTCGGCTAGATTGGACAGAGCATTAAATTTGTTACTTTTGTTATTGGTGACGGTTTTTGAGCTTGGCAAGGTAGGCTTATTAGGTTGTTTCTTGCGCCTAGTAACTAGGAGCCATTCACCATGTAATTCATTGCCCTCCTCAATATTGTTGGTATTTCTCTCTTTATCTGTTCTCTTGGGATTTGCATTGATAATAACATTCCATTGTGGTTGGCTAGAGTTTGAGCAGTTGGCCGGTGGGGTGACTTGTGACGAGGTGAGATCGTGATGTTGGTGTACAAGTTTGGTCCCTTCAGGCACGAAGGTGGAAAGAGAACAATTCCTACCTAGATGACCATAACAACCACAATTGGTACATATTTTTTTTGAACACGACAATTGGTACATATTAGATGGAGACCTTCATATTGAACCTTGTACCAGTGCCCATTCACCCAAATTTTTCCCACCACCGGCTTAGTAAAGTTTACTTCAACGCAAACTCTTGCGAACTTACCTCTTTCAACCTTTAGAGTATTGATGTCCACCTTTATCGGTCGACCGATAGCTGAAGCCATGGCTATGAGAAAGCTCTCATCATAGTAAACTAGGTTTAAACCAGGGAATCGAACCCAGACAATTGTGTGTTCCAGCTTTGCATTCGGTGAAGCGAACTCGGGAGACCAATGAGAGACAGCAAGATAGTGGTCAAAGATCAACCATGGGCCACCAGTGATCACCTTTTCTTTGTCAGCAGCGTGGTCAAATTTAACCATATAGAAGCCATTATCATTGTCCATGATTTCGAAATCGCCTTGTAACTTCCATATTTTTTGGAGACGTTCTTTCATGGTAAGGTAACTGAGGTTCTTTCCTAAGAGTTTGACAACAATATCATCTTTCCACGGTGTGCACAAGTCTTGAAAAACTTGTGGTTCAATATAGACTTTAGGGAGAAGACGATTACCAACTTCAAGTTCGATGCAGACAAGTTTCTTTTGGATCAAATCCTCTTTCTCTCTTGGAGGAATAATTTGCGATGAGCCTAAGAGTTTGTCACGAAATGATAGTTTGGCGGACGATTGCTTTTGGGGTTAAGATATATTGTGTTCTTATATTTTCATTTTACATCGCGACTAAGATGTTAGAAAAATCTAAAAGTTTACAAAGACCTTCTCTCAACGGGGGCAAAAGACCCTCTCTTAACATGGGCCAAAGACCTTTCACGGGCCACTATATGAATGGCTTTTCCGGTTAGCCACCGGAAAGTAGCACACATTCATAGGGGCTAGGCTCTCCCTCTACTCCAGTAAGACCTTAAACGATAAAGGCAAAAAAACTAAGACCTATAAAGCTTAGGCACGAAAATCGTTCGAAATGGAACTTGATTCCGTAAGCAAAAAACTCACAAAGATCCTTCAGAGAAAGGCAAATAGTAATTTACATATAAGCACAACAAATATTCCTAAAATGGAATCATACACCAACATATATAAATCAAAAAATTTATATCAAGATAATAATTCATACACGAATCATAGCCATTGAAATGGCAGGAATCCCATCACGGTCCTTCAAAAGGAACTTGTATTTTTCCAAATGGAAAACAAAAATACACACCTGCATGAAACAAATCCCTAAGATGGGAACAACAATTGCAATAAACAATTCAAACATAGAAGCAAAAAAGAAAGAGAAATTAATTCCATACATATGGAATAATTGTACTTAGGTTACAAACCATTATGTTGAAATAATAATCCAAGCCGGGAACAAGCTCACCGATACAAGGAGACAAATCAAATATAAACCAAGTTAAATTTCAGGTTGCTTCTCAATAGGAACGACTTGATCTTTGTCATCGTCTTTGGCCACACTCTCAGCATTGACGGATTCATTTTGCTCAATCACTTTCTCCACAAGAGAGGATCGACTTCAACCTTCTTTTCAGTTGATTGAGCAGCAAGAGTAGCATCCGGATTAAACTCGGGATCAGCAACCTTAGCAGAGGGATTACCAACTTCACCCGACACTTTGTTGGGAACGACATCTTCATCGTCATCTTCATCCGGCACAATTTGACCATCCACTACCTTGCTAAGAGGATCAAGCAGGGTGGTATCAATCTTGTAGCCAGGATGAGTCAGTTCTATTTGTTCAGCAAGGCGAGAAGTAACCAACTTCATGAATTGTGTAGTTTCAGCAAATTGTTCATCCATTTCCCCCTCCTTCCGCATAACTTTCTGAGCTAGAGTTTCAGGATCACCATAAAGATCATAGGCTCTGATATACTTGGCCAGAGAAGCTTTGAATTCATCATTGACTTGCTGCAACGCCTTCAACTCTTTCTCATACCGTTCTCGTTCAGCAGCAAGGTCTTCATCATGTTTTTTCGTTCAGCAGCAAGAGTTTCCTCATGCTTTTTCCTGCCAGCATTCAAGTCCGCCTCATATTTCTTCTTGGCATCCTCCAACTTCTTCTTCATCTTGGCTATCTCTTCATCCCTTTTGGCTATGATAACAGTTCCAGCCTTAACATCATCACGGGGATTTTGAAGTTGAACATTGACCGCCTTCAATTTGCTATCCGCCAACGTGAATTTGTCTTCAGCTTTTTTCAGATCACCCTTCAACCCGTCAATCATTCTATTCTTATTTTGAATCTTAGAAATAGCTTGATTGCCGGAGAAGATATCCCACTGCTCACCAGCCATCATATACATCATGTTTGTGGTCCTTGAATTTTGAGCAGCCATTTGAGCTAACTCCTCTTGACGAGCAGCAGGAGGTAAATCTTCTATATACTGAAAATCAGTATCAGGAATGGAACCATGAAAGGTATTCCTATCTGAAGACGGAAAGGAGCTGAGAGTCGGAGGAAACCGGAAAAGAAGTGACGAAGGTGGACCCCAGGGAACATTCCTATCTTCACGATGGACAAGGGAAGAATCAGATTCCCGGCTACATGATCTCCCGGTACCACGCCTACTCCTTTTAGGGGACTTGTGAACAGCATGAGAGTCCTCTCCCTCTTTTTATGGGTATCACCTTTAGGAACAACATGTTTTGGATCTTTACCCCTATGACGATGATGGAGATCTTGAGCAGGTTCCTCCACAAATTTGTTCACAAGCAACAAACCTGTAGGAGAAGGATTTTTGGTAACAACAGCAGGATGATTTTGAACAGAAGGAGAATCTTGAACAAAGGGAAGATTCTCGCTTGCACTAGCAACTTCTTTTTCTTTCTGGTTCTCAGCAATAATCTCTTTCCCAGGCTCCATCACAACGACAGTTGGAGCAACATTTGGATTTTCCCCGGCATTAGAAGGTCCAACACCGGCATTAGAAGTACCGGTAAGACCTTGTTGCTTAGCCAACTCCTCTTGAAGTTTACGATCGAGCTTCCTGTTTCTTTCTGATTTTGGTTGCAGTAATCTTTATAGTTTCTGAAAAAACGAAAAGAAAGACAACACAGTTAATACCACAAAAAGGCAATCGTGACAAAGGCAATAAATTCAGAACCTCGCCAAAAGCATCATTACGGGTTGCAAGAGTTTTGCAACCCATCAATTTCTTCGTGTCAATATATCCACGATACTTTGTCATCACACTGTGTTCCTCCTCTTCCCAACACAAAGAATCACAAAAATCATCTAACATAATCTTCATATTAGAATCATCATCATTTAGATCATTTTCTTCAAACAAATATTTCTTGGAAGCAAGTTCGAGGTGACGCTGGTACCAACTCTTGGGAAATTTAGATTTACAAGCAGAAAATTCTTCTCCGTCAACAAGAAGTGACTTAGCTTTCCCAGCAATAGGTTTAGAAGAAGTTGCAACAGAATTCTGACCAACTTGTTCTGTCTTATCATCACCTTTATCATCTCCACCAACAAGATCAAGGAAGGTATAATCATCGTAATCCGATTCATCACTATCAACCTTATATTCATCCGAGGCCAGGTGGCACAGATTACGGTGAGCATTCTCTGATGTGGGGACCACGAAATAAAATCTATTCCGGGCCCATTTGGTAAACACTAAAGAGTTTAGCCCTTTGTCGGAAAGAAACATACCCTTGTTGGTGAGCAACATTTGAATTTGTTCTCGAGAGGAGAAACAAAGACATAAAAAGAGGGACACTAGCACTACCTCCCTTATATTCGCAGAAGAATTGGAATGATTTTACAAAACACCAAGACAAGGGGTGTATTTGAGACAGAGCTAAACGGAGATGAGCCATTACAGCCACTTCAAAATTTGTAAACGGAAATTTAACTTGGAACGTCTTCATAAGAACTTCCGAAATGACGATTCCGCATTCAATAAAGTTGGAGCAAAGCCTCCTTTCAGCAGCCGGGATGACTACTTTCCAATCCTCAGAAGGACCTACGTCCGTATAGGCCCCTTTCAAAGAATTCGTTTGGGAAAAAACAGAAGGAGTCCCAAGAATATCATCTAAAACCCAAGAATATTTACAACGATTAGCCGGAAGATCAAGATCAGTCCTAACACCTTTAGCTTTCTTAACCAGTCTTTCGTCGTGTTCCTTCGCTACCTGATTAAGCCTGACAATTTCAACAGCAGCGTGAGCAGAGCGGCATCCAAAGATATCTCACATACTCACGATTGCTCATTCTCCTACCATTTTTCAATTCTAGGCTCTCCCTATGGCGCTGAATCCTATCATTACTAAATCTAATCTCAAGTATCTCATGATCACCGTTATAATAAGAACGGGTTAAACCATCAGTTATGATCAACTCAACATGTTCTTTAAAAACTCTCTGTATACTTAAAACACCCATCTCAAAAGTACCACGCTCAGGAAGAAGAGTACTGGTTATTGGTTTGAAAAACCGAAATCAACGAAATCGCCGGAGAAGAGAGAAAAAGAAGAGCCTAAATCACTGCAATCTGGAAAATACGGATTGAGAGTAAAGGGAAGCGAAAAGAAACAATGAAGTAACCAACATGTATTTATAAACCGTTATAGCCACTTTCAACGGACTAGATTAGAAGAATTTGAAGGGTTCAAATCAACGGCCCAGATCTCGCCTCGATGCAAAGTAAACTTGAGTGCCCTAGTAACTAGCTAGTGACGCATGCGCAGTAAAGCGTAGAAATAGAGGCACGTGCCCGCATTTGATGCTACCACGACGTTTCAAAAACAACAGTTGTCACCTATCCAGCAAAGAGAAAAGACGTATTTTAACTCTACAAATTCCATACCAGCCGGCTATAAGGATCCGGTTAGGTAAAACACATATCTTCAGAACGGGATCATCAACACAGCCACAACCAATGAACACAGATGCTGTACCCGGGGGCATATAAATAGGGTACAGTACTCCCAAAGGTACGTCTAAGTCCTTCAACCCAATTTCTTTTTCATACCTTTTGTATTCTTGGACCATTTTTTGCAGGAGAACTCTTAACGGAAATTCAACTACTTAAGTCAATGTTTATTCACATAAACAATTGACTTCGGGGGCAAATGTTCTGGACTGGCCAAAGACCCAATATCCACATAAAGTCCAAGCCCAATGACATTGACCACCCGTCACGCGCCTCGAGGGCTTTCCACCTTAAATATTACCGTACACTCGATTTGTACATAAATAACGCGCAACTCACATGGACCGTTGGATAAACCGCTAGCTAGTTCAACGGCTTTGATTCCTACACGGAGTCCGTCCTCATCCACTCCAACTTTGCCTATAAATATGTGGTTTTACACCACACTATGGTACGATTCTCTTCAACCCTAATCTCCCATATTGATCACATACTGACTTGAGCGTCAGAGTCCCTTTCTTTGCAGGCACCCCCCCTCTCCAAGAGGCTGAGCTGTTGCGTGCCGCCATACTTCGCTGTATCATTCTTCACCGGAGTTAAGACTCTTTGGACCGTTCACAACAGTTGGCGCCGTCTGTGGGGATGCAAAAGAATATCTTAGTTGTGATTCTCGCTGCAAGTGTGATGAAGACATTGGGGTTGACAATCGATGGATAACAACAGAATTTCTCAATGACATTAAATGTTCTGGATTACCTAACCATCGTCTCATATTGAAAATTGGTGTTCCCGTCATGTTAATAAGAAATGTTGATGTTTCTTCTGGTCTTTGTAATGGTACGCGTTTGACTATTGTCTATTTGGGAACCAATGTTGTTGGAGCTAAAATTGTTACTAGGTCAAATATAGGTGACATTGTTTATATACCTCGAATGAATTTAATACCTTCTGATGCGAATGTATCAATTTCTTTTTGTAGAAGACAGTTTCCATTATGTGTTTGTTTTGCTATGACCATCAATAAGAGTCAAGGACATACATTGGCTTATGTTGGATTGTACTTGCCAAGACCTGTTTTTACTCATGGACAATTATATGTGGCAATTTCTCGTGTTAAAAGTCGTGATGGTTTGAAGATATTAATCACTGATGACAATCAACAGTCGAGTTATTCTACAATAAATGTGGTTTATCCAGAAGATATATAATACGATTATATGTAATATGTAATGTAAGGCTGAAATATCCGACTACATTTATTTCATAGATTATGTGGTTGTCGTTTTGAGTAAGTTAATCTTGAAAGTGGTTGTGTGTTGTATATTATATTTTCCTTAAACTTTTACGTATGACAAGAGACGGAGGAAATATAAAAAAAAATCTTATAATTGAAGATGGATGATGTTGGTAGGGAAAAAATATCAAGGTGGTAGAACAAAACTATAGTTTATTTAAATTGTGATTTTATCTGAACAATAATTAAGAACCAAACTGAAATATAATTATTTAATAGGAATCACCCTGTTAAACGTATTTGCTTATTAATTATACTATAGGTGATGAAGACAGCAGACAACACCACTGTTAATGTATTAGAGATCAAATGGAGCTCAAATTTCACGAGAGTACCAACTATTAAATTGTTATGATCTATAAAACCAATCCAAATCTGTCGAGTCCATCTCATTCATGTTGCAGTTTGAAGTCACTAATGTATTTTTCATTTAGTCCTAACACAGTCCTTGATTGCCTACACATTATGTAACGCCCAATTTATAAGAGAATACCTAATATATGAGTCCAGTCTTATGTTGGTCAAAATATATATATATATATATATATATATATATATATATAGCCCCACGTTGGATTATGAAATTTAAATATCAAAATCAAATATAAATATAAAGTGCACAATGTCTAAGAAATTCAATATTTATTATTCTATTAAATCTTTTGTTGAATTATTGAGAAACAAATTAATTAGTTGGTTCTATTTTTTTTATGTGGATGTTAATTTGTACTTGATATCGTGTAATGTAAATTTGTGTAGACAAACCTAAATGTGTCAATATAAAGGTGAACTTATATTTGGTCATGGGTTTTCTTCTACCCATTGATGGTGTGTTAAATGGTTAAAGTGTTCTAAAAATTATTAAAAAAGATGTTTAAAGTATTTCTTATTGAACTAAATTGGGCTGATTTTGTGTATTGTATTATGGACATGTAGTTGCTGGATTTTCTTATTGGATATGTGAGCTTAGATTGAGTACTTGTTGTTGTTTCATTTAAATTTAAACGTTGTATAAATTGATGGTCGTTGTTGTGGAGGTTCGTTGTTGTAAAAGAGAAAGTAAACTTTTTTGAAAAAGATAAATATTTGCACTTTTTCTCTTATATTATGCGATAAAAATTTGTGTTTTTTTCTCTTACATTTTAGGACGGAAGGAGTAGAAGGTTTGTGAAATCATAAAATATTTTTAAATAAAATTTGACATCTATTGTGAAATAAAGTTTTTCTACCCCGTTGACACGGAAAAAATATCACATGCCTGTGAGGAAAATGGTGATCAGGTAGTATTTGTCAGTTGGTGTCATATCCTTTGCATTTGTAGCAGTTAAAGTGTAATTATAGACTGTTCTGTTCTATGCAGTCACTGCATAAATTTACATCACCTTTTACCTCAACTCTTTAGGAGTTAGCATTAAGTAGCTTATGTTGCTATTGGTCAAGATAAAACTTTATCATTGCCTTTAAAAGAAAGCAGTATTGTTCTCATAGTTCCATACATATAAGTGTGGTTTCATTTATTAGTAAGAACTTCTACCATTCTTAAGGAAGGAAAATCCACACTTTTCAGAAACTATCGCAAGATGGAAGCTCAGGCTGAAAATAATTTTGCAACAATAGCAACAGTTTATCTTGGAATCAGTGTTGACCGCTTCTTGGTTAGGGTTATCAGGAAATGGTTTTCATATGACTTTGCTGGCGTTCCTAAGATCTCTTCGCTTGACTTTGTTTTAATTGATATCCATGTGAGATTTTTTTTTTGTTTTGCCTTAGATGTTATATTCAATCTACACATTAGATATGTTGGATCATAAGTGATTTATGTTGTTATATATTTTGTTTGTTGACCTTATATTATGTGGCTAAGGCGATGTTTTTTTCAGGAGCACAAAATACTAGCATCCATTCCAGTGATGCTCATCATGAAGTTTCTAGAGATAATATCTGAAGGAAGTGCTTATGAAATGGCAAATTTTCATGTTGTCCCATATGCAAAGCCTATGAAAGCCACTTTTCATTCAAATTAGTTTATTTTTAATGATTTTACTCAGGTTGTCCCTGCTGATGGTCTTGGTCTCCCAAGATATGGGTTTTCTTTGATAGGTAGTCAAATATATTGGGCTTATCAAGTAATTTTCCCTACCTAATTGGTGAGTAAGTATATAATTGATAATTTCTGATTGTTAAAATTTATTTTGCTTTTTTATGTACTAATTTTCAAAAATAATTAGAAAATATAAGGTTCATGTGTTATAGATTTGTGTTTCTCTTTTCATGTTACTTTATTTTTATTGTAGATGTTATAGGTGTTGTTACTTCAATAACTCATGAGAGGTCTTATTTCTCTAATGGCAATGTTGGACAAAATGTTAATTTTCAGTTAACTGATAAAAGGTAACATATAGTTCAGATGATTTTATATTTTTTTAATTTCACAAATTTATTGAGAAATCATATAATATTTTATTTTTTGCAATTTCCAGTGGTAGTTTCAAATGTGTATTTTCTAGTGAAATCGTTGATCAGTTCCGCCAATTAGTCAAATCTAATTCTCGTGGTTTGTCAGTTGTTGTTGTTCAATTTTGCAAGCTCAATGCAGTGGCTGGTATGTGGATAAATTTTTTTTTTTTTTTGTCATTGAAATTGTTACTGTTAAATGTGATGATTGATTCAACGAGAATAATGTCTTTCTCATTAGGATCTCCAATATTGCAAAATGTTGATGGTGTGACGAGGATTTTTCTTAATGCTCGCCTTGTGGAAGTTGTTCGTTTTAAATTTGGGTATGAAGCTTATGGTATATATTATTTTTGGTGGGATTTTAGGGAAAAGGATCTTTATAATTTTTAACATAATTTATTTCGTCATGTAGGTTATTGTTGCCCAATAACATGGTCCAATCCTATCGTTCACTTCCAAGACCACTAAGGTTTCCCTTTCAATGTGTGACTGTTGGTGTGGAAACAAATTATCCCATCAAAAGTGTAGTTGTGGTGGTCTCCCATCCTGAGTCGGGAGTCTTTGTTATTCATGCAAGAATGGCTCGCCTGGTTTTTGCTGAACGTTGGTGGCCTCCAATATGTAAATGCTTCAAGATTATAAAATCATACATTGGAGGGTTCTACTGTACAAGCTGTTATGCTCCCGACTACTATGATTTGCCAAAGTAATTCTCTAATAATTAGTAATGGGGTTGTTTACAACATATAATCTCATACTTGCTTCGTAAGATAGTCTTGTGTTGATAATACTCAAATATTTCCATTTGTGCAGGTACCGATTTATTCTTCAAATTGAAGATGATAATGATTCCATGATGACTGAAGGTTATGATCATGCTTTGCACGATGTTGGTGTGACAAGGATAGCTTGTGATGTAAGTTGACTTGAAATTGGTATTTGAAGTTAATGATACATATTTTTTGTTGAAAGCTTAAATATGTAGTTGATGACTTTTGTTTATTAAATGAGTTCATATGTGATTATGTTTTAGGGTGCCACAATGGAATACATTCCTACTGTTTTTACTGAATTGATGGGGAAGCCTCTAATGTTTGTTGTTCATAAATCTGTCCAAGATCAACCTATTCGTGCACAAACATTTGAACTGTTAGGCGTATCTAGGTGTTCTGCACTCAATAACCATTATTTCTCTAATGGCGTTTTTCCTATTGCTCCAAAGGTTAGACACTCAATAATTTGTTCATGATACTATGGGTCATATAGATTAAAATGTAGATGTGATTTATTTATAACTGCTTTATTTGTATCATTTATGATGTGTAGAAAATGAAGAGGGATATGTATCTTGAAGCTGAAATTCGTCCTCCAGTGAGAATTAGTTCTCCTTTGACCACTACCAATGCTCTCTTTGCCGAGTACTCTCAGCCTCGCGGAGGCAATGGAAAACCTGAGGTCCCTGTCCCTCCAAAAAAACCATTTCCAAATCATGTCATCAATTTAGCAACTTAGATTATAATTTAACTTTCTCCAGTGTCTTTTTGGTATCCTATAGTGTGATGGGGATATATTTATGCTTATGTATATTTGAACTTATGTTTGTTTGAATGACATGGACCAAAGTTTGTAATATTTTAGTGATTGTTATCGTGTAAGCAGCCAGAACTTATATGTCTCTGTGGTGTTATTTTGTTGTGATCAGGAAGTTAAGATTAAATACTACAAGTTTGATCAGTTAGTGTTTATTGATTTTGTGTCTCGTATATCATTTGTTAAGGTTATATATCATGTTCTATTTACTTATAATATAATTAACTTGTGGTTGGTTTTGTTATATATTGATTTGAGTTATTATTATGTAAGTAAAATTTCTTTCTAATTTAACGTTTTTATTTTGTGATTGAAGTGATGTTACTGTTAATTAATTAAAGTTGTGCTAAATGAATCTAATTTGTGTCTAGAGTCTGAGTGTTGAGTATGATGGAAATTAGTGTTTGAAATGAATTACGCTATAATATACAAAAGATTTACACTAATTTGTAAACTAATATTTGTTTCGAACTAGGTGAATACTATACTCTATTATTATATAGCTGAATATTAAAAGTAGTATAAATTTGTTATTTAATATGCAGTTGATGTAATTTACTAAATATGTATTCTCTCCGTCCCAAAATATAAGGGAAAAAAAAAAACACTTATTAAGAAAATATAAACATGAGAATTAGAAATATGGTTGTGAGTTTTTCTTAGAATTAGTGCATGGAAAAATGTAAAATCAATTTTGATTGGTTATTGTTTATAGTGAAAAGTGGAGAAGGAGAAAATTAAATGCAATTGACATTTAATTTCATGAGAATAAGGAAAAAAAACATTCTTGAAATTGATTTTATTCCTTATATTTTGGGACAAAAAAAAGTAGTTTTTTGCCCTTATATTTCGGGATAGAGGGAGTATAAATCTGTTACAATTTTCTGTAGTAGTATTTTGATGCCAATCTTGGTCTTTGTAGAAATAAATTGCGTTTCAGTCTACATAGGAATTAATTATCTGTCTACATAGGAATTAATTATCTGTTTGAGTTGGATAATTATCTATAAGATATATATTATGAACATGTATGATAAACAAAAAAAAATTTGTCAGACAATGTTAATATTCCTCCTTGGTTTTAAATTTTATTTTTTTTAGTCTACAAGTATATTTAAGAAATACAATAAATATTTTGAAAGTAATAGTTCTTTTGTTCTATTTTAACTATCATAGTTGCTCAATTGATTCACTTTAAAATAATGTAAAAATAACATTTACTTAGGTTAATCATTTTGGCAACTAAAATCTTTAATTAATGACGATCAATTTGAACAACTAAGACATTTCTTTTGCGACACAGTGATGATCAATTGTAATAAAATTTCCCTGGTTTTTATCTTAAAAATAGTGTATAAAGTAGTATTTAGATGATAAAATTAGAAAATATTCAATGAGAAAATATAGGATATACAGGTATGTTAATTTTTAACGGAATGAATAATTAATATGTCATATATTGTTGGAATAAAGTATTTATTCGCCATATTTTTTTTCTATTACTTTCTTTTTATGTGTTAGTTCACATGTTTGATGTGGTGGATAGTACAAATGATAGTAATAGGTATATCTACTTTTTAATATGATGACTCAGTGTAAGGAGAGCGTGTTTGGCCATATTTTCAATTTGGGAAGTACCATGCAACAGGTTATTAACTTTTGAAGTACCCTGCAACTGGCTATGTAAAGTAGCGTGTGCAAATAGACGTCAACTCTAAAGTTATAGTATTTGTTGTCTTTCCAACATAGATTGATAGAGTTAGTGATCCCTCCCACTGAAAAATATATTTTTAACGCTGAATTACTCTAATTTATATTTTTGTTGTGAATTTTTTTTTTAGTTTACCTACTAGGGAAAAAAATTTGTTTTTTAATCTGTCATTTTTCAAAATAATTAGAATCAAACAAAATATTTAAATTTTTATAATAATTCTGATTTGGGTTTTTCTTAGGGGGGGTTATTCAATTGGGATTTCGATGGATTTTAAAAGACTTTAAAGACTTTTTTAAAGTCTAGTGTTATTCAATCAAGACTTTTTAAAAAAGTAAGTAAATCTTGTGTTATTCAATCAAGACTTTTATAAAAAATAAGCAAAAGTTTTTTAAACAAGTCTCTCAAAATCTCACAGAATCAATATAATCCCACAAAGTCTTTTAAAATTTTCAAGACTTTTTTATCATAAAAAAGTCTTTTAAAATCCATTGAAATCCCAATTGAATAACCCCCCCTTAGACTATGGGATCAATGGAGTATTTACTAAAAAATTTAGATATAGATGCAATATATTAATTTGAACAAGTGTTTCTTATCTTTTGAATTAATAGTTGTAATAGTTAAATTATTTATTTGGCACTATGGTACTCTTATATAAACATAGATTGATTATTTTTAAGAATGCTATTGAAATATATCTTTATTGGTGAAGATGATTATTTTATTTTTAAGGACTAATTTAAATAATCATTACAGAGAAACGGTTAAAATTTTAAAAAACATGATATTTGACACTAGGGTGAATTTTTGTGGTGGATAAAAATCTACAACCAACGGATTTGATAACAAAATAAGTATGTAAAATTGTATAAAGCATATTGGGCCTATTTGGTGTATTGGTCCATAAAGGGAATATCCTAAACAAAAATATTAAATTAGGCCCTCTGAAGAAAACAATTATACAGTGATGAGTTAGCTGACTACAAAAACATTACGGCGTGGCATCATCGCTAAGCCCATAGTTGTTATATATATATATATATAATAAAAGTTGTCTTTCAAGTTTCTTCAATGTTGTGGGTATACAGATACTTTAAGACTTTAATCTTCTTTCTTATAAACTTCTGAAATGGGCAAAAGAAAAATAGCACCGGTGGGAAAACAATTCAGCGATATTATTCGTGTGAAAGCTGGAGATTTAAACTGCAGTTATAGAGTTAGGGTTTTAATAAAATGGAATGCTTTAGGTAATGTAAAAGCTGATAACATCTCATCTGTTGATATGATCTTGGTCGATATCCATGTAAGAGTTTTTCCCTATTTTTATTGTATGTATTTATACTGTTTTGACTGTGAATCTTTAATTTTTACTAAATAAGCTAAAAACTAATTTTTGTTGATGTGGTACGAATTCCATTGTGTGTTGTAGGGCCATAAAATTCAAGCTACGATACCCCGGCAGTTGGTTGTATATTTTGACGACAATATTTGTGAAGGAGGTGTATATGAGATGTCTAATTTTGTTGTTAAACAAAACATATATGCTGTCATGGCAACTTTCCATCCTTTTAGATTCGTTTTTAGTATTTGAACCAAGGTGATTCCTTATGATTGTCAGTTTATTACGAAATATGGATTTTCACTCATTAGTGGTGAAAGTGTGGTGAAGTTAACGGAAGGTTATAGCTACCTAATTGGTGAGAGTTGATATAATTTGTCATTATTCTTTAGTTTTTATATAACTATAGATGACATTTTATTTATATTAATATGTTTAATGTTTAATATGGATATTTTTTTTCCAGATGTAATAGGGCTTGTGACTTATGTTAAACATGACAAGAATTATTACTGTAATGGGGAGTTTGATGAAACCGTGTCTTTTAATTTGACTGATCATAGGTTAATCACTAATTCTTTATCCATTTTATAGTTACGAAACTGTGTTATGTCTATTGTGACTAATGTTATTTGATTTTAATGTTTTAGATGTACTATTTCTTGTGAACTATCTGGATATTACGTTGATCAATTTCGTGATTCACTAAAGTCTACCAGCTCTGGTTTACCCATTGTAATATTACAATTTGTCAAGGTCAACATTGTACAAGGTAGTAGACTGATTGCTCTACTTTTCATTAGTGATGGCGGACTTTTGTTTGATTCCATTTGAAATATTTGATTCTAATAGGCTGATATCCAAATTTTTTTGTGTTTTAAGGATCTGTTTTGGTGCAAAGTATAAATGATGTGACAAAATTATTTATTAATCCACAAGTCTCTGAGGCATTCCATTTTAAAAAGGGGTATTTGTTGTTGTCCGAATATTTATAATTTGATTAATATGATTTTATCTATCTCTTTGTGTTTTTGAATTGTTTAAACATCTATTACTTTGTAGATTGTTTCTATCGCTTGAGGGGGTTCACTCTCATCTTAGAATGAACCGAAGTGATATATTTCCATGTGATTCGGTCTCATTTGATTTCGATACTACTTATCCTTTGAGGTCTGTTAGTGATTTGAATTCAAATACAGAACTGAGCATTTTTGTGGTTCATGGAAGAATTACTAAAGTGGATGATGCGCACCGTTGGTGGTATCCTATTTGCCAATGCTACAATTTGTTGAATTCTTATATGGGATCATTCTATTGCCAACGATGTAAATCAACAGATTTCTACGTCGTTCCAAAGTAATGTAGTCCCTTATTTAACTCATTAAGTCATATAATTTTGAAAATTTATTTGATCTTCATTTTTAGATGTTGGTTGTATACTGAAGATTATTTTCTTTTATAAATATAGAATCAGCCTTAAAATTGAGGATGATAACTCATCCATAGTTATTGAAGGATATGATCACATTTTTAAGTCAATTGGTGTCACGAGACCTGCTGCAAATGTAAGTTGTATATGTTGTCAAATTTTGGTTCATGCAGTTGATTGGAATAATATATCAATCTGTTTGGATGTTCGATTTGTTGTGATTAATAAATTGTCGATTGCAGGGGATTACTTTCGATTACCTACCTTCTGATCTTGATGATGTGCTTGGAAAACCACTGATGTTTATTGTGAATAAGAGTTATCATCGCCATGATCGAGAGCTTCCAATTTTTGAACTCTTGTGTGTCACTGATTATATATATGTCATAGAACATTATGTTTATAGAGGATTAACTCCTATTTCCTTCAAGGTTAACTTTATTATCATTTGTGTTAACTGCTTATATGAATCTACTTTTTATTTCACCAATTACTTGCAGATGAGAGAGATACCTCATCAATGAAAATTGTAATAGCAGATTGACCTTTATTTCTATGAATAGCAAATTTCCAATTTCCAATTTCCAAGGTCAATCTGCTATTCATTGATACCTTTACTTTAATAAGATAAAAAAAACTCTAACAACACAATCATTCACATTATATAAGAAAGTTTCAATTACATGAGATAAAAAAAAATATTAACAATCATCCACATAATTGCATCATCAAAACTTCAATTCAATTAAATAAAAATTAATGAAACACCACAAAAAAATAAAAAACAAAATTATTTTAATTCCAAAGGCAAGAGCTTTTAATTTTAAAAGTAAGAGGATCATACTTAGGAATTTCTTATATCTAGAGGACCATCATTGGGTGCATTTTTTGACACCAATCATTCATACAAAACAGTACTCAACTATTACATGAAGGGGAGATTCAAAATGCCAACAATTATGCCACAAAACATCTATGCATCACAACCAACACAAAAGGCACAAAAGAGTCATCAAAGCTACACATAAAATTCAAAGCCCATTACTTGGAAATGATGGAGAACATAAAATTCAACTTCATTGATCTCCAACTCGAGATTTAATTGACACATACATCACATAAACTCTAGCAGGATATGGAACACAAAATCCAATTTCATCACCCTCTACCACACCACGAGCAACACAAAAAATCAACCCGATCGCGAGACACCTTGCACACAAGCTCCCCATTAGAATCCACACAAAACTTCAAAGTGCAAATGTATTGTCGACCACAATAATCAACCAACACCAAATCAGAAAAGGCAAAAGCGAAGACAGAAGCACCAAATCCATACTGTAGTACCCGGCGTAAAAAATATACAGATATGCAATGATGAAATGCAATGCACAAATGTAAACAATGAAGCCGCCACCATACTTTATTTATCCCGTGAGGGGAAAGGAAAATAATGATAAAACCTTAAAAAGATCGGGTTCGGGAGTTGGTTACATGAGGGGAAGACGTTAACACCCCCTCATATCCGTTGTACTCAACAGGAACCATTTGAGGAATTTTGGTTTGCATAAACAGAGATAACTGTATAAAAAGAAATAAATTACCGCACATTGAACAGAAAAGAGAAAAAAAAGAGATTTTTATTATTTGGCTTGACGTGAGAGGCTCTCGCTCCTACGTATCCCCCAAGTACAATGAGGAAGTCAAAGCTCACGTAGTTCTTCCTGAAAAGAAAGATTGTGTGTTGGTTGTTTTTAGTGAACGATGCTTAATTCGCATTCCACTGAGACAACAGTATTGCTTGTATACTCAACTGAGGTTTAAGCGTTTGTCAGAATCAGGAGAATGGATAAAGCGCGATCCGTTTAGGAAAAAGAAGTTGAAAAAGATTTGACTGCACAAGGGCAGTGGAAAAAAGAGTTGACTGCACAAAGGCAGGAAATCATTTGAGTGGGTTGAGTGTCTTTTAGATTTTCTGAGGAATTATTCAGTGAATGAGAATAGTCCTCAGTAATGAGTCATGCGGCAGGTACTTGGACTATTCAAGAGATGAAAGTCATGCGTCAGACATCTCTCTTTTCATTCAATAGTTTATTTAAGGTATTTTCAGAGTTTTCAAGTTTCAGAAAAGAAAATGAAAAAGGTAGAAGAGGAGAGAAATGCAAATGCATGAATGCAAATGACATATAATTAATGATACTAAACAATTAAAAATGCATCAGATACGAGCATATAAATAAGTAATCATGTATCAGACAAAGAGAAATAAATCATCAGGCAATTACAAGCAATCAGCATAACTTAATTAAACGAGAAAAAAGTCAACTATAAGAAATCAACAGGAAAGTCAACATAAAAGTCAAAGTCAAAAGTTGAGACAGAGACAAGTCATGCGTCAGGCTCTGCCTCGTTGTTTTTTGAAGGTTTTGTTTAAAGTTCAAAAAGTCTCGAATTAAAAACAAATTAGTCAAAGTCATGCGTCAAAGACTATTTATTTTTAATCTATTTTTCAAATCTAAGTTTCAAACCAAGAGTTACGAATTAAAAATAAAATAGCCAAAGTCATGCGTCAGAGACTATTTATTTTTAATCCGTTTTTCAAATCCAAGTTTTCAGGTTAAGACAGATCACAGTTCAATATTCAGATAGTTAAATAACTGAGAAGAAAACATTGCATGAACTTATCGACTGATAAATAAATCTATCGAAGGATAAATAAATTCATCGTCAATAAATAAGTTCTATGTTGAAACAGGGGTGCAAACCTGAAAGATGGGTGTAGAAGCAGCAAAACAGATTCAGCAAGCAAGAGGCCAAAGCCCAATAACCAGTCCAAAAAAGCAAACAAAAATCACAAAAAAAACCGAACCGGATCCGGTTCAACAACAAACCGGTTTGTTCCAATGAACTGGCTGGGGGCGCATGGGAAACAGATCAGCCACTCAGGTGGCGACACGTGGCCTGGACCATCTTCATCATCTTCTTCCTTTAAAAAAAATTGCAGAACCGGACTAAAAAACCTCCTCCGCCGGAGCTCCGTTCGTTCACCAAAACTTTCGAAACCAACTGCCATCCCACTCGTTTTCGTCCTACGAATCCAAATCCAAGTTCGAAATTCACAGTAGAAGTCTAGAACCATGAAACAGGGACCAAACCCGATCGGTACTAAAAATGTAAATGAGCTTTTCTGGCAAAATCGAAGGCGATTGATGTTTGGACATGGTTTCCGATGGTCCCAGGTTCAAAAATCACTAGCAAATCAGTTTGTGTGAGGTCGAAATCGTCAGAAATGAAGCTTACAAATTCCACCGGAAATGGTGGTTCCGATCTGGTGGTTTCCGGCGCATTTTTGATGAAACTAAGTACGGATTCGTGTTTAAAAAGTGATGAGGAATCTTTTGGTGTATTTGGTTTTTGATTTGGAGGATTTTGAAAAATGGGTGGTGGTGGTGGTTTTCCGGCGACCGGAGGTAGTTTTCCGGCGCCGGAATCTGACTGGTGATGTGTTTGTGATCAGCTCTGATTTTTTTGTTTTTGGGGAATTGTGAAAATGATTGTTAATGATTGAGTGATGTGAGGTTTGTATTTATAGAGGAATATTAGGTTAAATGGTATTTTTGTAATAAATGTGTAATTTTAGGTCAAGGAGAATATTATGATAATGGTAATGAAAATGATTAGGTGGTTGAGATGATGATGTGGCATAATATGATTGGTTATCTTGAAAAATGATTTTTGATGTGGAAATTGAATATTCTTAAAGCTTCTATGTACTTAAAATTAAGATGCGACGAATAAAAATGAACGAATGAAAATGAAACGAAACATATTTTTTGTGATTTTATGCGAAATTTATGAAAGATGCGAAAAGATTATTTTTGAAACTATTTTTGGGCATTTATTATAAAAGTAAGAAATAATTTTTAAAAAAGAATATTTATTTACAAAAGCCGATAATTAGGGTATTACAGCTGCCCCTATTTAATTATCGTATACTCGAATGCGTAAATAACTTGCGTCTTTATGCGTTCGAAGTAAAAGGTAATTAAATACAAATACCCTAATTTTGTGGTGTGAAGGTGATGTAATGACGATGAATGCATATGGAAGATGAAGGTGGAAACATACCTGGGATGATTAGTAACAGAATACCTGTGAATGAAATGATCATCTCCATTTTGGGTGCATTGATCTCTAAAAGAAAAAGTGAAGTTTTCTCCCCTCAGGGTACCTGAACTCCAAAACTGATTGTTACCACTCTACTGGTGTGTCGACCATAAAAGAAAAAGTGAAGTCTTCTCCCCTCAGGGTACCTGAACTCCAAAACTGATCGTTACCACTCTACTGGTGTGTCGACCATAAAAAGAAAAAAAAAACGAAGTCTTCTCCCCTCAAGGTGCGTTAACTAGGCAATGAATGTCTTGAATAATTATCCACTTAGTCTGTAGAAGTTGCAATCCAAACGCTACTTCTACTGAGAACATGAGACTGATTTGAATCTATCCATCATTTAGAAGAAACTGCGATCCAAATACTGCGCCCATTGAAACATTAAGACTGACTTGAATCTATCCTTCATCCTGAAGAAACTGCAATCCAAATTATGCGTCCACTGAGATCTATCTGAATCTACCCTCTACTGAGGAAACTGCGATCCAAACATCTACTTTCATTGAGATCTACCTGAATCTATCCTCTACTGAGGAAGCTGCGATCCAAACATCTACTTCCACAGAGATCTATCTGAATCTATCCTCTACTGAGGAAACTGCGATCCAAACATCTACTTCCACTGAGATCTATCTGAATCTACCCTCTACTGAGGAAACTGGGATCCAAACATCTACTTCCATTGAGATCTATCTGAATCTATCCTCTACTGAGAAAGCTGCGATCCAAACATCTACTTTCACTGAGATCTATCTGAATCTATCCTCTATTGAGGAAGCTGCGATCCAAAAACGTCTACTTAAGATCTATATGAATCTTTCCTCTACTGAGAAAACTGCGATCCAAACATCTAATTCCACTGAAAACATGAGACTGATTTGAATCTATCCTTCATTCCGAAGAAACTACAATCCAAATTCTGCGTCCACTGAGATCTATCTGAATCTATCCTCTACTGAGGAAACTGCGATCCAAACTCTGCGATCACTGAAAACTTGCTGAAGTTTGAGGTATCTTGAAAAAGAGTACTCGTTGTAAAGAGAAAGTTGACTATTCTGCTATTATTCTTGACAACTATCAAGCAACTGTCTTGCTGAGGAACATGATTCATCAATTAATTTATTGGAGATGCAGTGTGCTAACTCCATTGAGCATATGGTTCTAAAACCAACTTGCTGAGGTACGGAATACCAACTTCATTGAGAATTAGGCATGCTGTCCAACCTACTGGGGTAGATGATTTATCGAATGATTCACTGGGAATACTGTGCATAAACCAACTTTGCTGGGGAAATTGTTTGTCAAACGATTCACTGGAGTACAGTATTTCAACCGTCTTACTAGAGATAACCATCTCGAACAAAACACTGGAGAACAGGTCTATTTAACTTTTATGACTGAGAAAGTTGTATGTAGACCAATCTACTGTAGATAACACTTGTCGAATTATTCACTGGGAAAAGGATCATCAATCCCTTTTGATAGGTGTAGAATGTTGACCAATCTGACGAGGATGAAACTCTGTTGTTCCTTTTGATAGGTGTAGCTTGTACATCATTATTACAAGTGGCAATCTCGTCATCTGAGAAGCTTGTATGTCATCAATTACCATCAACAAGTGGCAATCTCGTCATCCGAGAAGCTTGTATGTCATCATTCATTTTGCAAGTGGCAGTCTCGTCGTTCGAGAAGCTTGTATCCAATTTTCCAAGTGGCAGTCTCGTCGTTCGAGAAGCTTGTATCCAATTTTACAAGTGGCAGTCTCGTCGTTCGAGAAGCTTGTATCCAATTTTGCAAGTGGCAGTCTCGTCGTTCGAGAAGCTTGTATCCAATTTTGCAAGTGGCAGTCTCGTCGTTTGAGAAGCTTGTATCCAATTTTGCAAGTGGCAGTCTCGTCGTTCGAGAAGCTTGTATCCAATTTTACAAGTGGCAGTCTTGTCGTTCGAGAAGCTTGTATCCAATTTTACAAGTGGCAGTCTCGTCATCCGAGAAGCTTGTATCCAATTTTACAAGCGGCAATCTCGTCATCCGAGAAGCTTGTACATATCAAACAAGTGACAAGTTTTCCATACAAGAAGCTTGTATTTCACTAGACACACTTTACAGTTCCTCAGGTGGTTTTATCTCCATTGAATCCTTTCCAAAAACATTAGACCAAAAGATCACACAAATATTTTTTTCTATAAATGCATACATGATAGTAAGTAATATTTTCCCCAGTATTTTACACTGTTCCCTAGTGGAGTTCGTTCTTCCAATGGACTTGGGGCACATCTTGTTATTTTCCCAGTTGGGCCATGTCATGTTCTTCCCCTGTGGAGTCCTAACTATGTTTTCTTCCTTTGTCTGTCTTTTACGACATTCATACAAAATTCAAAAAATTGATCATCTGCATTACATGCATTCATATTTGCATCATAAGCATTGTTGAAGGATTTTAGGTCCAAAAATGGTGCACGTTTTATATTTAAGTCTCTTCAATCCCGTCTAGACGAAGATTTTAATCTTCATCTCTCCGGGTGAAGAAACTTAAATAGGGGCAGCTGTTGTACCCCAATTTTGGACCTCAAATCCATTCTCTTTATTATTCGCATTAAAATGCAAAAAAATCTTTTATATTTATATACCATCGCATCCATTCGTTCTTCTCCGCTGTTTTAATAGCGCTCGTTTTCCATCTTAAAATACAATGTTTGTCGCATTTATATGGTCGTCCTTTTATCTCCGACCATTTACTATTTTATTTCATCTTCATTGTTTTCTTCCCTTTATTATCACTTTTTGCTAGAAATTTTTCCTTTTTATATCATTAATCTATTTACACTATTATCTTATTATTACTCATTTTATCATCAATTATTTTTACTTTTATCATCATTATTCTTATCATTATTTTTAAAATTATTATTCTTATTATTATTCTTATTATTGTTATTATTCAAAAATTGAAAAAAGGAGGGATCCAATGCATTGCAACAATGACACTTTGTATTCTTGCTTTCTTTTCATTACATTTCCTTCAACCTAAAATCTGATCAACAAAAGCTCAATGTCCCTTTCCTTCTTTAATCACACAAACCCTATTTTCCATCTATTTAACATAACAACATGAGAGAACAAGGGGGAGGCGGACAACAACAACACAAAAATTTCATCTCTTCTCTTCATCAATACAAACACAAAACAAACCATTTCATCCTTCATCAAATTTCATTCAAATCCATTCTCATCAATTTTAATCACTTTAAAACACTCACAAACACAAAGTCATCATCAAATCATCCACAAATACCATCTCAAACACCATTTTCGTGCTCCACTTTAACCCACTTTTTTAACTTCACAAATTCATCAAAACTCATACAAACTTCAATCAAACTCATTCCTAATCAATCTACCATCATCAAAACACATTCAAACACTCAAAACAACACCAAATCTCTACCAAAACCACTATTCACGAAATCCATTTTAGCCCATTTTTTCTAACTTCGTAAACTCATCAAATCCACTCAAACCTTCATCAAATCAATTTCTATTCATTCATATAGCCTCATATCACTTCCAGAAACGTGAAACAACCACAAAACACCATTCAAACACCAATAAACACATCAAATCCGAGCTCATTTTTTGGGGTTTTTTTGAGATTTTTATCTCACTCAAACTTGATCAAGGCTCAGTGCTATTGGTTCAAATGGCGTCCAGTACATCTCAGTAGAAGGGAGCAACAGGGAATCGCAAAGAAATCAAGTCACAAAGCATGGAATCCGAACCACTTTTTGAGCAAACTTGAGGTAACCATTTCGAACTCCATAGTCCATTATTTTGCATGATTTTTGTTGCTGTGAACTCATGAAATAGTGTATTTTGTTTTCCTTTAAGCACTTTCTCTTAGTTTTGCATGAATCTCGTTTTTCATTTTTAGGGTTTGAACTTTGTGACTTCGTATTTTTAAAATATATTGCTCTATTGTGAAAAATAATTGCATATTCATGATCTACACAGAAAACACTATAAAAAGCACTACTCATTTGTCCGATTTGATGAAATATTGAGTGAGTTGTTGTTGTTTGAAAATTGCTCTGGTTTGAACATGGCTGCCGAGTGACTCACTGAGTCAACTCGCGCCTGTGAAGAAGAAGGGATCAGCGCGCCACGTGGCGCGCGCTGATTGGTCCCGACCTGGACTACTGTTCGCACCCCCTCTTTGCTATGTACTCCGTTTTTTTTTGTGAGAGAATGGAAACTGGGCTAAAGGCCCAGACTGTTTTTTTTCTGATTGTTTTTATTTATTATTATTATTCTTTATGCACCTCCCTTTTTTACTACCACAGTTTTTTTTCTATTTTACTTTTCTAGCTTATTATAATAAGTAATTAATTGGGACAATAGCTTATTTAAGCTTATTGAGTCCAAATTTTTTCACTAATATATTTAAGGTCTAAATTGTTAGGTTTTAGATGTTTGATTATAAGTAGATTTTTTAGTATGCATATGTGAACTTTACTCATCACTTATTTGTTAACTATCATACATGTTCTTTCAAAAAAAACTATCATACATGTTCTCATTTCATTACATTTTCATGCCATTTTACATCCTATTATATGTTACATTTTTTCTACATCTCTACATTACATTGCATCATAATCTACATTTTTGCATTTTTACATGACATTTGACACAATTTTCTACATCACATTACACTACAATTCACATGCTACACTACAATTTCACATAACATGTCACATTTTTACATGCATACATGCATTTAGGTTAGGACATTGCATCATTCAAAAATGCACGTTAGAGACAATATCTTACGTTTTAGATCATTGAGCTCTAACACTTGCAATAAAAGTTAAGGACCATTTTGGCCTAAATTCATGCATTCATACTTTGGTATTTGTTTCTTTTCTTTTCTTGTTTCTTCTTGATTAAGCTTGTGTTGCTTCTTGACATAACATGATTAGTATGACTATAAGAGCTTTTGAATGATGGTTTTTGTTTTTTTATATATATGTGTTCTTGACTTAAAATATTTATGCCCTTATGCTTAAAAATGATAAGTACACATTCATGCTAATCTTACATGTTATATGATTTTCTTCATTTTTTTGCTTCTTGATAATGTTATTGCTTGACCTTTCATGAGTGGTTTGTGTGCTTGTGCTTGCTTTGTTGTGACTAAGTGCAAAATAGCCCTTTCTTTTTACCTCCGTCTCATTTTCACATACATCTCACTCTTATAAAAAATGCTACTTTCTTCTTACCATGTTGATGACACGAAATCATATCGTATTTTTAGCTTAATTTAAGTGAATTTTAGTTGCATTTGCATATGTATTTATTTCATTTATGTCTTTTTACGTTAGTATTTGATATGATTTTACTTTTGTCGAATAAAATAGGTCGGAGAAGAGAATTGAGCAAAAAGTGTCAAAAACGGAGCAAAAAGGGGGTGCAAAGCCCAAATTCGCGCAGCCCACAAAGGAGCATAGCAAAAATGGGCATTGGCCCAAATTTGCACTGTGGCGAGCGCCACAGTAGGGGTGGTGAGCGCCACCAATTGGAGGCCCAGTGGCGAGCGCCACAGAATGGGTGGCGAGCGCCACAGAATGGGTGGCGAGCGCCACCCAGTGAAAGCCCAGTAGCAACTGTTTTGCGCAACGTGGGGAGCAAGCAGGCGTTCGATCAACCGTTTCTCCTAATCGTGTGGCTATTGGATAAAGACAAAAGAGAGCTTATCATCTCCTATTTTTGTGGATCGTAACCAGAAAAATCCCTCTATAAATAGAGGACGTGATTCTCTTCTTTCCCACGCCTTACTTTCTTTTCTTTCAGTCAGTTTTTATTTCCCGTTACAGTAACTGTATCGGTATTCCCACACCGGGAATCCGTTTTCAGTTCTGTTTTCAGTTTCCTGTCAAGAATTCTGTACCGATTATTTATATCAAGTTTATTCAGCATTTACTTCCAGGTTTTTATTTAATGTTTTTATTTAATTATTTATTTATGTTTAATTTAATTTTCTGTTTTTGTTTATTTAATTTCTTAATTATGTCTAGCTAAATTTCTTAGATATCGGTTTGTAAACTAATTCTCCGAAGGGGATTTAATAATGATTTAGCGCGCGCAATTATTAAACTATTTTTCTGATTCAAATTCCTAATTTAATACAAAGCTTTTGAACGAGAGTAAAATAAAGCAACTAAGGTTAAAGTCAATAGAGCGAGAGTTTGAGGCTTTAACTAGATAGTAGGGATTTGATATTAATCTTTGAACGAGCGAGAGCCACATTAGGGTTAATTAGAACTCATTGATTTTCAAAATATACTTTCGAAGCTAAGGTGGTAGAAAAGTGACAGTAAAACTCCTGGCTTAGAAAGTATGGTTTTTATCAACAAAACGAGAGTGTGAGGTTTAGACCTTTAAATTGAGAAAGTTCTTCTGAAAAATAAACCTTTTCGCGCGCTATTTATTTAATAAATCCCCGATGGTTAATTAAGTTACATACCGATATCCGCTTTTATTAATTAATTAATTTATTTAATTAAATTTCTTTAATTTTAAATTCTAAAATTCTAAACAAACCCCTATCTGATAGCCTTAGATTTACACCGTGACAACGGATTACGGTAGTTCAACTATTGGTCCCTGTGGTTCGATATCTTTTTAAAACTCAACGACGAGACTGTGCACTTGCGGTCAATCAAATCTATTGATACACAAATCGTCGATCAAGTTTTTGGCGCTGTTGCCGGGGACCAATTTAGTCGATATTGTAACTCCGTCGTTACAACGTAGAGACTAAGGCAACTTTTATTTTTCTGTCAAAAATTCAAAAAAATCTAAAAAAAAAAAATTACCCTTTTGGCTTGTCGATTGTATGCCAAGTACCCGCTCTATTAGCAAAGAATTAGAAACTCCAGTCGACAACCCAGAGCGTCTACTAAGTGTAAGACGCCGAATTGAACAGTTCCGGGAAAGATACATAGTGCCCCAAAGTCAAATCATCTTTCCCGAAACAGACGAAGATTCGGAACAATCCGAAGAGGAACTAGAAATGGAAATCGGCCCTCAAAACCGCCTTTTGAAGTACTATGCTACCCCTACAGATGCTGAACCACATAACAGCATTGTTGCCCCTGCGATAGAGGCCAACAATTTTGAGCTTAAACCTTCCCTACTCTCAGCAGTTCAGCAAAGTCAGTTCTCGGGTGGTCCTTCAGAAGATCCTAATCTCCACCTCTCTGTTCCTACAATACGCCGATACAGTGAAAGCTAATGGCGTAAGTCCCGAAGCGATAAGGCTTCGTCTTTTCCCCTTCTCTCTAAGAGATCGAGCCCGCGCTTGGCTCCAGTCCCTACATTCCAACTCTGTCACTACATGGGAAGGGTTGAAGAAAGTCTTTCTGGCTAGGTATTTCCCACCTAGCAAGACTGCTATGCTAAGAGCCCAAATCAATGGATTCAAGCAGAAAGACAACGAATCTCTCTATGAAGCGTGGGAGAGATTTAAGGACATGTTGAGGCTCTGTCCACATCATGGTTTAGAAGAGTGGCTAATTATCCACACCTTCTACAACGGTCTCCTGTACAATACAAGGATGACCATGGACGCTGCCGCGGGCGGCGCCCTCATGGACAAGCCCTACACTGATGCCTATCAGCTCATCGAGAGCATGGCTCAGAATCACTACCAGTGGGGAGGTGAAAGAACCTCCGCAGAAAAACCTCTATCGAGAGGAGGAATGCATGAGATAAGCGGCCTTGACCACGTCAGTGCCAAGGTTGATGCACTCACTCTAAAATTAGACAGCTTACTCAATGCTCCTGCTGCTACTGTAGCAACAACTGTCTCTAGTTGTGAGATATGTGGCGCTCTAGGGCATGCTACAGCTGAATGCCAACTCTTGGCCGGAACTCCTTCCGATCAAGTGAACTACGCCCAAGGAGGCCCATATTCCAACAACTACAACTCAGCTTGGAAGAACAGTCCCTATCTCTCATACAAGAACAACAATGCATTGTATCCACCTAGACAAAGCCAATCCTCTAGTCCACCAGGTTTTCAGAAAGCTCCCGTGCTAAATCAAGAAAACTCTGGGAAGTCTAGCCTTGACGCCATGTTTGAAACCTTCATGGCATCCCAAATGCAAACTAACGTGGGGATTAAAAATCAAAACCTGCATTTCGCTAAGATGTTCGAGCAATTGAACAGTAAAGTTGATGTTTTGACCACCCATCATAAGATACTAGAAACTGGAGTTGCACAGGTGGCTCAACAGCAATCATCCATGTCTGCTCCTGCAGGAACATTTCCTGGCCAACCTCAGCCCAATCCTAAAGCCCGTGTAAACGCTGTAACGCTGCGAAGTGGAACACAGTATGATGAACCAGTTGACCCTAGGATTGAGAGGCCTGCCATGCAGCAAAACCAGATGAACCAACTGAGAAAGAGAGTGAACCCAAAGAGAAAGAAGGAAATGGCGTCGAGGCAAAAGAAAAAGAAACACCCTATGTGCCTCCGCCACCTTACAAACCACCCATTCCTTATCCTCAAAGGTTGGAAAAGACCAAAAGCATGGGGCAATTCAAGAAATTTGTGGAGCTTCTCAAGCAGTTGAATATCACTATCCCATTCACTGAAGCTATCACACAAATGCCCGCATATGCTAGGTTTCTCAAGGAGATCTTAACCAACAAAAAGAGGATTGAGGATAACGAAACTGTTACACTCACTGCCGAGTGTAGTGCTATCCTTCAAAACAATATGCCTCCTAAACTCAAGGATCCAGGAAGTTTCTCCATACCCTGCGTCATTAGGAAGTTTGTTATTGACAAAGCCCTATGTGATTTAGGTGCTAGCATTAGTTTGATGCCCATGACCATATGCGGGAGACTCAAGCTAGGCGAGCTAAGACCGACTAGAATGTCCATTCAGTTTGCCGACCGTTCGGTCAAGATGCCTATAGGAGTCTTAGAAAATGTTCCGGTGCGTGTTGGTCAGTTCTTTATTCCAACCGACTTTATAGTCATGGATATTAAGGAAGACTCTAACACGCCTATCATTTTAGGAAGGCCATTCCTCGCTACAGCCGGTGCGATAATTGATGTCAAAAAGGGTAAGCTCACCTTTGAAGTGGGAGATGAAAAAGTTAAATTCATTTTGACTCAATTCCTAAGCGCGCCTGCTATAGATGATACTTGCTATCTGCTTGACGTCATTGACGAATGCAGAAAGGAAATGGAGAATGATCAAACCGTTTACACCGAAATTCTCACATCTTCTCCAACTCCTACTCTCGAAGTTCAGGATGACGAGCTCGGTGAATGCTTTGAGATTACACCAAACCCGACACCGTCTCCTGATCAATCGTCTCTCGAACTAAAACCTCTACCTGAGAGTCTAAGGTATGAATTCCTTGATCAAGAGCTTAAGCGCCCTGTGATAGTGTGCGCCGATTTAGGACAGTCGGAGACCGACAAGTTGCTGAATGTCCTAAGAAAATTCCCAGCCGCTTTAGGATATAGCATATCTGATCTTAAAGGGATAAGTCCTTCTCTTTGCATGCACCGCATCTACCTCGAGGAAGATTGCAAAACCTCTCGAGAACCGCAAAGGAGGGTAAATCCCATTCTCACTGAAGTAGTTAAAAAGGAAGTTGAAAAGCTTCTGGATGCAGGAATAATATACCCAATCTCCGACAGTAAATGGGTCAGTCCCGTTCATGTCGTGCCTAAGAAAGGTGGAGTGACTGTAGTTACTAATGAGAAAGGAGAGTCTGTAGCACAAAGAGTCGTAACGGGGAGTAGAATGTGCATTGACTATAGGAAACTCAACAAAGCCACACGCAAGGATCATTTCCCTTTACCCTTCATTGATCAAATGCTTGAGCGTCTGGCTAATCATTCCTACTTCTGCTATCTAGATGGTTATTCGGGATTCTTCCAGATTCCTATTCATCCCGATGACCAAGAGAAAACGACCTTCACTTGTCCTTTTGGCACATTTGCATATAGGCGAATGCCATTTGGATTGTGTAATGCCCCCGCTACTTTCCAAAGATGTATGCAAGCAATCTTTGCCGATTACATCAATGACATTATGGAGGTCTTCATAGATGATTTCTCCGTATGCGGGCAAAGTTTTGAAGGATGCTTGACAAACCTTGAGAAGGTACTTGCAAGATGTGAAAAAGTCAATCTTGTGCTTAATTGGGAAAAGTGCCATTTCATGGTTCGTCAAGGAATTGTCCTTGGACATATAGTGTCCAACAAAGGGATTGAGGTAGATAGAGCTAAAATTCAAGTTATAGAGAATCTACCGCCTCCCAAATCTGTGAGAGAAGTTCGAAGCTTTTTAGGACACGGCGGTTTCTATCGGCGATTCATTAAAGACTTCTCCAAAATCACAAAGCCGTTAACCGGGCTGCTAATGAAAGATGCCGAGTTCATCTTTGATGAGGAGTGCCTAACGGCATTCAAGCAATTAAAGGCAGCTCTCATTTCTACCCCCATCATGCAGCCACCCGATTGGAGTCTACCATTTGAGATCATGTGTGACGCTAGTGACTATGCTATAGGCGCAGTTCTAGGTCAAAGGAAGGATAAGAAGCTTCATGCTATCTACTATGCTAGTAGGACCTTAGACCCTGCGCAGATGAACTACGCCACCAGAGAAAAAGAGCTCCTGGCTGTTGTGTTCGCGGTTGATAAATTCTGTTCCTACCTAATAGGGGCCAAAATCATTGTCTATACAGATCATGCCGCAATTAGGTACTTGGTGAACAAAAAGGATGCCAAACCAAGGCTCCTAAGATGGATCTTACTCCTTCAAGAATTCGATTTAGAGATCCAAGACAAGAAAGGAATCGACAACACAGTCGCTGACCACTTGTCAAGAATGGAGGGAATGGTGCCGGAAACGGTACCCATAAATGATGATTTCCCGTATGAGAGGCTGGTAGCCCTTATGGAGAGTGTCGCCTCCGAGTGCCCTTTGTTTCAAGACGACATCGAAGTCGTCAACTCTGTCTTCACAAGAGACTCTTTGCCATGGTATGCTGATATTGTTAATTACTTAGCAGCAAGAGTCCTTCCTCCTGATTTAACTTACCAGCAAAAGAAGAAGTTCTTCAGTGACCTAAAACATTACTATTGGGATGACCCTCTTCTTTTCAAGAGAGGTGCCGATGGAATCTTCCGTCGATGTGTACCCGAAGATGAGGCGCAAAGCATTATCACTCATTGTCATTCTGCGCCCTATGGAGGACATGCAAGTACTTCCAAAACCTGTGCTAAGATCTTACAAGCCGGCCTCTTTTGGCCCACTCTTTGGAAAGATGTCCATGCTGCCATAAAGAGTTGTGATCAGTGCCAACGCGCTGGTGGCATCTCTAGGCGCGATGAAATGCCTCAACATGGCATCTAAGAAGTGGAAGTATTTGATGTATGGGGGATAGATTTCATGGGACCATTCCCAACTTCTTTTGGAAACAAATACATACTTGTGGCTGTTGATTACGTGTCCAAATGGATCGAGGCTGTTGCCTCTCCAACTAATGACGCCAAAGTAGTGATTAGATTGTTCAAGAACCAGATCTTCCCTAGGTTCGGTGTGCCGAGACTTGTCATCAGCGATGGCGGCTCCCATTTCATTTCTAGGATCTTTGAAAGATTGTTATCTAAATATGGGGTCCGACACCGTATAGCAACTCCTTATCACCCACAAACAAGTGGGCAAGTGGAGGTCTCCAATAGGGAGATCAAGCAAATCCTCGAAAAATCAGTTGCAACCTCTAGGAAGGATTGGTCCTTAAAACTGAATGAGGCACTGTGGGCATACAGGACAGCCTATAAGACCCCAATTGGGACCACTCCCTTCAAGCTTGTTTATGGCAAATCATGCCATCTACCGGTGGAACTGGAACACAAAGCTTATTGGGCTATCAAGGCCCTCAATTTTGATTACACCACCGCCGGTAGGAAGAGGACCTTGGATATCCACGAGTTGGAAGAGCTTAGAATGGACGCCTATGAGAATGCCAGGATTTATAAAGAAAGAACAAAGAAATGGCACGATAAGCGTCTATCTAGGAGAGAGTTTAAGGTAGGACAGTTAGTACTTCTTTTTAATTCAAGACTTAAACTCTTTCCTGGAAAACTTCGCTCAAAGTGGTCAGGCCCCTTTACAATTTCTAAGACATATCCTCATGGGGCGATTGAGATAAAGAGTGACTCTGGTGATACATTCACAGTTAATGGGCAGCGGCTGAAACATTACAACCTTAAGGATAGTGACACCACACTTACAAATTTCAACCTATCCGCCCAGTCCGCTGTTACGTGAACTAAGTCACCATCTCTGAAGTCGAGCTAACCGACTTTAAACAAAGCGCTTGGTGGGAGGCAACCCGCTGATTTTGAATTTAATGTTTTTCTTTTTTAGTTCATTTCATTTTGCAGGTAATAAAGAGATAGCACACTCAACGACTTTACAAGTTGTGAAAGCTTCGCTACTCAGGTTGTACCCTTCCAAGCTCACCTTTAGTCGTTGCATTGGGGATAATGCTCGATTTAAGTGTGGGGGAGGAAGCTTTATCGCTTTCCTTTACTTTCAGTCATTTAGTTTTGCATGCATAATAAAACCTTAGGTTAGTACACTTAGATTAAGTTGATTTTGTGTGTTGGTCTTGATATTGTCTGATTTTCCCATTTCTTGAGCCATACCAAAAATTTTCTTGTGAAAAGCAAGTGTTGAGTTCTGATGCTTGGTATTGATTGTTTGAAAGTATATAGGTTGTTTGCACTATCTAGGCTAATCTGTGGAATTTGGGTAACGGTTAGATAAAATCAATACCGTTTTAACACCTTGGATTCCCTGAAGTGTGTAAAACTGATTTGAGCACTAATTTTGATAAAGCTTTGAACTTGAGTTTTAATGAACCCTTAGTAGTTTATCTAGCAGTCGGCACCATCTCAAGGCACAAACTAAGTGGGAAACCGAAGAATATAAGTGAATGATTTTGATTATAAATGTTATAAATGCTATTGGTTGATTCCTTGAAATAATTGATGAAAATTCAGCAAATGTTGAAACATGAGAAGGAAAAAAAAATACCATAGTATAGAAACTCATTAGTAGTTGGTTCAGAGGTGTCTGATTCTGAACTTGGTAGGGCGGGTTACGATCCGATCCCCCGCAACTGCGAAATGGGGAACAAATAGGGGTTACCAAACTTATGTTATCAGCACCCCTCGCTATATGATGATCATAATCACTAACAGGTTTCCTACCATGGGCGTGTACGAGATAACGGGCTTAATGTGACTGCGCTAGAATGAAAAGGGGGAAGAAAACTTAGGTGAGAGGTAGAGTCAAGAGGAAATGCTTCAGGTCTGTTTTCACATAACGGGAATCTCTCGTGTCATTACGGTATTCTTGTTATTTGCACTGTTACCTGATTTTCATGGCTTAGCCGGCAACCACGTATGAGTAAGATGATCGTGTCATGTGTTTTTACTTATGCTTTGCAATTCACTACTCTTTTATGCTTGAGGACAAGCAATGGTTCAAGAGTGGGGGAATTTGATGACACGAAATCATATCGTATTTTTAGCTTAATTTAAGTGAATTTTAGTTGCATTTGCATATGTATTTATTTCATTTATGTCTTTTTACGTTAGTATTTGATATGATTTTACTTTTGTCGAATAAAATAGGTCGGAGAAGAGAGTTGAGCAAAGAGTGTCAAAAACGGAGCAAAAAGGGGGTGCAAAGTGTTGCGGGATTTTTGAGACATACCCCACTACAGTTTTATTTTTCATTTCCAAAGGAGGGGAAAAATTGAAAACCTTTAAAGAAAGAGATTCTAGGTACGGGGGTTAGTTGCACTTAAGGAAGGTATTAGCACCTCAAGCGCCCATGGTACTCCATGGTAACCTCTTATATGTTTTTTAGTGCTTTTTGTACATGCTTTAAGAATGGAGGGAGAAGTTGTATAGAAGAAAGAAAAAGACTAATTTCATTTTAAGTCTAAGGATTGTAAAATAGTAAAAAAGGTTTGAGAAAATTTTCTTTCATAAAGTGAATAAAAGGAAAGAAGTGTAAATATTTTTTTGTTTGTAAAAAGATTTTATTTTGAGAGAATTTTTATTGAGAGAATGTTTAAAAGAAAAGAAATAGTAAGAAAGTGCAAATGTTGTTATGCAAAAAAAAAGAAAAAAAAGTTATTGTTGTTTGAAAGAAAAGAAGATTGTAAAGAAGATTTCATTGTCAAAAAGAATTAAGAAAAGATGTTATATATAAAAAAAAGTTGCGTTAAAATGATTGAAATTACGTTGAGATTAAGGTGAACTTGCGTTTGTTTTTTTTTTTTAAGGATCGCACGTTTGTTTTGAAAAGGTTTTTCGTTTCAAAAAAGTCTCGTAATTAATTTGAAAATCAACTACGAGTCCTCTCCTTTGGAAATAAATTTTTTGGCGTTGTGTGTGATGTGTAAGCTAGGAAAGCAGTAAAAGCAATAAATAAAATCCTACGCTATTACAACCCAATTGAATAATTAATTTACAACCATATCGAATTAGAATGAATAAATAATAATAAGCAATAAATAAATAAATAAATAAATAGCAATGCATAAAATAAAATGTAAATGCGAAAAATAAATATGGCAATGAATATGTACACAAACAATTGAGAAGAGAAATCATAGCGAGATATTATATTCTACTTAAAGGTGAAGTGTGTGAAAAAAGGTATGGGAGGCAAAGACATGATAATGGAAATTTTGAGAGTCATTCACATCAACAAACGATCCTAATTAACATATACAAGCAAAAACATTTTATTTAGCAAAAAGAAAAGTTTTTATTTTAATGAAGAGAATGAATTTAGGCCAAAAGGCCCTTAACTATTAATGCTAATGTTAGAGCTCAATGATTTTATTAATTAAAATATCGTCTCTAACATGCATTTTTAAAATGATGCATTGTCCTAATCTAAATGAAATGCATGCATGCATGTAAAAAAAAAAAAAAAAATGTAAAGTGAAATTGTAATGTGAAATTGTAGTGTGATGCAAAAATTAGTGTCAATGTCATGTAAAATTGCAAAAAAATGTAGATTGTGATGTAGTAAAAAAATGTAATGTTGCAAATGCATGTATGCATGAAAATGTGTAGTGAATATGTGATATAAAAAATGTGATGTAGAAATTTTGTAAAAAAAAGTTATGTGACTAAAAAATGCATAATGTAATGTAATGCAAAAAATGTAAAATTTTAAATGCATGTATGCATGAAAATTTCTAATAAAAGCATATTATATTTTCATAAAATGGAATTAACAAAGACATAATCAATCATCACAAGAAAAAGAAATTAAACATATCATATTTAAATTTCTCTAATATTTTTGTTGTTTTTATATTATTTATGCATACTAAAAGAAAACTATTTTTTTTAAAAAAAGGCATGACTAAACAAACATCCTTACTTTTTGACATTAAAGTAACTTAGAAGAAAAAAGTTTTTATTTAAAGAAAAGTCTTTTGACCTTAGAAATTTTTTTCCCTTTTTTAGAAATTTTTAATATAAATACTTAACTTAATAATTTTATACAAAAAAAAAAAAAAAAACAGATAGACTCACACATACGTTTTTGGCATATTAAATCACTAAAATATATCTTTGAAAATTAAAGGAAACGATAAAAAAGAACACACACAAAAAAACAGATCAAAAAAACACAGATGGGCCTAAAAAGGCCCAAACCCCTCACAGCCCCATGGGGGGCGCGCGCAGCAGCCAGGGGGGCGCGCGTAGCAATTCAGAATGGGGGGACGGATTGGGCTGTGGATGAAGCCCAAAATCATTTTAGAGAACCGGGTCAAACCAGACCCGGTTCACTGAACCGGTGGGGGAAGGGTTATATCAGATTTTTTTCTATTTTTGGTTAAAAAAAATCATTTTCTCTCTTCTCCTCACCGTTCTCTCTCATTCTTTTTCTTCTCTGGTTTCTTTTCTCACCATTTTTAACAAAACTTCAAGAACCCTAATCCTAAAAACTCTTCAGATCCAAGACCCTTAAACACAAACTCCACCTATTTTTCCTTTCTAAACACGATTCTATGATCAAAATTCCCAAAAATCCAACCAATCGGCCGGATCGGAAGGGGGCCGAAACCCTAATCCCAAAAATCATGCAATCAGTTGTTCAAAATAGCAAATAACAGTCTTAGATTCAACATTCAACATGCAAAAACACGTAGATCTAAGTCTTAGATCTAAACTCAGACAGTCATGAAGCATATATGTGATGCAGCGATGATACAGAAGAGGAAAAAAAGAGACTGAAATTTTACCTAGCCTTGCAGTGAATCTTGAAGGTAAATCGCGTTCCTCCCCTTCTCTGTTCTCGTTCTTTCTTTGGCTCCGATCTTTATCTCCTTCTTCTTCTTCTGTTCGTTCTGTTTTTCTCCCTTTAACCCGCCGTTCTTTTTTTCGGTAAGGTATTGGTGAAGGTGGCTGAAAATGGAGTTCAAGAGGAAAAAATGGAAAAAAAGTTCATGTTTTTTTTGATTTTTTTTTCGGTTTAGATTAGGGTTTTGTTTCTATTTTTGTGCTTCTGTTTGATTTGTATTGTGTTTGTATGGGTTTGAAAATTTTGTAAAGAGTTTGTATGTATTTTTTGTAGAGTTTAAGGCTTTTGAAGGTTTGAAGGTTTTTTGGATTGTTGAAGGTTTAGAGGTTTATGTGTTTATAGATTTTGTTTGAATTTTTTTCATTTGATTCTGTTTTGTGTTTTTTTTGCTCTGGCGTTCTCTCTAAAAAAAAATGTCCTCCTTTCTGTGAATTTTTGATCTGTTATATGGGAAAGATTTTAGGGTTTGTGATGTAAAAGAAGAAAAAAGACATTAGACTTTGTTGAACCAGGTTGCGGTTAGAGAAAATTGTCTCAAAAGGGGAAAAGAAGACAAAGTTTTGAGTACTGGTTTTTTCAGAAAGTGGTTTGAAAACATTGGATTCTCATTTTTTTGAAATTCTGTGATTTTGGTTTTTCTTTTGTTCAAATTTTTTTTGTGACCAAAATTAAAAGCAACCAGAAAGAAAAGAATAATAATAATAATAAACCCCTTTTTTTTTGTCTTTTTTTTGAATAATAGTAATAAGGTATATGTACATAACCGAAAGAAAAAAGAGGAAATGGTAAAAAAACCAAAATCTCTCCCTTTTTTATTTTGAAAAAAAAAAGATTTTTTTGTGATACTATTAATAATAATAATAGTAATTATTAATAATGACAATATAATAATACTAATAGTAATAATAAAAATAATAGATAATAATGATATAGACCAAAACAAAAGGATAAAAAAAAGGAGGTAAAAGAAAACTATTTTTGTCCTCTTCATGAGGTATTTTGAATTAATGATGGTAAAAAAGATAAATAAATAAATAAGGGAAAACTATTTTTTTTTGAAGTAGACTTTTTGATAAATAGTAATAATAGTGATAATAATAGGGATATAAATGATGAAAAAGAGTAGTAAATGGTAATGATAGAGTAGTATAATAATAATATGATAATAAAGTGTGATGAGTAATTTAGAGGGATTAAACGAGCTTAAACAAGAAAAAAAGGCGAAAAAGACCTTTATGCTGATTTTGGTAAAAAGATATTTTCAGTATTTAAAAGAAAAAACATACTTTAGGTAATAATAATAATAATAATAATAGTAGTAATAAAAGTAATAATGGTAATAATGGTAATAATAATGATAAAGGGTAAAAGAAAAAGATGATAAATAGGCGGACATAAAAGTACCACGACACAAAAAGTGATTAAAACGAACATAAACAATACGATGGATGTGATGACACTTTTATTATGCGATGAATGTTTTTGATATTTTATAACGAAAAAAGAGGACAGTGGATTTTAGGTCCAAAATTGGGGTACAACAGCTGTCCCTATTTAAGTTTCTTCACCCAGAGAGATGAAGATTGAAATCTTTGTCTAGACGGGATTGAAGATACTTAAATATAAAACGTGCACCATTTTTGGGCCTAAAATCCTTAAACAATGCTTATGATGCAAATATGAATGTATGAGATGCAAATGATGAATTTTTTTAATTTTATACGAATGTTGTAAAAGATAGACAAAGGAAGGAAACATAGTTAGGACTTCATAGGGGAAGAACGTAACATGGCTTGACTGGGAAAAAACAAGATGTGCCCCAAGTCCATTGGAAGAACGAACTCCACTGGGGAACAGAGTAAAGTGCTGGGGAGAATATTTCTTATTATTTTGTGATTGACAGTAATGTGAGAAGAACATTGTCTACCGCCTGACAAGGACGGATTGCAGATAAAAGACAATTTCTACAAAAAAAGGAACATTGTCCACCGCCTTGCAAAGTGACGGCTTGCAGATAAAAGACAACGTTTACTGAGAACAAGAGCATCGTCCACCGCCTTACGAAGAGACAGCTTGCAGATAAAAGACGACATCTATAAAGAACAAGAACATTGTCCACCGCTTTACAAAGAGACAGCTTGCAGATAAAAAGACAATGTTTATAGAGAATAAGAGAATTGTCCACCGCCTGACAAGGACGGATTGCAGATAAAAGACAATTTCTACAAGAAAAACAGGAACATTGTCCACCACCTTGCAAAGTGACGGCTTGCAGATAAAAGACAACATTTACTGAGAACAAGAGCATCGTCCACCGCCTTACGAAGAGACAGCTTGCAGATAAAAGACGACCTCTATAAGGAATAGGAACATTGTCCACCGCCTTGCAAAGTGACGGCTTGCATAAAGAAGACAAAGTCCACAGAGAACAAGAGCATTGTCCACCGTCTTACAAAGACGGAATGCAGATAAAAGACAACCTCTACATGTCACCCACTGGTAACATGATTCTCTTAAAAGGAAGTGATTATGACGAGTGTTTCAAACAGTGATTTGAGCTGATTAAACTGTATAAGTGTATGTATTTGTAGAGAGAAAAAATTTGTGTGATCTTTTGTGTAACGTATTGATAAGGTTCACTAGGGATAAAGCCACCTTAGGAACTGTAAAATGTATCTTGTAAAGTACAAGCTTCTTGTGCGGAAAACTTGTCGCTTGTTGTTTTGAAATGACGTCCAATCCGGGAACAAACTGGAGGGAAACGGTAAAACAAGACTTTGTGTTCAATTGAAGAATAAATTCAACTGGGAATTTTCCTTTTGTTGTAGGAAAATACTGAAACAACCATCATCCACAAGAGAAGAGTCTAGTGGGGAATTTTTTGAAACAAGAGAGATGTACATTTGTCTGCCTGAACTGACACTCTAATTGGAAAGAACAACATGCCCATCCCGACTCTGTTTTGTAGACACAGACAAGACAAAAGAGATAGGAATATAGTATATGATGTAACAAGGTATGAATAATGTAAATGCTCATGGCACATGTAAATGCTATATTTGAATATATGAAAGTATGTATGAATGCTTGTATGTTATGAATGTATGTGTATATGTATGTATGTGAAACATCTTTTTGTCGGATAGACAAAGTGACCAAACCGGAAACACAAGCCAACGTCGCGTCACTGCTCAGGATATCTCTACAAAGTGTAGATGTTATTGTAGATAAAGCAAGAGAACTCTTCTTGGGAAGGAACAACTTCTCTGGGGAATGATCGTTCAATCCGAAACGATCTGTATACTAAACTTGACTGTACAACATTGTCAACTTTCATAGGGGGGTGTATCCTCCTTTCAGCAAAATGCCCCCCTCCTCAGAATCAAATTTGCGTGTTAGAATTAACCACAATTGGAGTAGTCGCGGATATTCCTTCTTTTTGTATTCGCTCTAAAGAAAACGCTTGTCGTTACTTTTAATCAAAAGCGCACTTGTTTTAAAAGTATATGTATATTTTTTGAAATATGTCCTTTTTTATTTTAATTAAAATCATCAAAATATAAAGAAATTTTGTAAGACTAGAAAAATGACATCCAAACAATGAGAACGAGGCTCAATTTCATGTATAAGAATGGTAATCCGCCAATAGCGTAACTCCATGGATCGTTACAAAGTTGGAATTGGTAATTAATATGGAAAGGGTACATTGAACACAATAAATCTATTCTCCCTAACAACTTTTGAATTCCACTGTGTCTTCAGCTTCCAAGTACAGATGGTTCTAATCACAACTTCTTCATCAGCAAACACATGCCCCAAGTGATCGAACTCAAGTGAATGCAGTTACTTTGTCTTGTTTCCCTAACTTTTGCCTAGACCGCCTTTTCAGGTTTTCGATCTACCGGGAAGTGCATATTTCTTTTTTTGTCTCATTTTTGTATGAACCGCCCTTTCGGGTTTTCGATCCACCAAGACGCCCTCTTTTTTGACTAAGCCGCCCTTTCAGGTTTTCAGCTTGACGAGCTATATACACTTTTTTTTTGTTTAGACAAAGTACTTCTTGACTGCATCTGCATTCACTAGACGAGGGAGTTCATCACCATCCATGTTTGTAAGAATCATGGCGCCACCAGAAAAAGCTTTCTTGACAACATATGGGCCTTCATAATTAGGAGTCCACTTGCCCCTAGCATCAGGTTGAAACGACAAAACCTTCTTGAGCACAAGATCTCCTTCTTTGAACTCTCTAGGACGAACTTTCTTGTCAAAAGCTTGTTTCATCCTGTTCTGACATAACTGTCCGTGACACAAAGCAGTCATGCGCTTTTCTTCAATCAAATTCAACTGATCATACCGGTTCTGACACCATTCAGCCTCTGTCAACTTAGCTTCCATCAAGACTCTCATTGACGGGATCTCAACCTCTACGGGGAGTACTGCTTCTGTACCATACACCAAAGAAAATGGAGTTGCCCCAGTCGATGTGCGAACTGAAGTACGGTATCCGTACAAGGCAAAAGGCAACATCTCGTGCCAGTCTTTGTAAGTGACAACCATCTTCTGGATAATCTTCTTGATATTCTTGTTTGCAGCTTCAACCGCACCATTCATCTTGGGTCTGTAAGGAGAAGAATTGTGATGCTCGATCTTGAACTCACCGCACAGTTCTTTCATCATTTTGTTGTTCAAGTTCGACCCATTATCAGTGATGATTCTGTTTGGGATACCGTATCGACAAATGATCTGATTCTTGATAAATCTGACAACCACTTGTTTTGTAACATTAGCATAAGAAGCCGCTTCAACCCACTTGGTGAAATAGTCAATAGCCACTAAAATGAAACGATGACCATTTGAAGCTTTTGGTTCAATCATTCCGATCATATCAATGCCCCACATGGAGAAAGGCCATGGAGAAGACATAACATTCAACAGAGTCGGCGGCACATGTATTTTATCAGCATAAATCTGACACTTATGACATTTTCTCACATATCTGCAACAGTCGGATTCCATCGTCATCCAATAGTAACCTGCTCTCAACATCTTCTTAGCCATAGCATGTCCATTGGCATGGGTACCAAAGGAACCTTCGTGCACTTCATACATTAGTTGGTCGGCTTCACGCTTGTCCACACACCGAAGCAAAACCATATCAAAATTTCTCTTGTAAAGAACATCACCATTCAGAAAGAAACTGTCAGACAACCTTCTCAGAGTTTTCCTGTCTTTTCTAGATGCCCCGGGCGGGTACTCTTGATGTTGTAGGAAATTCTTAATATCATAAAACCACGGCTTATCATCAATCGCTTCTTCAATTGTGAACACATAAGCAGGCCTCTCAAGGCGACTAATATTAACACGAGGCAAGTCATTCCACCGATTCACTTGGAACATGGATGATAAAGTAGCAAGAGCATCTGCCATTTGATTCTCATCACGAGGAATGTGGTGTAATTCAACTTTATTGAAGAAAGTCAACAAGCGTCTTGCATAATCTCTGTATGGAATCAAGCCAGGGTGGCGAGTCTCCCATTCTCCTTTGATCTGATTAACTACAAGAGCTGAATCTCCATAGATGTCAAGGATTTTGATCCTCAAATCAATAGCTTCTTCAATACCCATAATACACGCTTCGTACTCTGCCATGTTGTTTGTACAATCAAAGAGTAACCTGGCAGTGAATGGAATATGATTACCCATAGGAGCAATAAGAACTGCACCAATTCCATTGCCATAAACGTTGACAGCTCCGTCAAAGACCAAACCCCATCTGGATTCAGGATCAGGGCCTTCTCCAAACAATGGTTCATCACAATCTTTCATTTTCAGGTACATGACATCTTCATCAGGAAAATCAAACTTGAGAGACTGATAATCATCAATTGGCTGGTGTGCCAAATGATCAGCAAGAATACTTCCTTTTATTGCTTTCTGAGTGCGGTATTCAATGTCATACTCAGATAACAACATCTGCCAGCGTGCAATCCTTCCTGTCAAAGCGGGTTTCTCAAAAATATACTTGATTGGATCCATTTTAGATATCAACCAAGTAGTGTGATTAATCATATACTGGCGGAGACGTTTAGCAGCCCAAGCCAAAGCACAACAAGTCTTCTCAAGCATAGAGTAGCGAGATTCACAGTCTGTAAACTTCTTACTCAGATAATAAATAGCATGTTCCTTCTTACCAGTCTCATCCTGTTGTCCAAGCACACAACCCATGGAATCTTCTAACACAGTCAGGTACATGATCAAAGGCCTTCCTTCAACAGGAGGAATCAGGATAGGAGGTTCCAAGAGATAATCTTTAATACTGTCAAAAGCCTTCTGACAATCTTCCGTCCACACCACTCCTTGGTCTTTTCGGAGAAGTTTGAATATTGGTCCACAGGTAGCAGTCATGTGAGAAATAAATCTGGATATGTAATTCAATCGACCAAGGAACCCTCTTACTTGCTTTTCAGTTCTTGGTGCAAGCATTTCACGAATGGCTTTCACTTTGCTAGGATCCACCTCAATACCTTTCTGACTAACCACAAATCCCAAGGGTTTTCAGGATCGAACACCGAAAGTGCATTTGTTGGGATTCAAACGAAGCTTGTATTTCTTTAACTGTTGGAACAATTTCAGTAGATTATCAACATGTTCTTCTTCAGTGCTGGACTTGGCAATCATGTCATCAACATAAACCTCGATCTCTTTGTGCATCATATCGTGGAACAGAGTTGTCATTGCTCTTTGATATGTAGCACCCGCATTTTTCAAACCAAAAGGCATTACTTTGTAACAGAAAGTCCCCCATGGTGTAATAAAGGAAGTCTTCTCTCTATCATCTTGAGCCATCCGTATCTGATTGTAACCAGAGAAACCATCCATGAAGGAGAAAACTTTGAACTTTGCGGTATTGTCAACCAGCATATCAATGTGAGGCAAAGGAAAATCATCTTTCGGACTCGCCTTATTCAAATCTCTGTAATCAACACACATTCTGACCTTACCATCTTTCTTCGGAACTGGTACTATGTTGGCCAACCACTGAGGATACTCCGATGTAATCAGGAAACCCGCATCAATCTGTTTCTGAACCTCTTCTTTTATCTTGATCGCCATATCCGGACGTGTTCTTCTCAATTTCTGCTTAACCGGCGGACATTCAGGCTTCAACGGCAAATGGTGCTCCACAATACTGGTGTCCAACCCTGGCATATCTTGATAAGACCAAGCAAACACTTCCATGTACTCTCTGAGAAGTTCTATCAATCTGTCTTTGACACTAGCATCCAACAATGCACCGATCTTGACTTCTTTCTTATCTTCTTCAGTACCCAAATTAACTACTTCTGTAGGCTCTTCATGAGGCTGAATGGTTCTTTCTTCATGCTCAAGTAACCGGGTAATCTCATCAGGAATGTCATCCTCAATCTCCTCTTCAGCTTCAATTACAGGGAACTCAAGGTTGGGAGAGGGCATAGGTTCATTGTGTTCAACGGGTTTATCAACAATTAATCTGCAATTATGATTTATGCTTGATTTTCAGAAAACAGATATAAAAGAATGAGCATATGCAGATTTTTTTTTTTTAAAAGATATATTGTTATGTTCTTTGTGTTACCATATTCCAGAAAAAAGCAGAAAGCAATAAAAAAACTAATGTACGAATAAAGTGGATACTGAATAACTCTTTATTATTGATGATTTCATTAAAATAAAGCCCGACAATTGTTCTACCTTCGCTTTGGGCATAGCGATAGGAATATTTATTTCTTAAACGTGGGCCCTAAAACAATGCATACTTTCATCTTGGGCAGAATGAAAGATTTTGAAAAAAGAAAACAACGACAAGACATTACTCAGAACGAGATACAACAGAAGGAGCATCCACAACACTCCAATTGCAGCAGATTCCTCCACGCTCCACCAAGTCAACAATTTCCTCGGGCTCTTCATCAATCACGGCATTCACCTTCTCATCTGAAACATTTGGGTAGATGAAACCAGCACTCTTGAACACATCTTTAAGAGGTTTGACAATATTAGAAGATTCAGGAGCCTTACCAATCGAGCCAAACCCTAGACCTTCTCGATTCTTGTTTTCTGGCAATTCAACCAACTTGCCCCAGCCTGTAGTAGATTCATTAGATAGCACCTGTTGTGCATCCTTCAAGGAGGCCATACACACACTACCTCTCCTATCATTTGTTCCTTCATCAATAGTTAGACCCTGGAATAGGGTTCCATCCACAATGCTACCACTGATACAAGAGTACGATGATAGTTGGCTTACCAACAGAGCTTGCTCGCCACACACAGTTACGATCTTGCCATTCTTTTCAAACTTCAGCTTTTGGTGCAAAGTCGAAGTCACAGCACCCGCATCATGAATCCAAGGGCGCCCTAATAAACAACTGTAAGCAGCATTGACATCCATAACTTGGAAAGTAATCTGAAAAGTATTCGGTCCAATGGTAATGGGCAAATCAACCTCACCCATCACCGTCTTCCTCGTTCCATCGAAAGCTTTGACAACCAAACCACTTCGCCGCATCGGAGCACCTTTATAACTCAGTTGGTCAAGAGTAGTCTTCGGCATTACATTCAGAGATGAGCTGGTATCAACAAGCACATTGGATAAAGCATCAGATTGGCAATTCACGGATATGTGCAAAGCAAGGTTGTGGCTTCTCCCCTCAACGGGAAGGTCTTCATCACTGAAACTCAGATTGTTACATGCAGTGATATTTCCCACAATGCCGTCAAAACGGCCAACTGTCACATCGTGATCAACATAAGCTTGGTCGAGCACTTTCATCAGAGCGTCTCTATGAGCTTCGGAGTTCAACAGGAGGGATAACATAGAGATTTTGGCAGGCGTTTGAATCAACTGATCAACAATCTTGTACTCGCTCTTCTTTATCAACTTCAACATTTCATCGGCATCGGAACCAACACTGGTCTTACCTTTGTCAAGATCAACACATACTTCAGGCCTTTCCACCACCAACGGCTCATTTGTAGGAACATCAGTCTTTCTCAAGGTAGGAGGTGGCAGCACACGACCGCTTCTCATCATTTTGCTCGATCCCACAATATTGGCAACCGAAGACATAGCAGGAATAGGAACCTCTTCGTTACCCCTCATCATGGTAGCACTGTATTTGTATGGAATTGCCTTATCAGAAGCGTAAGGCACAGGACCGGGCAAACAGATCACCAAAGGCTCAACAATGTGCTCTTGGCTGTGATATGTCAACTCAAGGCATCTTGGAGCAGTAAATTCTGGAATAATCACAAACACTTCATCGTCGCTACTGTCAAAATAAAATTCATCATCAGATTCTTCGTCACCCTTCTTCTTGTATGTGATAACTAGTTCTCTCTTATTCAACAAAGTCTGTAGGTCATCCCTCACCTTCTGACATCCTCTAGGATTTCTTGGGCAAGTCATGCAAGCAGCATGATTATGTTGGAACAGAGATAGCTTGCATAAATCGACATGGATTTGCACCAAGGATTCCTTAATCTGTCGAACATTGAACACCCGATAAGAATCTGCATCACATTGCACCATGTTAATAGTGGCAGTCCCATGCAGGGGAAGTGGATTTGCCTGCACATTTGGGTTTGTATCTTTGAATCTCAACCTGCCGTTCATTATCAATCTTTGTACATCACCCTTCAAGGTATAACAGTGCTCGACATCGTGACCTGGTGCTCCCGAGTGATATGCACAAGTAAGGTCAGCCCTATACCAGTATGGCAAGGGATTAGACACTGGTGGAGGTGGCCTGAGCTGAACAGATTTGTTTGCAAGTAATGCGGGCAATAACTCAGCGTACTTCATGGGAATGGGGTCAAACCTAGGCGGTCCTTGAGCACGATTATCGTTGCCTTGTGCTTGGTTCTGCGGTGGATTCTGTGGTCGTTGATTCTGGGATCGTTGATTCTGTGGTTGATGATTTTGTGGTTGATTCGGCAGCTGTTGTGGATAGCTAACATTTAGAGGAGCTGCAACGGCAGCTACATGATGTTGAGGCTGATGAAAATAATTTCCCCTTGGCCTACCATGAGCGACCATGCCCACTTCTTGTTCCTTCTTCTTCCCAAATCCAGCACCGTACCTTTTGCCATTTCCAGAACTAGAACCAGAAGCATCTTTCATCAAACGTCCTTCTCTAATCGCTTCTTCCATACGTACGCCAGTTTCCACCACATCAGTAAAATCACGGTGGTTACTGGAGATCATCCTATCAAAGTAGAATGGGTCGAGTGTTTTCAGGAACGTCTTCGTCAACTCTTTTTCATCTAAAGGCGGGTTAACCTGTGCGGCCAGTCCGCGCCACCTCTGAGCATACTCTTTGAAGCTTTCCCGTTCTTTTTGGGACAGAGAACGAAGCTGATCTCTATCAGGTGCCAAGTCAACATTATATTTATACTGCTGCATGAATGCTTCACATACATCAGTAAAAGATTGAATCTTCTCACGATCTAAGCTCACATACCACTTCAGAGCAGCACCAGTCAAACTATCTTGAAAGCAATGAATTAACAACGGGTCCTTTCTTGTATATGCAACCATTTTCCTGGAATACATGATCAAATGACTCTGTGGGCAAGAATCCCCCTTGTATTTCTCAAAGTCAGGCATTTTGAATTTAGGAGGCATGTCAACATCTGGAACTAAGCACATGTCATGAGCATTCTTTCCAAACAACTCTTTACCGCGGAGAGCACGAAGTTCTCGCTGGATTTCGTCAACCTGATTCTGAATTTCTTCATTGTGACCAACAGATATCACGCTTTCAGCTCGATTAGCATGGTAGATAGGTTCTGTCTCGAACGGCCTTACATTCATAGTGAGAGGTGCAGTAGTCATTGCAGGAGGAGGGATAGGAACTGTAACCTGTGGAATGGTAACAGTCTGGAATTGAACATTGGGATGATTCTGCTGAGACCCTTCGCCAAAATTAGCAGGCATACCCCATGAGAAATGCATTGGAGCAGTGGACATTGGTTGACTGACGAAGACCAATGGAGCTGAGACCGGGATGTTTCCTGGGATAGAGACATTCAAACCCTGTGTTGGAGGAGGCGGAAGAGGGATAGCCCCCGCCGCATTCAAAGATTCAAACATAGCCGTCAATTGGGCTACACTAGCCTGCAGAGCGGTGACCTGTTCTTGCAAGTGTTGATTCTCTTGTTCAAGTCCTTCCATTTTCTTCTTGAAGTTTGCACGAGTATTGTATGTGCGAGTTGGCTTGTAACGACTGCGTCGGGCCAGAATCTGTCAAGAACGAGAGACTCAGAACCTTGAAAACCGAATCATGAATGCAAATGATGCATGATATGTTATGCAAAGAAAACTATGATCATTATTTTTGTTCTTTTTTTTCTTTCTCAAAGGACTTTAAAGTAATATAACAAATGTAATCAAAATAAGGACCTTGATTCATTAAATAAAAGGGATTACAACTGTTTGAAGCATACATAACCAAAAGGAAAAAAAATACAACCAAGAAAGAAAAATTACATGGAAATAAAAGAAAAAGTACATTCGACATAATAATTTGGCATTACAAACAACTTGACATTACAACTTACACCTTGACATTACAAATAATCAGAAATAAAAACAACTGGTCCTAATTTATTCTGTCCTCAAATCTTCACTTGTTCTTGGCCCTTTTCTTCAAAACAGCTATTTCTTCCGCTTGTGCACGATCTGTCTCTTCCCAAGCTAACCTTTCCGCGTCAAGGCTGTCATACATTTCCTTCCACATCTTTCCATCTTCAAAGTACTTTGCCTTCCACGCATCCCTATCTTCTGTCATCCTTGTCAACAACACTTTGAGTTCATCCTTAGTCTTGAACAAGGCCTCTGTTGATGTTGGTACTTCAATGACGCGAACTGGCTCTTCAAGTGCATAAGGCATCTTAAATTCAGCAACCCTATCAGCGAGCCATTCTTTGTACGGCTTTCCAGCAACGCAATTCGTCTTTCCTAGCGCCTTCATCTCCATCTTATGAACCTTTTCCCAAGCGTGCATAAATCGTCTTTTGAGGGATGAACTTTCTTCCCCATTAGTGTAGAAATGCCTTTCTAACAAGATATAGTCGGGCGCCTTCGCCATTGGAAACCCAAACTGACGTCTAGCGAGGGACGGATTATAAGTGATCCCCCCTGATGTGCCAATGAGAGGAACATTAGCGAATTCACCCCATCTGTCAATCACAAACTGGCTATCATAAAAATCATTATACCATTTCACATCTTCAGAAGTAATAGACATAATTCTTTGAGACCAACTGAGACCTTCAGGATTCTGTTCGAAAACTGGAGATCGAGGTAAGTGCGGAACAAACCAATTACGCAACAACTGAGCACAACAAACAACGACTCCTTTTCCCTTCTTGACCTTGTGATGAATACCATAATAAGCGTCGGCGAGCAGTGTTGGAACAGGATTTCCAATCAAGAAGATCTGAATAGCTTTGTAATCAATAAAACCGGGGACATCAGGGAACAAAACCAACCCGTACATGAGTAAGGCAAAGATAGTTTCAACAGCACGGGTATTTTTTCTTTCAGCAAAGTGGAAAGCTTTTTGAAACAAGAACTTTGCCCATATACCTTTGGACTTTGGTTCCTCCTTGTCAACCCAATTTCGCTTTACCTCCATCATTTGCAAAGAGAGCACATTGGCGAGGTCACATAGCTTCAACTCATCTTCATAACCATTGTAGGGTGTCTTCTCATTTACTGGCAGACCAAAGTGATACGCGTACTCCTCTAGGGTAGGAACAAGCTGATAATCCCTAAAGGTGAAGCAGTGATAAAGTGGATCGTAGAACTGGAGGAGGACGTTGAGGAGTCCGTCCTCGACCTTGGTGTGAAGAATCTCTAAAAGCTTTCCATAACGGCGTTGAAAATTCCCATAATCAGTCACATGAATGGCCAATTCTTTTAACTTTGACAAATCTGGATTCTTGAAACCGTACTTCTTGGTAAGCCTCAATCCAGGGTCCATATCTATGATTACACAAAATTACTTTAGGCCCCTTGAGAAAGAAAATTTTTTTGTGTTTGGCTTTCAAAGGACTTTTAGGACAACAATCATATAGGATTTTTGTTTTGATGATCAAAAGTTTTTTTTTTTGAAAGAAACTTTTTCTTTTGTTTTGTTTAATTTTTCTCTTTTTTTTAGATACCCATGATGATTGCAGAGTTTATAAAGAAATCCTCTAAGTCCTTTGAAAAGTAACGGAAAAGGTTTTTTTTTTTTTTTTTTTCATGAATGCATGGATGTATGAGATATGATGATGCAACAAACACAAACATAAGCAAACATGGTTGGTTGAGATGTCACAATGTTGGAGCCAAAAGGTAAACCACCCACAATGTATGAACTATTGGTTTTCTTCTTTTCGTAACACGGGTTCTACAAAGTTCCCAACGTCATCAACTTTCCTTCTTGAATACCAATGTCCATAACTGAACTCACGGCCAAATGAAATATCCAAGGGAAAGTCTCGATTGAGCGTGGTATCGCGGAACAACTAATCCAAGACTTACTCTCGGCTTAGCCATCGCACCACATCCTAAAGGCAAAGATGGGTTAAAGGTGACTAGGTCCACAATATTAACAGATACATGTCATAGCAACAATCTACGCGAACCTCACGTCGAAATGAATACTACAACATGACCCTCCATTGTGCGTGGTTTCATCACATGTGTGTTTGTGCAAAACTTTACTTTCGCCCATTCACTATGATCCTACCAACACCTATCTTATGGTGCACTCAAGCTCGGGTCAAGCTTATCTCAACTCAACAATCCCCCACAATATATATAAAGCATGTAAATAAATAAACACATATAAACACATAAGTTAGGTTCAACCATCTTAAGGAGAGAGTCCCCAGTGAAGTCGCCATTTTTCTGTTGCGGGATTTTTGAGACATACCCCACTACAGTTTTATTTTTCATTTCCAAAGGAGGGGAAAAATTGAAAACCTTTAAAGAAAGAGATTCTAGGTACGGGGGTTAGTTGCACTTAAGGAAGGTATTAGCACCTCAAGCGCCCATGGTACTCCATGGTAACCTCTTATATGTTTTTTAGTGCTTTTTGTACATGCTTTAAGAATGGAGGGAGAAGTTGTATAGAAGAAAGAAAAAGACTAATTTCATTTTAAGTCTAAGGATTGTAAAATAGTAAAAAAGGTTTGAGAAAATTTTCTTTCATAAAGTGAATAAAAGGAAAGAAGTGTAAATATTTTTTTGTTTGTAAAAAGATTTTTTTTTTTGAGAGAATTTTTATTGAGAGAATGTTTTAAAGAAAAGAAATAGTAAGAAAGTGCAAATGTTGTTATGCAAAAAAAAAGAAAAAAAAGTTATTGTTGTTTGAAAGAAAAGAAGATTGTAAAGAAGATTTCGTTGTCAAAAAGAATTAAGAAAAGATGTTATATATAAAAAAAAGTTGCGTTAAAATGATTGAAATTACGTTGAGATTAAAGTGAACTTGCGTTTGTTTTTTTTTTTTAAGGATCGCACGTTTGTTTTGAAAAGGTTTTTCGTTTCAAAAAAGTCTCGTAATTAATTTGAAAATCAACTACGAGTCCTCTCCTTTGGAAATAAATTTTTTGGCGTTGTGTGTGATGTGTAAGCTAGGAAAGCAGTAAAAGCAATAAATAAAATCCTACGCTATTACAACCCAATTGAATAATTAATTTACAACCATATCGAATTAGAATGAATAAATAATAATAAGCAATAAATAAATAAATAAATAAATAGCAATGCATAAAATAAAATGTAAATGCGAAAAATAAATATGGCAATGAATATGTACACAAACAATTGAGAAGAGAAATCATAGCGAAATATTATATTCTACTTAAAGGTGAAGTGTGTGAAAAAAGGTATGGGAGGCAAAGACATGATAATGGAAATTTTGAGAGTCATTCACATCAACAAACGATCCTAATTAACATATACAAGCAAAAACATTTTATTTAGCAAAAAGAAAAGTTTTTATTTTAATGAAGAGAATGAATTTAGGCCAAAAGGCCCTTAACTATTAATGCTAATGTTAGAGCTCAATGATTTTATTAATTAAAATATCGTCTCTAACATGCATTTTTAAAATGATGCATTGTCCTAATCTAAATGCAATGCATGCATGCATGTAAAAAAAAAAAAAAAATGTAAAGTGAAATTGTAATGTGAAATTGTAGTGTGATGCAAAAATTAGTGTCAATGTCATGTAAAATTGCAAAAAAATGTAGATTGTGATGTAGTAAAAAAATGTAATGTTGCAAATGCATGTATGCATGAAAATGTGTAGTGAATATGTGATATAAAAAATGTGATGTAGAAATTTTGTAAAAAAAAGTTATGTGACTAAAAAATGCATAATGTAATGTAATGCAAAAAATGTAAAATTTTAAATGCATGTATGCATGAAAATTTCTAATAAAAGCATATTATATTTTCATAAAATGGAATTAACAAAGACATAATCAATCATCACAAGAAAAAGAAATTAAACATATCATATTTAAATTTCTCTAATATTTTTGTTGTTTTTATATTATTTATGCATACTAAAAGAAAACTATTTTTTTTAAAAAAAGGCATGACTAAACAAACATCCTTACTTTTTGACATTAAAGTAACTTAGAAGAAAAAAGTTTTTATTTAAAGAAAAGTCTTTTGACCTTAGAAATTTTTTTCCCTTTTTTAGAAATTTTTAATATAAATACTTAACTTAATAATTTTATACAAAAAAAAAAAAAAAACAGATAGACTCACACATACGTTTTTGGCATATTAAATCACTAAAATATATCTTTGAAAATTAAAGGAAACGATAAAAAAGAACACACACAAAAAAACAGATCAAAAAAACACAGATGGGCCTAAAAAGGCCCAAACCCCTCACAGCCCCATGGGCCTAAAAAATGCATACATAGCATTTACATGTGCCATGAACATTTGCATCTTTCATACCTTATTACATCATTATACAGATTTCTATCTCTTCTGTCTTGTCTGTGTCTACAAAATGGAGTCGGGATGGGCATGTTGTTCTTTCCAATTAGAGTGTCAGCTTAGGCAGATAAGTGTACACCTCTTGTTTCAAAAATTCCCCATTAGACTCCTCTCTTGTGGATGATGGTTGTTTCAGTTTTTCCTATAACAAAAGGAAAATCTCAGTTGAACTTATTCATCAACTGAACACAAAGTCTTTTTCAATGTTTCCCTCCGGTTTGTTCCCGGATTGAACACCAATTCAAAGCAACAAGTGACAAGTTTCCACACAAGAAGCTTGTATTTTACCAGATACACTTTGCAATTCCTCGGGTGGCTTTATCCCCAGTGAATCCTATCAATATACATTACACAAAAGGTCATACAAATCTTCTCTCTCTACAAATGCATACACTTTTACACTTTAACCTACTTGTGTCTCCTTTGAAGCCCAGTAGAGTTATTTCCTTTAAATAGAAAAATATTACCTTCCATTAAGCTATCATTTGTATGGTAGTCGGTAATATTTGATCGTTGTCCTTTAAGCTGTCATTTTCATGGTAGTAGATAATGTATCATCTCTCCATTATCCTTTAAGCTATCTTTGTCGATAGTAGATAATGTCATTTATTCTCATGTTGCCCTTTAAGCTATCATTTATATGGTAGTCGGCAATATTTGCACATTATCCTTTAAGCTGTCGGTGTTCGATAGTAGATAATGTCATACATTTTCATATTGCCCTTTAAGTTGTCGGTCAGGCGATAGTCGGTAATATTTGATCATTGTCCTTTAAGCTGTCATTTTCATGGTAGTAGATAATGTATCATCTCTCCATTATCCTTTAAGCTATCTTTGTCGATAGTAGATAATGTCATCTATTCTCATGTTGCCCTTTAAGCTATCATTTGTATGGTAGTCGGTAATACTCTGATCACTATCCTTTAAGTTACCATTTTCATGGTAGTAGATAATGTATCATCTTTTCATTATCCTTTAAGTTATCATTTGTGTGGTAGTCGGTAATATCTGATCATTGTCTTCTTTATGCAATCCGTCTATTTGCAAGGCGGTGGACAATGTTCCTCTTTTTTTTTTGTAGAAATTGTCTTTTACCTGCAATCCGTCCTTGTCAGGCGGTGGGCAATTCTCTTATTCTCTATAAACGTTGTCTTTTATCTGCAAGCTGTCTCTTTGTAAGGCGGTGGACAATGTTCTTGTTCTTTATAGAGGTCGTCTTTTATCTGCAAGCTGTCTCTTCGTAAGGCAGTGGACGATACTCTTATTCTCAGTAAATGTTGTCTTTTATCTGCAAGCTGTCACTTTGCAAGGCGGTGGACAATGTTCCTGTTCTCTATAGACGTTGTCTTTTATCTGCAAGCTGTCTCTTTGAAGGCGGTGGACAATGTTCTTATTCTTTATGGAGTTCGTCTTTTATCTGCAAGTTGTCTTTTCGTAAGGCGGTGGACGATGCTCTTGTTCTTTGTAAACGTTGTCTTTTATCTGCAAGCCGTCACTTTGCAAGGCGGTGGACAATGTCCCTGTTTTCTTGTAGAAATTGTCTTTTATCTGCAATCCGTCATTGTCAGGCGGTGGACAATTCTCTTATTCTCTATAGACGTTGTCTTTTATCTGCAAGCTGTCTCTTTGAAGGCGGTGGACAATGTTCTTATTCTTTATGGAGTTCGTCTTTTATCTGCAAGTTGTCTTTTCGTAAGGCGGTGGACGATGCTCTTGTTCTTTGTAAACGTTGTCTTTTATCTGCAAGCCGTCACTTTGCAAGGCGGTGGACAATGTCCCTGTTTTCTTGTAGAAATTGTCTTTTATCTGCAATCCGTCATTGTCAGGCGGTGGACAATTCTCTTATTCTCTGTAGACGTTGTCTTTTATCTGCAATCCGTCTCTTTGTAAGGCGGTAGACAATGTTCTTTTCACAATACTTTCATCTATATGATAATGGGTAATATTCTCCCCAGTACTTTACTCTGCTCCCCAGTGGAATTCATCCTCCCAATGGACTTGGGGCACATCTTATTATATTTCCCAGTCGGGTCATGTTATGTTCTTCCCCTGTGGAGTCCTAACTATGTCTTTTTCCTTTGTCTGTCTTTTACAACATTTATACAAAAATTCAAAAAATTCATCATTTGCATCTCATACATTCATATTTGCATCATAAGCATTTTTTAAGGATTTTAGGTCCAAAAATGGTGCACGTTTTATATTTAAGTATCTTCAATCCCGTCTAGACAAAGATTTCAATCTTCATCTCTCCGGGTGAAGAAACTTAAATAGGGGCAGCTGTTGTACCCCAATTTTGGACCTAAAATCCACTGTCCTCTTTTTTCGTTATGAAATATCAAAAACATTCATCGCATAATAAAAGTGTCATCACATCTGTTCTTTATTTCGTCGTTTTGTTTATGTTCGTTTTTTTTATCACTTTTTTTTATCGTCGTACTTTCATGTCCACTCATTTATCATCAATTATTCTTAACTATTATTATTACTACTATCATTGTTATTCTTATTATCATTATTACTTTTTTTATCAAAAATCCTTTTTCAAAAAAAAGAGAGTTTCAGTTTATTTGTTTTTCCTACTTTTATTATTATTATTAATCCTTTTTTCAATTCTTGTTTATTTATTTATTAAAAAATGTATAATTATATAATAGAAAAAAAAACAGTTTTTCTATATAGTCCTCTTAAAAAAAATTACGGTCATATTTATTACTATTATTATTATTAGAATTATCATCATCTAAACAAAAAGACAAAAAAAATAGTTTTTTTTTATTCTTTTTTATCTTTTCTTTTTTTATTTCGGTTTTTTTATTAAAAAGAAGAAAATAGAACAAATATCACAAAATTGAAATGGATCCAATGCCTCTTCTGCATTTCCAGCACATAACAGTGACTGCTTCCTTGTCCTTTTCTTTTTTTTTCATCACAATTTTTCAACAACAATCTGAACCAGCAAAGGCAATTTCTGTATTTTCTTCTTTTAACCACATCAAACCCTAATGCCCACTACTTAACAGAACAGAATTCACAACTGAGAAAAAAAAAAAACAGAAACGGCAGCAGCAAAGAGAGAACAGAACAAAATCCAACAAAAACACCTCAAACCTTCAAACACCCATAACCAAAATCATATTCTGAAAAAATACAACCAACACCGTTCAAACAAAAACCTAACTCTAACCCTGAACCTTCACCAAAAGTTTCAGCCACCATTCTTTCCACAAATCGGTTACCTTGCAAGAAAAACAGAGAAAGAAGGAGGTTCAGAAGGGTAGAAAGCAAAGAGGAGTAATAGATCAAAAATCGAAAAGATAAAAGGCTCAAAGGAAAAGACTTACACTGCACAAATCGGTACTCTTCTTTCTTTCCTTTTTTTCTTCTCTTTCTCTTCACATAAAACTCATCAAAAAATACATGTTTGTTTGAAAACCGAAATCAATAGTTGTTAGGGTTTCGGATTTGTTTATTTGTGTACTTGTATGTTGTTAGAAACTGTTTCAATTCGCGTTTTGGAAGAATATTTGAGTGAGGAGAGCGAATTTGAGAGTTAGGTTTAAATTTGGGGATTCGGTTTCGGACCCCTCCGATCCGGCGATTTGGTTGGCCTTTTGTCGATTCTAGCCTCGGATTCGTGTTTAGAAGGGTTTTTTTATGGGGGGTTAGTGAAGGAAATTTTTGGTTTTGGGTTGTTGCCGGCGGCGGCGCCGCCACCTTGTTGGTCGGCCGCCGCGCCGGATTCTGGGTACCACGGTGGTTCCGGTTGAAGCTCAACCGGAAACTCATCGTGTTCTTGAGTTTCATAAGAACATTCATATGTTCTTCATTTTTTTTCCAGAAATTTGAGAGAGATTTGAGAGAGATTAGAGAGAGAGAGGGCGGATAGAGAGAGAAAGAAAAGTGAGAAATGAAAGAAAATCTGAAGAACAAACCATATATACTCCCTCCTAATCCTCTGCCCGCGCGCACATCATGATCTGTGTACACCCCTCCTCCATGGTCGCTGATCTATGATCAAGCGACTCATGCTCACTCTGTTCCAGTGCGCGCGCACGCGCGAGACTTAACATGCTCCCTTGATTTTACCAGCCTCTGATCCATGATCAGATGGCTCAATTTGACTCCTTTGGTTTGGTTTTGGTTTGAGTTTAGGATTAATCTTTTGATGTATGTACTCCCTATCTTGCTATTTGTACCACCTTTGTTTCCTTTAATTTAGGTCTTACTCTTATGAAAAATGAAAAATATTTGTTTATTTGTTAGGACTTCACTTTTTTTTTTTAGTTATTTAGAATACAAAAAAATTTCAAAAAAAACTCTTCTCTAAATAAAAAAACTTTCTTTTCTAATTATTTTTATGTCATAAAGCAAAATTTAGTTTGTTAGTTATCGCTTTTTATTTATTTAGAATGCCAAAAAAATATGAAAATAACAAAAATATTAGAGAAATTTAAGTATGTTATGTTGGAATTCCTTTTTTTTGTGATGATTGGTTATTGATTATGTTTTTATTTAATCTCATTTTATAAAAATATATAACATGCCTACATGCATTTTAAATTTTAAATTTTTATTTAATCTCATTTTATTAAAAAAATTCATGCATACATGCATTTTAAATTTTATATTTTTGCACTACATCACATTATGCATTTTTTTTTTTAGTCACATAACCTTTTTTACAAAGTTTCTACATCACATCACATTTTATATCACATGTTCACTACACATTTTTACATGCATACATGCATTTGCAACATTACATTTACTACATCACAATCTACATTTCTTGCATCTTTTACATGACATCGACACAAATTTTTGCATCACACTACAATTTCATATTACAATTTGACTTTATATTTTTTCTACATGCATACATGCATTGCATTTAGGTTAGAACATTGCATCATTAAAAATGCATGTTAGAGACAATATTTTACTTCATAAAATCATTGAGCTCTAACATTAGCATTAATAGTGAAGGACCTTTTTTGGTCTAAATTCATTCTCATTCCAAAATAAAAAATAAAAACTTTTCTTTTGATAAATAAAATTGCATATTGCTTGTGTGCCTAGGTTAGAATTATTTGTTGTTGTGAGTGGCCTTCAAAAACGTATTATCATGTCTTTGCCTCCGACACATTTCTTTCACACACTCCACTTTTAATAAGGTGCTATCTTGCGATGTTTTCCTTTTTCCTCTCGTATGTGCATTTCATTATCATATTTATTTCTCCGCACTTGCATTTTACTTTTATGCATTGTTATTTATTTATTTATTGCTTATTATTATTCATTCATTTGATTCGATATGGTTGTAAATATTAATTATTCAATTGGGTTGTAATAGCGTAGGACTTTATTTATCGCTTTCTAGTTCACACATCACACACACAACGCCAAAAATTCATTTCTAAGAGAGAGGACTCGTCATTGATTTTAAATTGATTACGAGACTTTTTTCGAAACAAAAAAACCTTTTTCTAAACAAACATGCGATCTTTTTACAAAACAAACGCAAGCTCACCTTATAATCATCTCTAACAATATACTATCTACAATTTATCTTCTTTACAATCTTCTTTTCTTTCAAACTCAAAAAATAAACGAATACACTTTCGTTTTCAAACAACAACTTTTTTTCTTTCTTTACAACATTTTCTTTACAACATCTTTTCTTACAATCTCTCTCTCTCAACAACTACAAATTCTCTCAAAAAAAAAAAAATTCTTTTTACAAACAAAAAATATTTACACTTCTTTTCTTTTATTTACTTTATGAAATAAATTTTTCTTAACTTTTACCCACTTTCTTTTCTTTCTTCTATACAACTTCTCCCTCCATTCTTAAAGCATGTATATAAAAAAGCACAAAAACATATAAGAGGTTACCATGGAGTACCATGGGCGCTTGAGGTGCTAACACCTTCCTTAAGTGCAACTAACCCCCGTACCTTAGAATCTCTTCTTTTAAAAGGTTTTTAATTTTTCCCCTCCTTTGGAAATGAAAAATAAAACTGTAGTGGGGTGTGTCTCAAAAATCCCGCAACAGAAAAATAGCGACTTCACTGGGGATTCTCTCCTTAAGAGGGTTGAACCTAACTTATGTGCTTTTATGTGTTTAAATGTTTACATGCTTTATACGTATATATTGTGGAGGGGTTTTGAGTGAGATAAGCTTGACCCGAGCTTGAGTGTACCTTGAGATAGTTGTGGTAGGATCATAGTGAGTGGGCGGAAGGCAAAACTCCGCACATATCCACATGTGATGTAACCACGCACAATGGAGGGTCATGTTGTGGTATTCATTTCGATGCGAGGTTCGCGTAGATTGTTGCTATGACATGTATCTGTTAATATTGTGGACCTAGTCGCCTTTAACCCACCTTAGCCTTTTTTAGGATGTGGTGCGATAGCTAAAGCCGAGAGTAGAAGTCTTGGAATAGTTGACTCCGCGATACCACGCTCAATCGAGACTTTCCCTTGGATGTTTCATTTGGCCATGAGTTTAAGTCGTGGACATTGGCATTCAAGAAGGAAAGTTGATGACGTTGGGATTTTTGTAGAACCCATGTTACTGAAAAGAAGAGAACCAATAGGTCATATATTGTGGGGGGTTCACCTTTCGACTCCAACATCATGATATCTTAACCAACCATGTTTTCCTATGTTTGTGATTGTTGCATCCAAACATCCATTCATCCATGCATTCATGAAAAAACTTTTTCCATTAGTTTTCAAAGGACTTAGAGGAATTTCTTCATAAACTACACAATCATCATGGACATTCAAAAAAAAAGAGAGAAAGTTGCTTTGAAAAAAAATCTTTTGATTATCAACAAAAAAATGAGGTCCTTTATGATTCATACCCTAAAGTCCTTTGAAAAATCAAAAAAAATGAAAACAAAACTTTCTTTCTCATGCATCATTTTTTTTTTTTTTTTTTTTTTTTTTTTTTTTGCATTCATGGTCTTCTCCTAAAGAGTCTAAGCTTCATGTCTCCCTCTCAGTGGTCTGACACTCTCGTCTAAAGTCAACTCACATCTACAACACTTGTGCAAACTCAAAAAAAGAATGGAAGGTCTTGAGCAAGAGAACCAGCAGCTACAAGAACAAGTCACTTCTCTTCAAGCTAATGTTGCCCAATTGACGGCTATGTTTGAATCTTTGACTGCGGTGAGGGCTCCCCTTCCTCCGCCTCCTCCAACACAGGGTTTGAATGTCTCTGTCCCAGAAATCATCCCAATCTCAGCTCCGTTGTCCTATGCTAGCATGCCAACACTCACTGCGACTACACGGTACCCGTGGGGTATGCCCGCCAATTTTGGCGAGAATTCTCAGCTTAATGATTTCAACACTCAGTTCTATGTTACTACTGCTCCGCAGGTGATGGCATCTGTTCCACCTCCTGGGATGACTTCTGTTCCTCAAATAGTAGTGTCTATTCCGTCTCCTGAGATGACTGTTGCATCTCTCCCTATGAATGTAAGGCAGTTCGAGACTGAACCTGTTTACCATGCTAATCCAGCTGAAAGCGTGGTATCTTTTGGTCACAATGATAAAATTCAGAATCAATTTGATGAGATACAACGTGAAATTCGTACTCTCCGTGGAAAAGACTTGTTTGGAAAGAGTGCGCATGAGCTCTGTCTAGTGCCGAATGTCAAGTTTCCGCCGAAGTTCAAAGTGCCCGAGTTTGAAAAGTATAAGGGGAATTCATGCCCTCAGATGCATCTTGTGATGTATACTAGGAAGATGTATGCTCTGACAAAAGATGATGAATTGCTTACCCACTGCTTCCAAGACAGTTTGACTGGTGCAGCTCTCAAGTGGTACATGAGCTTAGGTGGCTCGAAGATCAAGTCCTTTTTTGATTTATGTCAAGCGTTTGTGCAGCAGTACAAGTACAATGCTGATTTGGCACCGGATAGATATCAGCTTCGAGCCATGACTCAGAAAAACAAGGAATCTTTCAAGGAATATGCCCATAGATGGAGAGGGGTTGCAGCTCAGATTAGCCCACCTCTTGAGGAAAAGGAGATGGCTAAAATTTTCTTGAAAACTCTTGATGCATTCTACTATGACAAAATGGTTTCCAGTGCCCTTCGTGATTTTGCCGACATGGTAGACATAGGCGTGCGCATTGAGGAAGCTCTCCGAGAAGGACGTTTGACAAGAGAGACTGCTTCTTCCAGAAATGCAAGAGAATTTGGGTCTAGCTCTAACATGAAGAAAGAACAAGAGTTGAGTATGGTGGCTCATGGGAAGTCAAAGAAGAACAGACAACATGTTGCTGCAATAATTCCTGCTACTGATACTGCTTCAAAAAAGGGACCTCTGTTTGAACCAATCCCTATGTTGTATGCAGATTTGCTTCCTATTTTGCTTGAGAAGAATTATGTTCAGACTAAAACACCTCCTAAGATACCTGCAATATTACCAAGGTGGTATAAGTCTGACCGTTTCTGTGCTTTCCATCAAGGAGCACCCGGCCACGATACTGAACATTGTTTTCCTTTGAAAGCTGAAGTCCGGAAGCTAATTGAAGATAACGAACTTTATTTCAGGGGTACAGACCCAGTTTTTGTGATACAATAGGTGATTTGTTGCAATCTGGATTGCTGATGATGTTACTTTTGCTGCAATCGTCCAGTTGAAGTCAGTGATACTAGAAAGTTCATCCATATGGTCGCTAGGCTTTTATTTCTTTCTTGTCAAGCATTTTGTTTGCTTTTAAAATCATGTATTTTGTCAAGTACTTTTAATATAATAAACATGCATGTTTTTGGAATAAATTCATTCGTATTCACTCATTTCTTGTTTCATTACTTACAAACTTGGAGCGAGGATGATGAAAATAAATAACTGATTTTTGCTGATATATGCTTTTCAATGGTGAAAAACCTAGTTGACGATGTAAGGCATTGCTTGTCTTCCCAAACAGTGGAGATATAAGGAGATAATCCGTAATCAGCCCCTTTGAGCCTGAAGTCGGTGTTTCTTTCAACTTTTTCTGAACCCTTAATCATAACCTGGGACAGGGTAGTGTTTCAATTAATTTGATGATGCATCCTGATACAAGAGAATCAACTCATCTGGTCATACCAAATTAGAGGTTTAATCACAATGCTTTCCTCAGACAAAGGAAGCTGTCAAGAGATGAGACTCACAACAATTCATACGACAGTCACAATCTTCATCTTACAAAGGTTATATTAAAAAAAAAACAGAGTGATTACAAAAAAAGAGAAATCAAAAAAGAATTCAAAAAAGAGCCCATAAGAAAGAAAGAGGGGCACCGTGATGGACCACAAACTCAAAGTTCAAAAAGAACAAGTCCATACAAATAAAGAGTGATTCAAAAATAGAAACAACTTCCTAAACAAAAAGTGACTGTCACTTCAAGAAATCTCATCAACGTCTATTCAACAAAAATAACATCAATAAAGCTTCTACCAAAGTGTCAACCTCAAATATCATTGCCAAAAAGATTCTCTTGTCGACTGAGTGCATCGGTTGAGTTAATTGAATTTAGGAATGAAGGACATCAAGAAGAACGGGTGGGACCAAGTAAAATTTTGAGCCTAACAACTTTTTTTGAAAATCGTGAGCCCAGCCACGTTATAACATACAAAAGACCTAATTGAAACTAGGTTCACCGTGAAAGCATATTCGACAAATTTGTTGTTAAGCTGACTCATCCTGTTTGTTGAGTAATCACAAATTATCTATTTATACATACCATATGTGTTTCCATTCAAAAATACAAAAAAATACATTCAATTTCAAAAAAACTTACATGTACATTTTATACTTTTCAAAATAAATAATTTTACTTGCAAATTAATACTTGACATCAAAGAAATTTGAGCTATGGTCTGATCAAAGGCAAAGCTGACTTGAGACGCTCCTAGCCAGGGGCACGTTATCTATGAATTCTGCCAATCAGGGGCAAACAAGTTGAACATCCTACCTTTCAAGGTTTCAAGCACTTGGGGCATACAGTGTCAAGATCATATATTCCTGAAAAGTACACTGGATGTACAAGGTCAACCAGTCACGCTCTTCGAGCGATTCTTTCAAAGATCTTTAGATAAAGCAAAGAGTCTAAAGCAAGGGGCAAGTTGTTCCCATCTTCTCAAGATATTCATCAACAACAAACATGTTTTCTCTAAGAATATTTCAACAGTTGTTTCGAGGCAGTTTCTTTTACACCAGCGGAATCGTATGTCTTGTATCAGTTTAAAGATTGAGTTTTCCCCAGAGAAGTTGTTCCTTCCCCCAAGAAGAGTTCTCTTACTTATTTACAGTAACATTTACACTTTGTAGAGACATCCTGAACAGTGATGCGACGTTGGCTTGTGTTTCCGGTTTGGTCACTTTGTTTGTCCATTAAAAGATGTTCTACATACATACATACATACACTCATACATAACATTCATACATAGCATTTACATGTGCCATGAACATTTGCATCTTTCATACCTTATTACATCATTATACAGATTTCTATCTCTTCTGTCTTGTCTGTGTCTACAAAATGGAGTCGGGATGGGCATGTTGTTCTTTCCAATTAGAGTGTCAGCTTAGGCAGATAAGTGTACACCTCTTGTTTCAAAAATTCCCCATTAGACTCCTCTCTTGTGGATGATGGTTGTTTCAGTTTTTCCTATAACAAAAGGAAAATCTCAGTTGAACTTATTCATCAACTGAACACAAAGTCTTTTTCAATGTTTCCCTCCGGTTTGTTCCCGGATTGAACACCAATTCAAAGCAACAAGTGACAAGTTTCCACACAAGAAGCTTGTATTTTACCAGATACACTTTGCAATTCCTCGGGTGGCTTTATCCCCAGTGAATCCTATCAATATACATTACACAAAAGGTCATACAAATCTTCTCTCTCTACAAATGCATACACTTTTACACTTTAACCTACTTGTGTCTCCTTTGAAGCCCAGTAGAGTTATTTCCTTTAAATAGAAAAATATTACCTTCCATTAAGCTATCATTTGTATGGTAGTCGGTAATATTTGATCGTTGTCCTTTAAGCTGTCATTTTCATGGTAGTAGATAATGTATCATCTCTCCATTATCCTTTAAGCTATCTTTGTCGATAGTAGATAATGTCATTTATTCTCATGTTGCCCTTTAAGCTATCATTTATATGGTAGTCGGCAATATTTGCACATTATCCTTTAAGCTGTCGGTGTTCGATAGTAGATAATGTCATACATTTTCATATTGCCCTTTAAGTTGTCGGTCAGGCGATAGTCGGTAATATTTGATCATTGTCCTTTAAGCTGTCATTTTCATGGTAGTAGATAATGTATCATCTCTCCATTATCCTTTAAGCTATCTTTGTCGATAGTAGATAATGTCATCTATTCTCATGTTGCCCTTTAAGCTATCATTTGTATGGTAGTCGGTAATACTCTGATCACTATCCTTTAAGTTACCATTTTCATGGTAGTAGATAATGTATCATCTTTTCATTATCCTTTAAGTTATCATTTGTGTGGTAGTCGGTAATATCTGATCATTGTCTTCTTTATGCAATCCGTCTATTTGCAAGGCGGTGGACAATGTTCCTCTTTTTTTTTTGTAGAAATTGTCTTTTACCTGCAATCCGTCCTTGTCAGGCGGTGGGCAATTCTCTTATTCTCTATAAACGTTGTCTTTTATCTGCAAGCTGTCTCTTTGTAAGGCGGTGGACAATGTTCTTGTTCTTTATAGAGGTCGTCTTTTATCTGCAAGCTGTCTCTTCGTAAGGCAGTGGACGATACTCTTATTCTCAGTAAATGTTGTCTTTTATCTGCAAGCCGTCACTTTGCAAGGCGGTGGACAATGTTCCTGTTCTCTATAGACGTTGTCTTTTATCTGCAAGCTGTCTCTTTGAAGGCGGTGGACAATGTTCTTATTCTTTATGGAGTTCGTCTTTTATCTGCAAGTTGTCTTTTCGTAAGGCGGTGGACGATGCTCTTGTTCTTTGTAAACGTTGTCTTTTATCTGCAAGCCGTCACTTTGCAAGGCGGTGGACAATGTCCCTGTTTTCTTGTAGAAATTGTCTTTTATCTGCAATCCGTCATTGTCAGGCGGTGGACAATTCTCTTATTCTCTATAGACGTTGTCTTTTATCTGCAAGCTGTCTCTTTGAAGGCGGTGGACAATGTTCTTATTCTTTATGGAGTTCGTCTTTTATCTGCAAGTTGTCTTTTCGTAAGGCGGTGGACGATGCTCTTGTTCTTTGTAAACGTTGTCTTTTATCTGCAAGCCGTCACTTTGCAAGGCGGTGGACAATGTCCCTGTTTTCTTGTAGAAATTGTCTTTTATCTGCAATCCGTCATTGTCAGGCGGTGGACAATTCTCTTATTCTCTGTAGACGTTGTCTTTTATCTGCAATCCGTCTCTTTGTAAGGCGGTAGACAATGTTCTTTTCACAATACTTTCATCTATATGATAATGGGTAATATTCTCCCCAGTACTTTACTCTGCTCCCCAGTGGAATTCATCCTCCCAATGGACTTGGGGCACATCTTATTATATTTCCCAGTCGGGTCATGTTATGTTCTTCCCCTGTGGAGTCCTAACTATGTCTTTTTCCTTTGTCTGTCTTTTACAACATTTATACAAAAATTCAAAAAATTCATCATTTGCATCTCATACATTCATATTTGCATCATAAGCATTTTTTAAGGATTTTAGGTCCAAAAATGGTGCACGTTTTATATTTAAGTATCTTCAATCCCGTCTAGACAAAGATTTCAATCTTCATCTCTCCGGGTGAAGAAACTTAAATAGGGGCAGCTGTTGTACCCCAATTTTGGACCTAAAATCCACTGTCCTCTTTTTTCGTTATGAAATATCAAAAACATTCATCGCATAATAAAAGTGTCATCACATCTGTTCTTTATTTCGTCGTTTTGTTTATGTTCGTTTTTTTTATCACTTTTTTTTATCGTCGTACTTTCATGTCCACTCATTTATCATCAATTATTCTTAACTATTATTATTACTACTATCATTGTTATTCTTATTATCATTATTACTTTTTTTATCAAAAATCCTTTTTCAAAAAAAAGAGAGTTTCACTTTATTTGTTTTTCCTACTTTTATTATTATTATTAATCCTTTTTTCAATTCTTGTTTATTTATTTATTAAAAAATGTATAATTATATAATAGAAAAAAAAACAGTTTTTCTATATAGTACTCTTAAAAAAAATTACGGTCATATTTATTACTATTATTATTATTATTATTAGAATTATCATCATCTAAACAAAAAGACAAAAAAAATAGTTTTTTTTTATTCTTTTTTATCTTTTCTTTTTTTATTTCGGTTTTTTTATTAAAAAGAAGAAAATAGAACAAATATCACAAAATTGAAATGGATCCAATGCCTCTTCTGCATTTCCAGCACATAACAGTGACTGCTTCCTTGTCCTTTTCTTTTTTTTTCATCACAATTTTTCAACAACAATCTGAACCAGCAAAGGCAATTTCTGTATTTTCTTCTTTTAACCACATCAAACCCTAATGCCCACTACTTAACAGAACAGAATTCACAACTGAGAAAAAAAAAAAACAGAAACGGCAGCAGCAAAGAGAGAACAGAACAAAATCCAACAAAAACACCTCAAACCTTCAAACACCCATAACCAAAATCATATTCTGAAAAAATACAACCAACACCGTTCAAACAAAAACCTAACTCTAACCCTGAACCTTCACCAAAAGTTTCAGCCACCATTCTTTCCACAAATCGGTTACCTTGCAAGAAAAACAGAGAAAGAAGGAGGTTCAGAAGGGTAGAAAGCAAAGAGGAGTAATAGATAAAAAATCGAAAAGATAAAAGGCTCAAAGGAAAAGACTTACACTGCACAAATCGGTACTCTTCTTTCTTTCCTTTTTTTCTTCTCTTTCTCTTCACATAAAACTCATCAAAAAATACATGTTTGTTTGAAAACCGAAATCAATAGTTGTTAGGGTTTCGGATTTGTTTATTTGTGTACTTGTATGTTGTTAGAAACTGTTTCAATTCGCGTTTTGGAAGAATATTTGAGTGAGGAGAGCGAATTTGAGAGTTAGGTTTAAATTTGGGGATTCGGTTTCGGACCCCTCCGATCCGGCGATTTGGTTGGCCTTTTGTCGATTCTAGCCTCGGATTCGTGTTTAGAAGGGTTTTTTTATGGGGGGTTAGTGAAGGAAATTTTTGGTTTTGGGTTGTTGCCGGCGGCGGCGCCGCCACCTTGTTGGTCGGCCGCCGCGCCGGATTCTGGGTACCACGGTGGTTCCGGTTGAAGCTCAACCGGAAACTCATCGTGTTCTTGAGTTTCATAAGAACATTCATATGTTCTTCATTTTTTTTCCAGAAATTTGAGAGAGATTTGAGAGAGATTAGAGAGAGAGGGCGGATAGAGAGAGAAAGAAAAGTGAGAAATGAAAGAAAATCTGAAGAACAAACCATATATACTCCCTCCTAATCCTCTGCCCGCGCGCACATCATGATCTGTGTACACCCCTCCTCCATGGTCGCTGATCTATGATCAAGCGACTCATGCTCACTCTGTTCCAGTGCGCGCGCACGCGCGAGACTTAACATGCTCCCTTGATTTTACCAGCCTCTGATCCATGATCAGATGGCTCAGTTTGACTCCTTTGGTTTGGTTTTGGTTTGAGTTTAGGATTAATCTTTTGATGTATGTACTCCCTATCTTGCTATTTGTACCACCTTTGTTTCCTTTAATTTAGGTCTTACTCTTATGAAAAATGAAAAATATTTGTTTATTTGTTAGGACTTCACTTTTTTTTTTTAGTTATTTAGAATACAAAAAAATTTCAAAAAAAACTCTTCTCTAAATAAAAAAACTTTCTTTTCTAATTATTTTTATGTCATAAAGCAAAATTTAGTTTGTTAGTTATCGCTTTTTATTTATTTAGAATGCCAAAAAAATATGAAAATAACAAAAATATTAGAGAAATTTAAGTATGTTATGTTGGAATTCCTTTTTTTTGTGATGATTGGTTATTGATTATGTTTTTATTTAATCTCATTTTATAAAAATATATAACATGCCTACATGCATTTTAAATTTTATATCTTTATTTAATCTCATTTTATTAAAAAAATTCATGCATACATGCATTTTAAATTTTATATTTTTGCACTACATCACATTATGCATTTTTTTTTTTAGTCACATAACCTTTTTTACAAAGTTTCTACATCACATCACATTTTATATCACATGTTCACTACACATTTTTACATGCATACATGCATTTGCAACATTACATTTACTACATCACAATCTACATTTCTTGCATCTTTTACATGACATCGACACAAATTTTTGCATCACACTACAATTTCATATTACAATTTGACTTTATATTTTTTCTACATGCATACATGCATTGCATTTAGGTTAGAACATTGCATCATTAAAAATGCATGTTAGAGACAATATTTTACTTCATAAAATCATTGAGCTCTAACATTAGCATTAATATTGAAGGACCTTTTTTGGTCTAAATTCATTCTCATTCCAAAATAAAAAATAAAAACTTTTCTTTTGATAAATAAAATTGCATATTGCTTGTGTGCCTAGGTTAGAATTATTTGTTGTTGTGAGTGGCCTTCAAAAACGTATTATCATGTCTTTGCCTCCGACACATTTCTTTCACACACTCCACTTTTAATAAGGTGCTATCTTGCGATGTTTTCCTTTTTCCTCTCGTATGTGCATTTCATTATCATATTTATTTCTCCGCACTTGCATTTTACTTTTATGCATTGTTATTTATTTATTTATTGCTTATTATTATTCATTCATTTGATTCGATATGGTTGTAAATATTAATTATTCAATTGGGTTGTAATAGCGTAGGACTTTATTTATCGCTTTCTAGTTCACACATCACACACACAACGCCAAAAATTCATTTCTAAGAGAGAGGACTCGTCATTGATTTTAAATTGATTACGAGACTTTTTTCGAAACAAAAAAACCTTTTTCTAAACAAACATGCGATCTTTTTACAAAACAAACGCAAGCTCACCTTATAATCATCTCTAACAATATACTATCTACAATTTATCTTCTTTACAATCTTCTTTTCTTTCAAACTCAAAAAATAAACGAATACACTTTCGTTTTCAAACAACAACTTTTTTTCTTTCTTTACAACATTTTCTTTACAACATCTTTTCTTACAATCTCTCTCTCTCAACAACTACAAATTCTCTCAAAAAAAAAAAAATTCTTTTTACAAACAAAAAATATTTACACTTCTTTTCTTTTATTTACTTTATGAAATAAATTTTTCTTAACTTTTACCCACTTTCTTTTCTTTCTTCTATACAACTTCTCCCTCCATTCTTAAAGCATGTATATAAAAAAGCACAAAAACATATAAGAGGTTACCATGGAGTACCATGGGCGCTTGAGGTGCTAACACCTTCCTCAAGTGCAACTAACCCCCGTACCTTAGAATCTCTTCTTTTAAAAGGTTTTTAATTTTTCCCCTCCTTTGGAAATGAAAAATAAAACTGTAGTGGGGTATGTCTCAAAAATCCCGCAACAGGTAGTTCAACTATTGGTCCCTGTGGTTCGATATCTTTTTAAAACTCAACGACGAGACTGTGCACTTGCGGTCAATCAAATCTATTGATACACAAATCGTCGATCACATGTCTTTTAGGTGCATTTCATTCTCATATTTATTTTTCGCACTTGCATTTTATTTTATTTATAGCTTTATGCATCGCATTTATTTATTTATGTCATTTATTATTTATTTGCTCAATTCGATATGGTTGTAAATATTAATTATTCAATTGGGTTGTAATAGCGTAGGACTTTATTTATTGTTTTTATTGCTTTCCTAGCTTACACTACACACACAACGCCAAAAAATTCATTTTCAAAGGAGAGGACTCGTAATTGATTTTAAATTGATTACGAGACCTTTTTCGAAACAAAAAACTTTTTTTTTTTCAAAACAAACATAGGATCTTTTTATAAGACAAGCGCAAGTTCACCTTAATCTCAACGTCACTACAATCATTTTAACATACTTTTATCACCACATTTTTTACAACATCTTTTCTTACATTTTTTTGGCAACAAGAACTTCTTTTCTTTACAACACACTTTTTCAACAACAAAAAAACGAATACACTTTCGTTTTCAAACAACAACTTTTTTTCTTTCTTTACAACATTTCCTTTACAACATCTTTTCTTACATTTTTTTGGCAACAAGAACTTCTTTTCCTTACAACACACTTTTTTAACAACAAAAAAACGAATACACTTTCGTTTTCAAACAACAACTTTTTCTTTACAACATCTTTTCTTACAACCTCTTTCTCTCAACAATTACACTTCTCTCAAAAATCTTTTTTTTACAAACAAAAAATATTTACAATTCATTTCTTTTATTTACTTTATGAAATAAAATTTCTTTAATTTTTACCTACTTTCTTTTTTCTTCTATACAACTTCTCCCTCCATTCTTAAAGCATGTACAAAAAAGCACTAAAAAACATATAAGAGGTTACCATGGAGTACCATGGGCGCTTGAGGTGCTAATACCTTCCTCAAGTGCAACTAACCCCCGTACCTAGAATCTCTTTCTCTTTAGGGTTTCCACTCTTTCCCCTCTATTTGGAAATGAAAGATCAAAACTGTAGTGGGGTATGTCTCAAAAATCCCGCAACAGAAAAATGGCGACTTCACTGGGGACTCTCTCCTTAAGAGGGTTGAACCTAACTTATATGTTTATATGTGTTTATTTGTTTATTTGCTTTATATACATTGTGGGGGGGTTCTTGAGTTGAGACAAGCTTGACCCGAGCTTGAGTGCACCATGAGATAGATTGTGGTATAATCATAGTGGGATGGCCGAAAGTTCAGTTTTGCACATACTCGCATGTGATATAATCATGCACAGTTGAGGAGCCATGTTGTAGTATTCTCTTCGACGCGAGTTAAGTTGCGTAGAAAGTTGCTATGATATGGATCCAAGGATATTGTGGAGCTTTTAGTCACCCTTAACCCATCTTTGCCTTTAGAATGTGGTGCGATGGCTTAACCGAGAGTGAATTTTTGTTAAAGTTGTTCCGCGATACCACGCTCAAACGAGGCTTTCCCTTGGATATTTCATTTGGCCGAGAGTTCAGTTATGGACATTGGTATTCAAGAAGGAAAGTTGATGACGTTGGGAACTTTGTAGAACCCGTGTTACGAAAAGAAGAAAACCAATAGTTCATACATTGTGGGTGGTTCACCTTTGACTCTAACATTGTGATATCCAAACCAACCATGTTTGCTTATGTTTGTGATTGTTGCATCCATACATCCATGCATTCATGAAAAAAAAAAAAAAACTTTTTCTATCAGTTTTCAAAGGACTTAGAGGAATTTCTTTATAAACTCCACAATCATCATGGATATCAAAAACAAAAGAGGAGAAAATTTTCCTTCAAAAAAAATCTTTTGATCACCAAACAAAAATCCTATATGATTCATATCCTAAAGTCCTTTGAAAAAAAATCAAAACAAAACTTTCTTTACATGCATCATTCTACATACATGGTCCTATTTCCAAAGGTTTGAGTCTCACACCTTGTTCTGTCAAAAATCAAGTTGTCTTATTTGAGTGGTCCGACGCTCTTGTCAAAAGTCAATTTGTCAGTACAACACTTGTGCCAACAAAAGAAAAGAAAGGAAGTATTATGCAAGAGAACACTCAGTTCCGTGAAGTAGTCATTGCACTTCGGGCAGAATTGGAAAAGAAAAATGCTCTGGTCGCTTCATTAATGGTGGCACAAAATAACCACCACCTCTTCCTCGAGCAACTGTTTTCGCCTTTCCAATCTCAACAAAGGCATCATATTCAACAACAGTTTCGATCATAGTCTCAGCAACAGCCTCGCCAACAGGCTCTACAACAGCCACCGCATCAGACTCATTCACAGTCTCAACCAATTTTCTTTAGAGGATATGGACCTACCGCTGTTATGCATGGATACGGTTTGATACCATTGGGTTGATGTTGATGTCACAGCTGCTACACTTATCTCGTTGAAGTCAATGATGCAAGGAAGCTCATCCCCTATGATCGCTAGGCTTTTATTTCTTTCTTGTCAAGCATTCATTTGCTTTTAACATTATGTCTTTTGTCAAGTACTTTTAATATAATAAACATGCATGTTTTTTAGAATAAATTCATTCGTATTCACTCATTTCTTGTTTTATTACTTACAAACTTGGAGCGAGGATGATGAAAATAAATAATTGATCTTTGCTGATATATGCTTTTCAATGGTGAAAAACCTAGTTGACGATGTAAAGCATTGTTTCTCTTCCCAAACAGTGGAGATATAAGGAGGTAATCCGTAATCAGCCCCTTTGAGCCTGAAGTCAGTGTTTCTTTCTTTTTTCTGAACCCTTAATCATAACCTGGGGCAGGGTAGTTTCAATTAATTTGATGATGCATCCTTATACAAGAGAATCAATTTATATAGTCATGCCAAGAAACAGGTTTAAGCACAATGCTTTCCTCAAACAAAAGAAGCTGTCAAAAGATGAGACTCACAACAATTCATACGAAAGTCACAATCTTCATCTTACAAAGGTTATACAAAAAAAAAACAGAGTGATTACAAAAAAGGAGAGTACAAAAAAAAAGAGTGAATGCAAAAAAGAGCCCACACAAAAGAGGGGCATCCCGATGGACCATAAATTCAAAGTTCAAAAAAAAAAAAAAAACTTGTCCATACAAATAAAGAGTGATACAAAAATAGGAAATACTTCCTAAACAAAAAGTGATTGTCGCTTCAAGAAATCTCATCAAAGTCTGTTCAACAAAAACGATATCAATGAAGCTTCGACCAAAGTGTCAACCTCAAACATCATTGCTGAAAAGTTTCTCTTGCCGACTGGGTGCATCAGTTGAATTAATTGAACTTAGGAATGAAGGACATCAAGAAGATTGGGTTGGACCAAATAAATTTTTGAGCTTAACAATCCTTTTTTTTGAAAACCGTGAGCCCAACCACGTTATAACATACAAAAGACCTAATTGAAACTAGGTTCACTGTGAAAGCATATTCGGCATATTTATTGTTAAGCTGACTCATCATGTTTGTTGAGTAATCACAAATAATCTTTGTACATGTCATATGTGTTTTCACCACAAAAATATTCAATTTCAAGAACTTACATGTGCATTTTATCAAAAATACTTTTCAAAAGAAATAATTTTACTTGCAAATTAATACTTGACATCAAAGAAATTTGAGCTATGGTTTGATCAAAGGCAAAGCTGACTTGAGACGCTCCTAGCTAGGGGCAAGTTACATATGAATTCTGCCAATCAGGGGCAAACAATTTGAACATCCTACCTTTCAAGGTTTCAAGCACTTGGGGCATACTGTGTCAAGATCATACATTCCCGAAATGTACACTGAATGTAAAAGGTCAACTAGTCACGCTCTTCGAGCGATTCTTTCAATGATCTTTAGACTAAAGCAAAGAGTCTAAAGCAAGGGGCAAGTCGTCTCCATTCTCTCAGGTGTTCATCAACAACAAACATATTTTCTCTAAGAGGATGTGAACAGTCATCTCAAGAAAAGGGTACATCCTCATTGAAGTTAATGGTGTTGTTCTACCTCCAGTTTAGTTTCAATACATGTTGATTGATGTTGGGTTTTTTCCCCAGAGAAGTTGTTCCTTCCCCAAGAGGAGTTATCTTGCTTTATCTACAATAACATCTACACTTTGTCGAGATATCCTGAGCAGTGATGCGACTTTGGCTTGTGTTTCCAGTTTGGTCACTTTGTCTGTCCATCAAAAGATGTTCCACATACATACATATACACATACATTCATAACATACAAGCATTCATACATACTTTCATATATTCAAACATAACATTTATACGTGCCATGAACATTTACATCATTCATACCTTGTTACGTCATTATACAGATTTCTATCTCTTTTGTCTTGTTTGTGTCTACAAAATAGAGTCGGGATGGGCATGTTGTTCTCTCCAATTAGAGTGTCAGCTTAGGCAGATAAGTGTATACCTCTCTTGTTTCAAAATTCCCCACTAGACTCCCCTCTTGTGGAAGATGGTTGTTTCAGTTTTTCCTACAACAAAAGGAAAATTCCCAGTTGAATTTATTCTTCAATTGGACACAAAGTCTTGTTTCACAGTTTCCCTCCGGTTTGTTCCCGGATCGGACATCAATTCAAAACAACAAGTGGCAATTGTTGAGGCAAAATCCCAATTTATTGTTTTAAAGATAACAAACCTCTTAATTATATTTTAATGTATAATTTTGGTCATTGTGTTATCTAACAAGTGCTTTTGAGTGATACTAAAAAGATAGGAATTATTATGCAAAGCAAAACATTTGATATCAGCTCTGAGAATGATACAAGAAATACAGACATCATTCTCTCATCATTCTCTGGACTCCAACGTGTTTGTTCTTCAAAGTCAAAGCACTTATTTATTTTAAGTGATAAATGAACAAGACAAAGGAGTACTTTTCATGAGAATTTAAGCACAAGATCTCTACAGCAACTTATTCCATTATGGCAAGAATCTTGATCAAACATCTTATCGGACTTACTATCTTAAGCCATCACATGGAGCATGTGCCAAAGAATGTTCTTTGACCTCATAGGCATAATAAATTAAATATCTAAATTTATTATGATAGAGAAGAACATGGACCAATGAGGAGAAGACAACAACTTTCTAACTATGAGTTGTTATGTACTTGCAAAGACTTATTCAATGTTCATTCTCCAAGATGTGTTAGTCTTTTCTCCAACAAAGGCTACACTCTACTATTCATCAAGGTTGTACTTGTAAAGTACTTTTCCAACAGCCCTTGATCAGTTACAGCTGGTTACTTGAAGACAAAGCTGTCCCCACACCATTCTCCCACTATTCTATGAAGATATCTCAAGAGAATGTACACTGTTCTGTGAGAATGTTCTTTCATCATTCTCCCTGAAGCATTGTTCTCATATGACAGCAAAATTCAAAGGCAACGGTCACACTTGCTCATCAAGTAATGGAAGTACAATGCCAGCTCATCAAGACGCTCCTCTTGGAGAACATTCTCCAGCTCACTTTTCATATGTGAGTAACGACTAGTTTAATGTTCTCTGATTTTCTCACACATTCTCCAAGATTCCAAAGGCTCTTCAACAACTATAAATAGCATGGAATACAGCAGGAGCAAAGCAAGAGTTTTGAAGCAATATCAATCATCAATTACTTGTCTTTCACGCACAAGAATCATAAACTCTTCTTTTGATCTCTTTCACTCCAAAGCTTCATAATTGCACACTTGGATCAGCAATTCATTTGAGTGATTTTCAGAGAGATTTTTATAGTTACTTAGAAAGCTTTATAAACCTGGTTTGGTTTGTTGTTAAGCTTTAGATCCAAACAACTCTTTGTAATAAGAAAAGAACTTGCTCATCAATACGTTACTATTGGTTGAGTAACTACCTTAGAAGGAAAGGTAGAGATCACCTTGGGTATAAGGTGGAAGATAAGCTTGTATAGCTTGACAGAAGTTTTTGGTCTTGGGCTTAAGATCAAAAGAGAATAGTGGAAACCCTCACTTGGTGTGGGAAACTGGACTAGCCCAATTAAGGGTGAACCAGTATAAACTCTTTGTGTTATACTCCTTCTCTTTATCCTTATTTTCTTTCAAGACAGACACACTTACACACACCATAATATTCTGAAAGAATATTACAAGAACGTTCTCTGCAATCTAACATAGGCTGATCAGAGAACATTCTCTTAACATTCTCTGCTATCTGTTTTGGTTTAATTCATTCATTTAAGTTTTGATTTATCATATAACTTATACTACTAACAAATTGAGTTTAATTTTAAAGGGTCACAATTCAAACCCCCCCCTTTCTTGTGAAAAACTTTGCTACTTCAATTGGCATCAGAGCACGGTCTCTAAGACTGAGCATCTAACAAGTGCTAGAGGAAAAGATTCAGGAAGGAAGTAATGGCTAAAGGCGCAAAGTTCATAGCTGAAGGAGGATCATCAAATAGACCACCTCTATTTGAAGGAGAAGACTATTATTATTGGAAAGACAAAATGGAGTTATTTCTTAGATCACAAGACAACTACATGTGGTCAGTTATTGAACATGGAGAATTTCAACCAACCATCACTGATAAAGATGTTACAAAGCCAAAGAGTCAAGATCAATGGACTACTCAAGAATCAGAAAGAGTGCTTCTAAACAACAGAGCTAAGTTATTCTTGAAAAGTGCTTTATCTAGAGAAGAATGTGATAGAATTATGGAATGCAAGACTGCAAAGGAAATGTGGGAAACACTACAAACGCATCATGAAGGAACTAGTCACGTCAAAGAAACAAGGATTGACATTGGAGTAAGAAAGTTTGAGCTCTTTGAAATGAAAGAAGATGAAACAGTGGATCAAATGTATGGAAGGTTCACAATCATCATAAATGAACTCAACTCTCTAGGAAAAACATATACTACACATGAGAGAGTAAGAAAGATCCTAAGATGCTTACCAAAGAGTTGGAGACATATTATCACAGCTATTACAGAAGCAAGGAATCTAACTGAAATGAAGATAGAAAATTTGGTTGGATCACTAAGAGCTCATGAATCAATTCTTATGGAAGATAAACCAATCAAAAAGAAAATGATTGCCTTGGATACTCAAGAGACAGAATGTTCTCAGAATGATGAAGATGAAAGTGATTTTCTACAAGAAGATAATGTGGAAGAGCTAGCACTTATCACCAGAAGAATCCAAAGGCTGCTGCAGAGAAAGAATCAACTCAAAGGAAAATTTCCAGCTAGAAGAAATGGAATCAAACCTGAAACAAACCTAAGCAAAGTGAAATGCTATGGTTGTGAGCAATTTGGACACTACAAAAATGAATGTCCAAAAGCAAAGAAACCATCCTTCAATAAGAAATCATTGATGACTACATGGGATGAGACAGATGAAGATGAAGAAGAACAAGAAGCCAACATGTGCTTTATGACAAAATTAAACTCTGAGGTAACCCTTGATCCTTGTGCATCATGTCAAAAAACTGAACATTTATTTGATAATTTATTATATGACTCTCAACTTATTTCTCAAAAAAATGGACAACTTAGAAATGAGATCACTAAGATAATCTTAGAAAAAGATAAGTATAAAACTGAAGTAGGTAAACTAAAAGAAATTATTTTTAGCATGCAAGAAAGTCATAGAATAGAAATTGATAAAATTAAGTCTCAAGAATGTTCTAAAATTCAAGAAGAAAATATTATTTTGAAACAGACCATCTCTGAATTAGAAAATGATATAACATGCTTTGTAAATTCTACAAAAACTTTTGAAAATATTATGGGATCACAAGTTGGAGCTTTAGACAAAACTGGAGTAGGTTTTAGAAACCATCAAAGTCAAAAACTATATGAAAAGTTTTTTGTTCCACAAAAGAGTCAAAGAGTCACAAAATACAAATGTACTTTTTGTAACAAAGAAGGACATCTTGAAAAATTCTGTTTTAGAAAAAACAGAAAGCTGAAATATGAAAGAAATGTTCAGAGAGAACATTCTCACAACGTTCTCGGAAAGTATCAACAGAACAGGAGAATATTCTCCAGACATTCTCAACAGAATTATTCACAGAATAATCAGAGAAGTTTTTTAGATAATGAAACCTCTATTAAGAAACATTCATATCAAAATGAAAGAAGACCTTTTAAGAGGCAAACTAACTCTCAAGGACCCAAAAGATTATGGGTACCTAAGACATTATTAACATCAAGTGCAGGAATGTCATCTAGCAGTCAAGAAAAAGCCATGGTACTTGGATAGTGGATGCTCAAGACATATGACTGGAGATAAACAAAACTTCTTGTCACTTGTTGAAAAGGATGGTGGCACAGTCACTTTTGGAAACAATGAAAAAGCTAATATAAAAGGTAAAGGCATCATTGGTAAGATTAATTCTGGCAAGATTGAAAATGTGCAATATGTTGTTGGACTTAAACATAACTTATTGAGCATAAGTCAATTATGTGACAATGGTTATGAAGTTATTTTTAAACCCCACACATGTGAAATTAAAAAATCTTTTTCAAATGAAATCTTGTTTACTGGTTCAAGAAAAGGAAATATGTATGTTTTCTACTTAGATGAACTTCCTGTTGAATCATGTTTTATCTCTCTTGAAAATGACAAATGGATTTGGCACAAAAGGACTGGTCATGTAAGCATGAAAACAATTTCAAAACTTTCCAAACTTGACCTAGTAAGAGGTTTACCAAAGATCAGTTTTGATATAGATAAAGTATGTGAATCTTGTACAAGAGGAAAACAAGTTAAAAGTAGTTTCAAACCAAAAGATTTTGTATCAACAAAGAAGCCTCTTGAATTACTTCACATAGATTTATTTGGACCTATCAAAACTACTAGTCTTGGTGGCAAAAATTATGGTTTTGTCATTGTTGATGATTTTTCAAGATTTACATGGGTGTTATTTTTAAAACATAAAGATGAATCCTTTGAGGCATTTAAAGCCTTTTGCTTAAGGGTTCAAAATGAAAAAGACTCCAAAATTATTTCAGTAAGAAGTGATCATGGAGGAGAATTTGAAAACTCTTTATTTGAATCATACTTTGATGAAAATGGCATATTTCACAATTTCTCTTGTCCAAGAACTCCTCAACAAAATGGTGTTGTTGAAAGAAAAAATAGAACATTGCAAGAAATGGCTAGGACAATGTTGAATGAATCAAATGTGGAGAAATACTTTTGGGCTGAAGCTGTCAACACTGCCTGTTACATTTTGAATAGAGTAACCATCAGAAAAATTCTCAACAAAACACCTTATGAACTTTGGAAAGAGAGGATACCAAATGTTTCATACTTTCATATCTTTGGTTGCTACTGTTACATCTTAAACATCAAAGATAACTTGGGAAAATTTGACTCAAAGTCAGACAAGGGAATATTCTTGGGTTATTCTCTCACATCTAAAGCCTACAGAATCTACAACCTTAGAACCCAAACTGTAGAAGAAAGTATGCATGTCAAATTTGATGAGTTTGAAGAAATAAATCCAAATATAATCACTGAAGAAAAGGAAGAAGAAGAAAGTGAGAAAAATTCACAAGCTCATAACTATCAAGAACCTTCAATAAACAATGATGAAGAACCACCCCTCAATGTTGATCAAGAGTCATTACCTAGTGTTCCTAAAACATGGAGATTAGTGAACAATCATCCTCAAGATCAAATTATTGGAAACACTGAAGATGGTGTAAGAACTAGAAGAGCTCTTCAAAATTTGGAGAATGATCTCGCAATGATCTCTCAAATTGAACCTAGATCTATAGATGATGCTATCTCTGATGAATCATGGGTTGAAGCTATGAAAGAAGAATTGCTACAATTTGAGAAGAATAAAGTATGGGATTTAGTACCACATCCTCAAGATCATTCAATCATTGGAACAAGATGGGTGTTCAGAAACAAGCTTGATGAAGATGGCAAGGTAATCAGAAATAAGGCTAGACTTGTAGCACAAGGTTACAATCAACAAGAAGGTATTGACTATGATGAAACCTTTGCTCCAGTTGCCAGGTTAGAAGCAATAAGAATTTTACTTGCATATGCATCACATAAATGCTTTAAACTTTTTCAAATGGATGTGAAAAGTGCTTTTTTAAATGGCTTTCTAAATGAGGAAGTTTATGTGCATCAACCTCCTGGTTTTATTGATGAACATAAACCTAATCATGTTTATAAACTTACCAAAGCTCTTTATGGACTTAAACAAGCTCCAAGAGCATGGTATGATAGATTGAGTACCTTTTTACTTGAAAATGGTTTTTCTAGAGGAAAAATAGATACCACTCTTTTTATAAAAACAAACAAGGAAGAATTGCTTATTGTTCAAGTATATGTTGATGATATTATTTTTGGAGCTACTAATGAAAAAATGTGTGAAGCTTTTTCTAACCTTATGCAAAGTGAATTCGAAATGAGCATGATGGGAGAACTTAGATTTTTCCTTGGCTTGCAAATCAAGCAACAAAGTGATGGCATTTTTATTAGTCAAGAAAAATACATCAAGGATCTACTCAAGAAATACAAGATGAATGAAGCCAAAATCATGTCAACTCCTATGCATCCATCAACAAGTCTAGACAAGGATGAAAATGGTAAAAATGTATCTGAAAAGGAGTATAGAGGAATGATTGGATCTCTTTTATACTTAACTGCAAGCAGACCTGACATAGTATTCTCAGTGGGCATTTGTGCAAGATTTCAAAGTGCTCCCAAAGAATCTCATTTAACTGCAGTCAAAAGAATCTTCAGATATTTGGTGGGAACACCTGATGTAGGCATATGGTACAAAAAGGGTACTCATTTTGATCTAAAAGCCTACTGTGATGCTGATTATGCTGGTTACAAATTAGAAAGAAAAAGCACAAGTGGTGCTTGTCAACTTCTTGGTGAAGCTCTAGTCAGTTGGTCATGCAGAAAACAGAATACCATAGCACTCTCAACAACTGAAGCAGAATATGTGTCTGCAGCAAATTGTTGTTCTCAAGTGATATGGATCAGAAACCAACTTGAAGACTTCTCATTAAGGTACACAAACATTCAAATTCTTTGTGATAATACTAGTGCTATTAATTTGTCAAAAAATCCCATTCAGCATTCTAGGTCAAAACACATTGAAATCAAGCATCATTTTATACGTGATCATGTTAGTAAAAAGGAAGTTGAATTAGTCTTTGTGGATACTGAAAATCAACTTGCTGATATTTTTACTAAACCATTGGTTGAGGAACGTTTCAATTTTATCAAAGAAAATTTGAAAATCATCAAAAATCCCAATTCCTTGTGAAACACGTTTTTAGGAGAATGATATAAGAACATTCTCTAAAAAATTTATGTCTTTGGTTTTCAGTCATTTTATTTTCATCCCTTGCATTCTATATGTTTTCATATTACTATATGGTAGTACATGTTCTTGGAGAATGAAAACTTTTAAGTCCCCTTGTTGTACTAGGCTATCTCCCTATAAACCTTTTTAAATGGTAAAAGGTACCATTATTATCTATCATAAATAGTGTCCTACTTTGTCCAATCTTCTCACATATCCAAGCTATCTTTTTACTTAACCACCCACTACTTTCTCTCTCCCAAAACCGCTCCTTCTTCTTCTCACATTTATCAAATCAGTTTTCTTTTCTCTCTCCAACTACCTCATACCTTCATCAATGGCAAGAACAAAAGTTCCAGTTCTTAGGCGAAATAGAACCCCTTCACCATCGCCTTCTCCTCCTCGTTCTCCATCACCCCCATCACCACCTTCACCACCTCCGTCTGAAACTCACTCAGACACTGTTCATTTTGATGAAATGAGCCAAGAAGATCTTTCAAAAGCCCTCATTGTTTTTGTTCCTCTAAATAATGAAGCTTTCTCTAATCATTCTTTGAATGATCTCCAAACTGAACCTTCTTCACCTAAACCCTCTACTCCGCTGCATAAACCCTCTTATCCAAATGCCACTGTAGCAAGTGAACACAATCCTTCTCCTTCACAAAATCCTTCACCTAAAACCTCTGTTGTGTCTCAATCTGGTGAACACCTTAAATCGTCTTCTCCTAAACCAGCTTCACCCTCACCAAACTCTTCATCTTCCCTAAACTTTTCTGACCCACCTTCTCCAACACCAAACATTGTTGAACCAAATCAACAAACACCCTCTGTTGAACCTAACACAAAGTCACCTCCTTATGTAAGGAAAATGAGAAGAACAAAGTCTTTTGATGCATGCACCGTTAGGAGGTCTGCACGCATTCTGTCTGGATTTGGTACTAAGAGAAATGTGGTTATTGACAATATTGTGCATACCATATCTGATTCTGATGAAGAAGAGGAAAAGGAAGAAACACGTGAGAAATCCCCTCCTATCATCACTCTCAAACGAACCACCCCAATCACCAAGCCTAAAACATCTTCTTCTTCTGCAAAATCTGAAACTGTCAAGGAAAAGAAGAAAGAAAAGCTTTCTGTTGCTGAGAAAAAGCCAAGACAGAGAAATGTGAAATTGATTCACCCTGAGCAATTAGAAAAGTTCAATGACTACTGGAAAATCAAGCCAATCAGTGCTGGCAAGTTTTTTGATTTTGATGAGTTGAAGAAAAATGGTATTGACCTGACCAAGATCACTGACAAGCTGGATTGGACCTCCTTTTTCAAGATCAAAGAGTCCATATTTCCTTTGTTGATTCAAGCCTTCTACTTCAATGCCAAAGTGAGTCCTACAAAGATGTTTTAGTCTCAAATCTCAAAGGAATTGAGATTGAGTTAACTCCAGAAAAGATTGGAAAGCTTTTGGGAATTCCCTGTGATGGTTCCACTCTCTATGGGGGAGATTGGTTTTCTTCTCTCAATCTTGACAAGGATGAGCTCATTGTTAAAATGTTCACCAAGGAAGGTGCTATGATGGTTACACCTACCTCTTCCAAGCTGCAACATGATTTTAAAATGCTTCACAACCTCTGCCTCCACAACATCTTTCCAAAGAGTGGAAGCAAAGATAAAGTCACAGACAATGATATGTTGGTTATGTATCATCTGTTTAAAGGTAAAAGGCTCTCTCTTCCCCATATCATTCTGCAACATATGATGCATATAGCTTTATCTGGCACTAGGAAAGTTGCTTTACCCTATGGTATGTTTTTGACAAAAGTCTTTGAAGAGTTTAAGGTTGATCTGTCTGGTTACACTTGTGAAAATGCTTGCTCTACTTTTGGTGTCAAAAATCTTAGTCATATGAAGAATGAATTAGAAGAAAAAGTTGTGAAAATCACTAGCTTGAAAAGAAAAGGAGAGGCAACACCTGAGGAGAATGTTGCAGGAGAACATCAAGAGAATGTTCTCCCAGAAGAAAATGTTGCAGGAGAACGTCAGGAGAACGTTCTCCCAGAGACTGAGGTTGCAGGAGAACAACAAGAGAAAGTTCTCCCTGCCATGGAAAACACCTCAACTCTTTTTGGAGCCTCTACTGATACCCTTCCATCATATTGGGACACCTCTTTACACTTTGGAACATCTTTTACCAACCATCCACCAAGAACCGGTAAACAACTCCAAGGATTTTTTCCAACTTCTTCAATGAATTCCACCTTGTTCTCTCCAGTTATGAACTCTTCTCAAGGGAGTTTAGAAAACATGTTTCATGCTGAGTTTGTGCAAAACTTGTTGAGTCCTGACAATCACTTTCAAGGAGGTACCAACTCATCTCAATCTTTACCTTCAATCCCTTCCTCTTTTGGAACTCTGAGTACCTTCCTTTCACCTGGAAGTACTGCTTCAGCTGAAGCTTGGTATAGGTTTTTAGGATATTCTCCTAAGTTAGTTGGTGGTCCTTCATACACTAGGCAAACTAAGCAGCAAAAGCTTGAGAAGGAAAATGCTAAGCTGAGAAAAGGCCAGGCCAAGATAATGCTTACTTTAGAGATTCAGAACAACATGATGCAGCATATGATGAACCAGCAAATGATCATGAAAAAATGGGCTGAAACTGAAGTTTGTCCAAAATTTGGAATCTCACCACCCTTTGCTGATCCAATGCCAGTGTTTGATAATTTCCCATCCCCTAGTACCTCATCTTCATCATCTGCTTCTACTGAGTTCTAATCCTTTTTACCCTAGCCCCCTCCTTTTTGATTTCTGACAAAGGGGGAGAATAGTTTGGGAAAACAAGGGGGAGTTGAAAAGAAGTCTTTTTATCAATCATCTTTCAGTTTTAATCAATCAAGTTTCAAGCTTTTCAAGTCTGCAAGAACATTCCCTGATCATTCTCTAGAATTGATCTTTTTGAAATAGATATTATAGGAAGTTCTTTTGAACAGTACTTGTTGTGAACTTCTAGTAGTATGTATTATTGTTTTTATGCCATGAAATTCTTTTGTATTAATCTATGTACTCTGATCTATGTTTATTTCTCACTTTGTGAGATTTTGGATTAATTAATATATATAATTCATGGTTATGTCTCAATTTGCATCATATCAAGTTGTTTAAATTTTATTTGATTTATGAATGCTTGAATTGAGGGGGAGCTTGAAAAATTAAGGCACTAATATTTTCATATTACTTGAGATTTGATTAAACCAAAATTAATCATTTAAAACATAATTCAAGAAGTTTGTCATCATCAAAAAGGGGGAGATTGTTGAGGCAAAATCCCAATTTATTGTTTTAAAGATAACAAACCTCTTAATTATATTTTAATGTATAATTTTGGTCATTGTGTTATCTAACAAGTGCTTTTGAGTGATACTAAAAAGATAGGAATTATTATGCAAAGCAAAACATTTGATATCAGCTCTGAGAATGATACAAGAAAGACAGACATCATTCTCTCATCATTCTCTGGACTCCAACGTGTTTGTTCTTCAAAGTCAAAGCACTTATTTATTTTAAGTGATAAATGAACAAGACAAAGGAGGACTTTTCATGAGAATTTAAGCACAAGATCTCTACAGCAACTTATTCCATTATGGCAAGAATCTTGATCAAACATCTTATGGGACTTACTATCTTAAGCCATCACATGGAGCATGTGCCAAAGAATGTTCTTTGACCTCATAGGCATAATAAATTAAATATCTAAATTTATTATGATAGAGAAGAACATGGACCAATGAGGAGAAGACAACAACTTTCTAACTATGAGTTGTTATGTACTTGCAAAGACTTATTCAATGTTCATTCTCCAAGATGTGTTAGTCTTTTCTCCAACAAAGGCTACACTCTACTATTCATCAAGGTTGTACTTGTAAAGTACTTTTCCAACAGCCCTTGATCAGTTACAACTGGTTACTTGAAGACAAAGCTGTCCCCAATTCAAACAAATTGAGTTTAATTTTAAAGGGTCACAATTCAAACCCCCCCTTTCTTGTGAAAAACTTTGCTACTTCAGCAATCTCGTCATATGAGAAGCTTGTACCCTTTCAACAAGTGGCAATCTCGTCATATGAGAAGCTTGTACCCTTTCAACAAGTGGCAATCTCGTCATTCGAGAAGCTTGTATCCATTTTACAAGTGGCAGTCTCGTCGTTCGAGAAGCTTGTATCTAATTTTATAAGTGGCAGTCTCGTCGTTCGAGAAGCTTGTATCCAATTTTACAAGTGGCAATCTCGTTATCTGAGAAGCTTGTATCCTTTCAACAAGTGGCAATCTCGTCATCTGTGAAGCTTGTATCCTTTCAACAAGTGGCAATCTCGTCATCTGAGAAGCTTGTATCCAATTTCACGAGTGGCAATCTCGTCATCTGAGAAGCTTGTACACCATTTTACAAGTGGCAGTCTCGTCATCCGAGAAGCTTGTACATATTCAACAAGTGGCAATCTCGTCATCTGAGAAGCTTGTACATCATTATTACAAGTGGCAATCTCGTCATCTGAGAAGCTTGTATGTCATCAATTACCATCAACAAGTGGCAATCTCGTCATCTGAGAAGCTTGTATGTCATCATTCATTTTGCAAGTGGTAGTCTCGTCGTTCGAGAAGCTTGTATCCAATTTTGCAAGTGGCAGTCTCGTCGTTCGAGAAGCTTGTATCCAATTTTACAAGTGGCAGTCTCGTCGTTCGAGAAGCTTGTATCCAATTTTGCAAGTGGCAGTCTCGTCGTTTGAGAAGCTTGTATCCAATTTTGCAAGTGGCAGTCTCGTCGTTCGAGAAGCTTGTATCCTATTTTACAAGTGGCAGTCTCGTCGTTCGAGAAGCTTGTATCCAATTTTACAAGTGGCAGTCTTGTCGTTCGAGAAGCTTGTATCCAATTTTACAAGTGGCAGTCTCGTCATCCGAGAAGCTTGTATCCAATTTTACAAGCGGCAATCTCGTCATCCGAGAAGCTTGTACATATCAAACAAGTGACAAGTTTTCCATACAAGAAGCTTGTATTTCACTAGACACACTTTACAGTTCCTCAGGTGGTTTTATCTCCATTGAATCCTTTCCAAAAACATTAGACCAAAAGATCACACAAATCTCTTTTTCTATAAATGCATACATGATAGTAAGTAATATTTTCCCCAGTATTTTACACTGTTCCCCAGTGGAGTTCGTTCTTCCAATGGACTTGGGGCACATCTTGTTATTTTCCCAGTTGGGCCATGTCATGTTCTTCCCCTGTGGAGTCCTAACTATGTTTTCTTCCTTTGTCTGTCTTTTACGACATTCATACAAAATTCAAAAAATTGATCATCTGCATTACATGCATTCATATTTGCATCATAAGCATTGTTGAAGGATTTTAGGTCCAAAAATGGTGCACGTTTTATATTTAAGTCTCTTCAATCCCGTCTAGACGAAGATTTTAATCTTCATCTCTCCGGGTGAAGAAACTTAAATAGGGGCAGCTGTTGTACCCCAATTTTGGACCTCAAATCCATTCTCTTTATTATTCGCATTAAAATGCAAAAAAATCTTTTATATTTATATACCATCGCATCCATTCGTTCTTCTCCGCTGTTTTAATAGCGCTCGTTTTCCATCTTAAAATACAATGTTTGTCGCATTTATATGGTCGTCCTTTTATCTCCGACCATTTACTATTTTATTTCATCTTCATTGTTTTCTTCCCTTTATTATCACTTTTTGCTAGAAATTTTTCCTTTTTATATCATTAATCTATTTACACTATTATCTTATTATTACTCATTTTATCATCAATTATTTTTACTTTTATCATCATTATTCTTATCATTATTTTTAAAATTATTATTCTTATTATTATTCTTATTATTGTTATTATTCAAAAATTGAAAAAAGGAGGGATCCAATGCATTGCAACAATGACACTTTGTATTCTTGCTTTCTTTTCATTACATTTCCTTCAACCTAAAATCTGATCAACAAAAGCTCAATGTCCCTTTCCTTCTTTTATCACACAAACCCTATTTTCCATCTATTTAACATAACAACATGAGAGAACAAGGGGGAGGCGGACAACAACAACACAAAAATTTCATCTCTTCTCTTCATCAATACAAACACAAAACAAACCATTTCATCCTTCATCAAACTTCATTCAAATCCATTCTCATCAATTTTAATCACTTTAAAACACTCACAAACACAAAGTCATCATCAAATCATCCACAAATACCATCTCAAACACCATTTTCGTGCTCCACTTTAACCCACTTTTTTAACTTCACAAATTCATCAAAACTCATACAAACTTCAATCAAACTCATTCCTAATCAATCTACCATCATCAAAACACATTCAAACACTCAAAACAACACCAAATCTCTACCAAAACCACTCAAAAACACTATTCACGAAATCCATTTTAGCCCATTTTTTCTAACTTCGTAAACTCATCAAATCCACTCAAACCTTCATCAAATCAATTTCTATTCATTCATATAGCCTCATATCACTTCCAGAAACGTGAAACAACCACAAAACACCATTCAAACACCAATAAACACATCAAATCCGAGCTCATTTTTTGGGGTTTTTTTGAGATTTTTATCTCACTCAAACTTGATCAAGGCTCAGTGCTATTGGTTCAAATGGCGTCCAGTACAGCTCAGTAGAAGGGAGCAACAGGGAATCGCAAAGAAATCAAGTCACAAAGCATGGAATCCGAACCACTTTTTGAGCAAACTTGAGGTAACTATTTAGAACTCCATAGTCCATTATTTTGCATGATTTTTGTTGCTGTGAACTCATGAAATAGTGTATTATGTTTTCCTTTAAGCACTTTCTCTTAGTTTTGCATGAATCTCATTTTTCATTTTTAGGGTTTGAACTTTGTGACTTCGTATTTTTAAAATATATTGCTCTATTGTGAAAAATAATTGCATATTCATGATCTACACAGAAAACACTATAAAAAGCACTACTCATTTGTCCGATTTGATGAAATATTGAGTGAGTTGTTGTTGTTTGAAAATTGCTCTGTTTTGAACATGGCTGCCGAGTGACTCACTGAGTCAACTCGCGCCTGTGAAGAAGAAGGGATCAGAGCGCCATGTGGCGCGCGCTGATTGGTCCCGACCTGGACTACTGTTCGCACCCCCTCTTTGCTATGTACTCCATTTTTTTTTTTTGTGAGAGAATGGAAACTAGGCTAAAGGCCCAGACTGTTTTTTTTCTGATTGTTTTTATTTATTATTATTATTCTGTATGCACCTCCCTTTTTTACTACCACAGTTTTTTTTCTATTTTACTTTTCTACCTAATTATAATAAGTAATTAATTGGGACAATAGCTTATTTAAGCTTATTGAGTCCAAATTTTTTCTCTAATATATTTAAGGTCTAAATTGTTAGGTTTTAGATGTTTGATTATAAGTAGATTTTTTAGTATGCATATGTGAACTTTACTCATCACTTATTTGTTAACTATCATACATGTTCTTTCAAAAAAAACTATCATACATGTTCTCATTTCATTACATTTTCATGCCATTTTACATCCTATTATATGTTACATTTTTTCTACATCTCTACATTACATTGCATCATAATCTACATTTTTGCATTTTTACATGACATTTGACACAATTTTCTACATCACATTACACTACAATTCACATGCTACACTACAATTTCACATAACATGTCACATTTTTACATGCATACATGCATTTAGGTTAGGACATTGCATCATTCAAAAATGCACGTTAGAGACAATATCTTACGTTTTAGATCATTGAGCTCTAACACTTGCAATAAAAGTTAAAGACCATTTTGGCCTAAATTCATGCATTCATACTTTGGTATTTGTTTCTTTTCTTTTCTTGTTTCTTCTTGATTAAGCTTGTGTTGCTTCTTGACATAACATGATTAGTATGACTATAAGAGCTTTTGAATGATGGTTTTTGTTTTTTTATATATATGTGTTCTTGACTTAAAATATTTATGCCCTTATGCTTAAAAATGATAAGTACACATTCATGCTAATCTTACATGTTATATGATTTTCTTCATTTTTTTGCTTCTTGATAATGTTATTGCTTGACCTTTCATGAGTGGTTTGTGTGCTTGTGCTTGCTTTGTTGTGACTAAGTGCAAAATAGCCCTTTCTTTTTACCTCCGTCTCATTTTCACATACATCTCACTCTTATAAAAAATGCTACTTTCTTCTTACCATGTTGATGACACGAAATCATATCGTATTTTTAGCTTAATTTAAGTGAATTTTAGTTGCATTTGCATATGTATTTATTTCATTTATGTCTTTTTACGTTAGTATTTGATATGATTTTACTTTTGTCGAATAAAATAGGTGTAGTACCCGGCGCAAAAAATATATACAGATATGCAATGGTGAAATGCAATGCACAAATGTAAACAATGAAGCCGCCACCATATTTTATTTATCCCATGAGGGGAAAGGAAAATAATGATAAAACCTTAAAAAGAACGGGTTCGGGAGTTGGTTACATGAGGGGAAGACGTTAACACCCCCTCATATCCGTTGTACTCAACGGGAACCATTTGAGGAATTTTGGTTTGCATAAACAAAGATAACCGTATGAAAAGAATTAAATTACCGCATATTGAACAGAAAAGGAAAAAAGAGTTTTTTATTATTTGGCTTGACGAGAGAGGCTCTCGCTCCTACGTATCCCCCAAGTACAATGAGGAAGTCAAAGCTCACGTAGTTCTTCCTGAAAAGAAAGATTTCGTGTTGGTTGTTTTTAGTGAACGATGCTTAGGTCGCATTCCACTGAACAGTATGCTTGTATGCTCGCTTCGGAGGCTTAAGCGTTTGTCTGTAGCAGGGGAATGGATAAAGCGCCATCCGTTTAGGAAAAGAGTTTGAAAGTTGAAAAAGAGTTAACTGCGCAAGGGCAGGCAAAAAGAGTTGAGTGGGTTGAATGTCTTTTATGATTTTAGGAAATTGTTTGGAGAATGAGAATGATCCTAAATCACGAGTCGTAAGTCAGGGATCGGATCATCCGAGCATAAACGAGTCGTACGACAGGCTCCCTCTTTTTCATTCAGTTTATTAGTTGAACATATGTTAATTAAAGTGAAACGAGCCGAAGGCGAGTCGTAAGTCAGGCTCCTTCCCATTCCATTTAATTAAAGAGTGTTCCGTTTTAAATGGCATGCGAATAATTCGAAGCCAGAGTCGTACGACAGAGACTGATTTATTCACATTCCATATTCAAAGATAAGTTCACAACAGATTTTCAGATCAGAAAAGAAAAGAAAAAAGAAAAAAAAGGTGGAAGATGCGAAGAATGCAAATGCATGATATATGATAATGACATTGTAATAATGCGACAATTAAATAATACTCGAAATAAATATGCAGACACATAAATAAATAAGTAATCAGATAATCAGACATAAAACGAAACTGGCAAACATAGATAAGCTCGAGACGAGTAGTACGTCAGGCTCTCGCTTATCTTACATTTCAGAACATCAAATCACATTTTGAATGAAATAAGAAATAAATTCAAAGCGCGAGTCGTCAGACAGGGCCCAATTTATCTTTATTTCACTCAAAATCAAATCCAGCATACAATTGATATTTTATTAAATTACGACGTTATAAATGATTAGGCGAAGTGACGAAAAAAAGTCGTTTAAACGAAATTAATTAAAATAGGATAAACAGAGACAAGTCGTAAGTCAAACCCTTTTATCTCTACATTAATTAAATTGTTTAAAATATTCGATATAAAAAATAAATCACGGACGCGAGACGTACGTCAGAGTCCGATTTATTTTTTATTTCGAATACGAATTTTCGAACATAAAAATAGAATAGCATTTTTCATAAATTATATCATAAAAAAATTCAATCAGCAAGGGGGTGCAGTAGTAAAATGGGTGTACAAACAGTATTTACAAAACTAAATCCTGAAGAAAAAAAACAAATAGGCCCAAAAGATGCTAAGCCCACTCCCTTTCACTAAAACGGACCGGGTCGGATGACCCATGGGTCAAACCCGCCCGGTCCAAACCCATATCACACTACCAAACAAAAACTGGCGGGGGGTGCAGGGAGTAAATGGGGGGCGCGCGCGAGAAGGCCCTCTGGCCACTCAGCGCGCGCCACGTGGTCGGGCTGTCTCCCTCCTTCTTCAACCAGCAAACAAACACAGAGAACGGAAATGGTGGAAAAAGCACCGCCGTCAAATCGCGATTCCTCATCCGATCACCAAAAACAACATGTAATTATATCATTTCGATCGGAAAATCACAAGGATCATGAATCTATAATTATAATCAACAAACAACGCATATACAAACCAAATCGAGTGATTATATCAAACGTGTTCAAACGGAAAAAACGCGAATATAAAGCCAAATCCGGCAAATACAAGAAGAAAAAGGTTTAAAACAGTTCCAGCATCATAAATCAACAATAAACAACCTTCGTTTGGGTTCGAATCGTCCGGAACGGAGGCGCTAATTTTTCAGAAACTTTGAAGCTCCGATCTACACGCTTCCAGTCGTTTTTTCACAGTTTGGACGGCGGAATCGTGTTCAGGAGGGTCGGATTAATATGAAATGAGTATTGGATCGTTAATTTTGGATGATTTTTGGTTGGCCGGAAGTTGGCCGGAAAATGGAATTCCGGCGGTGGCGCCGGAAAAGTGTTGGTGGTGGAGGGAGGAGTGATTTTTCTGATTTTTTTGGAATTTGTGAAAAATGATTGGTAATGATTGAGTGATGTGAGGTGTGTATTTATAGTGATAGAATTAGGTAAGTGGTATTTGTGTAATAAAATGATTATGAGGTGGAGATGATGAGGTGTCGCAATGTGATTGGTCAAAAGCAAAGAATTTTTATAAAATGGTAAAAAAAGGTAAAAATCAATAAAAAAAAATGAATAAAAATGTAGAAAAATATAAAAAATGAAATATAAACTTAAATAAAGAGATAAAAACTATTTTTTTGATTATTTTTCTATTCTTCGTATAAAAAGATAAATTGCGACAAATTAAGAGAAATAAAGGAAAATGAATAAATTGTAAAACACAATTATCGAAAAAACTATTTTTTTGGTATTTCTCATAAAAATAAGAAATAATTTTTGAATAAAATATTTATTTTAAAAAGCTCAAAATTAGGGTATTACAATAGGTCGGAGAAGAGAATTGAGCAAAAAGTGTCAAAAACGGAGCAAAAAGGGGGTGCAAAGCCCAAATTCGCGCAGCCCACAAAGGAGCATAGCAAAAATGGGCATTGGCCCAAATTTGCACTGTGGCGAGCACCACAGTAGGGGTGGCGAGCGCCACCAATTGGAGGCCCAGTGGCGAGCGCCACAGAATGGGTGGCGAGCGCCACAGAATGGGTGGCGAGCGCCACCCAGTGAAAGCCCAGTAGCAACTGTTTTGCGCAACGTGGGGAGCAAGCAGGCGTTCGATCAACCGTTTCTCCTAATCGTGTGGCTATTGGATAAAGACAAAAGAGAGCTTATCATCTCCTATTTTTGTGGATCGTAACCAGAAAAATCCCTCTATAAATAGAGGACGTGATTCTCTTCTTTCCCACGCCTTACTTTCTTTTCTTTCAGTCAGTTTTTATTTCCCGTTACAGTAACTATATCGGTATTCCCACACCGGGAATCCGTTTTCAGTTCTGTTTTCAGTTTCCTGTCAAGAATTCTGTACCGATTATTTATATCAAGTTTATTCAGCATTTACTTCCAGGTTTTTATTTAATGTTTTTATTTAATTATTTATTTATGTTTAATTTAATTTTCTGTTTTTGTTTATTTAATTTCTTAATTATGTCTAGCTAAATTTCTTAGATATCGGTTTGTAAACTAATTCTCCGAAGGGGATTTAATAATGATTTAGCGCGCGCAATTATTAAACTATTTTTCTGATTCAAATTCCTAATTTAATACAAAGCTTTTGAACGAGAGTAAAATAAAGCAACTAAGGTTAAAGTCAATAGAGCGAGAGTTTGAGGCTTTAACTAGATAGTAGGGATTTGATATTAATCTTTGAACGAGCGAGAGCCACATTAGGGTTAATTAGAACTCATTGATTTTCAAAATATACTTTCGAAGCTAAGGTGGTAGAAAAGTGACAGTAAAACTCCTGGCTTAGAAAGTATGGTTTTTATCAACAAAACGAGAGTGTGAGGTTTAGACCTTTAAATTGAGAAAGTTCTTCTGAAAAATAAACCTTTTCGCGCGCTATTTATTTAATAAATCCCCGATGGTTAATTAAGTTACATACCGATATCCGCTTTTATTAATTAATTAATTTATTTAATTAAATTTTTTTAATTTTAAATTCTAAAATTCTAAACAAACCCCTATCTGATAGCCTTAGATTTACACCGTGACAACGGATTACGGTAGTTCAACTATTGGTCCCTGTGGTTCGATATCTTTTTAAAACTCAACGACGAGACTGTGCACTTGCGGTCAATCAAATCTATTGATACACAAATCGTCGATCAAGTTTTTGGCGCCGTTGCCGGGGACCAATTTAGTCGATATTGTAACTCCGTCGTTACAACGTAGAGACTAAGGCAACTTTTATTTTTCTGTCAAAAATTCAAAAAAATCTAAAAAAAAAAAAATTACCCTTTTGGCTTGTCGATTGTATGCCAAGTACCCGCTCTATTAGCAAAGAATTAGAAACTCCAGTCGACAACCCAGAGCGTCTACTAAGTGTAAGACGCCGAATTGAACAGTTCCGGGAAAGATACATAGTGCCCCAAAGTCAAATCATCTTTCCCGAAACAGACGAAGACTCGGAACAATCCGAAGAGGAACTAGAAATGGAAATCGGCCCTCAAAACCGCCTTCTGAAGTACTATGCTACCCCTACAGATGCTGAACCACATAACAGCATTGTTGCCCCTGCGATAGAGGCCAACAATTTTGAGCTTAAACCTTCCCTACTCTCAGCAGTTCAGCAAAGTCAGTTCTCGGGTGGTCCTTCAGAAGATCCTAATCTCCACCTCTCTGTTCCTACAATACGCCGATACAGTGAAAGCTAATGGCGTAAGTCCCGAAGCGATAAGGCTTCGTCTTTTCCCCTTCTCTCTAAGAGATCAAGCCCGCGCTTGGCTCCAGTCCCTACCTTCCAACTCTGTCACTACATGGGAAGGGTTGAAGAAAGTCTTTCTGGCTAGGTATTTCCCACCTAGCAAGACTACTATGCTAAGAGCCCAAATCAATGGATTCAAGCAGAAAGACAACGAATCTCTCTATGAAGCGTGGGAGAGATTTAAGGACATGTTGAGGCTCTGTCCACATCATGGTTTAGAAGAGTGGCTAATTATCCACACCTGCTACAACGGTCTCCTGTACAATACAAGGATGACCATGGACGCTGCCGCGGGCGGCGCCCTCATGGACAAGCACTACACTGATGCCTATCAGCTCATCGAGAGCATGGCTCAGAATCACTACCAGTGGGGAGGTGAAAGAACCTCCGCAGAAAAACCTCTATCGAGAGGAGGAATGCATGAGATAAGCGGCCTTGACCACGTCAGTGCCAAGGTTGATGCACTCACTCTAAAATTAGACAGCTTACTCAATGCTCCTGCTGCTACTGTAGCAACAACTGTCTCTAGTTGTGAGATATGTGGCGCTCTAGGGCATGCTACAGCTGAATGCCAACTCTTGGCAGGAACTCCTTCCGATCAAGTGAACTACGCCCAAGGAGGCCCATATTCCAACAACTACAACTCAGCTTGGAAGAACAGTCCCTATCTCTCATACAAGAACAACAATGCATTGTATCCACCTAGACAAAGCCAATCCTCTGGTCCACCAGGTTTTCAGAAAGCTCCCGTGCTAAATCAAGAAAACTCCGGGAAGTCTAGCCTTGACGCCATGTTTGAAACCTTCATGGCATCCCAAATGCAAACTAACGAGGGGATTAAAAATCAAAACCTGCATTTCGCTAAGATGTTCGAGCAATTGAACAGTAAAGTTGATGTTTTGACCACCCATCATAAGATACTAGAAACTGGAGTTGCACAGGTGGCTCAACAGCAATCATCCATGTCTGCTCCTGCAGGAACATTTCCTGGCCAACCTCAGCCCAATCCTAACGCTGCGAAGTGGAACACAGTATGATGAACCAGTTGACCCTAGGATTGAGAGGCCTGCCATGCAGCAAAAGCCAGATGAACCAACTGAGAAAGAGAGTGAACCCAAAGAGAAAGAAGGAAATGGCGTCGAGGCAAAAGAAAAAGAAACACCCTATGTGCCTCCGCCACCTTACAAACCACCCATTCCTTATCCTCAAAGGTTGGAAAAGACCAAAAGCATGGGGCAATTCAAGAAATTTGTGGAGCTTCTCAAGCAATTGAATATCACTATCCCATTCACTGAAGCTATCACACAAATGCCCGCATATGCTAGGTTTCTCAAGGAGATCTTAACCAACAAAAAGAGGATTGAGGATAACGAAACTGTTACACTCACTGCCGAGTGTAGTGCTATCCTTCAAAACAATATGTCTCCTAAACTCAAGGATCCAGGAAGTTTCTCCATACCCTGCGTCATTAGGAAGTTTGTTATTGACAAAGCCCTATGTGATTTAGGTGCTAGCATTAGTTTGATGCCCATGACCATATGCGGGAGACTCAAGCTAGGCGAGCTAAGACCGACTAGAATGTCCATTCAGTTTGCCGACCGTTCGGTCAAGATGCCTATAGGAGTCTTAGAAAATGTTCCGGTGCGTGTTGGTCAGTTCTTTATTCCAACCGACTTTATAGTCATGGATATTAAGGAAGACTCTAACACGCCTATCATTTTAGGAAGGCCATTCCTCGCTACAGCCGGTGCGATAATTGATGTCAAAAAGGGTAAGCTCACCTTTGAAGTGGGAGATGAAAAAGTTGAATTCATTTTGACTCAATTCCTAAGCGCGCCTGCTATAGATGATACTTGCTATCTGCTTGACGTCATTGACGAATGCAGAAAGGAAATGGAGAATGATCAAACCGTTTACACCGAAATTCTCACATCTTCTCCAACTCCTACTCTCGAAGTTCAGGATGACGAGCTCGGTGAATGCTTTGAGATTACACCAAACCCGACACCGTCTCCTGATCAATCGTCTCTCGAACTAAAACCTCTACCTGAGAGTCTAAGGTATGAATTCCTTGATCAAGAGCTTAAGCGCCCTGTGATAGTGTGCGCCGATTAAGGACAGTCGGAGACCGACAAGTTGCTGAATGTCCTAAGAAAATTCCCAGCCGCTTTAGGATATAGCATATCTGATCTTAAAGGGATAAGTCCTTCTCTTTGCATGCACCGCATCTACCTCGAGGAAGATTGCAAAACCTCTCGAGAACCGCAAAGGAGGATAAATCCCATTCTCACTGAAGTAGTTAAAAAGGAAGTTGAAAAGCTTCTGGATGCAGGAATAATATACCCAATCTCCGACAGTAAATGGGTCAGTCCCGTTCATGTCGTGCCTAAGAAAGGTGGAGTGACTGTAGTTACTAATGAGAAAGGAGAGTCTGTAGCACAAAGAGTCGTAACGGGGAGTAAAATGTGCATTGACTATAGGAAACTCAACAAAGCCACACGCAAGGATCATTTCCCTTTACCCTTCATTGATCAAATGCTTGAGCGTCTGGCTAATCATTCCTACTTCTGCTATCTAGATGGTTATTCGGGATTCTTCCAGATTCCTATTCATCCCGATGACTAAGAGAAAACGACCTTCACTTGTCCTTTTGGCACATTTGCATATAGGCGAATGCCATTTGGATTGTGTAATGCCCCCGCTACTTTCCAAAGATGTATGCAAGCAATCTTTGCCGATTACATCAATGACATTATGGAGGTCTTCATGGATGATTTCTCCGTATGCGGGCAAAGTTTTGAAGGATGCTTGACAAACCTTGAGAAGGTACTTGCAAGATGTGAAAAAGTCAATCTTGTGCTTAATTGGGAAAAGTGCCATTTCATGGTTCGTCAAGGAATTGTCCTTGGACATATAGTGTCCAACAAAGGGATTGAGGTAGATAGAGCTAAAATTCAAGTTATAGAGAATCTACCGCCTCCCAAATCTGTGAGAGAAGTTCGAAGCTTTTTAGGACACGGCGGTTTCTATCGGGGATTCATTAAAGACTTCTCCAAAATCACAAAGCCGTTAACCGGGCTGCTAATGAAAGATGCCGAGTTCATCTTTGATGAGGAGTGCCAACGGCATTCAAGCAATTAAAGGCAGCTCTCATTTCTGCCCCCATCATGCAGCCACCCGATTGGAGTCTACCATTTGAGATCATGTGTGACGCTAGTGACTATGCTATAGGCGCAGTTCTAGGTCAAAGGAAGGATAAGAAGCTTCATGCTATCTACTATGCTAGTAGGACCTTAGACCCTGCGCAGATGAACTACGCCACCAGAGAAAAAGAGCTCCTGGCTGTTGTGTTCGCGGTTGATAAATTCTGTTCCTACCTAATAGGGGCCAAAATCATTGTCTATACAGATCATGCCGCAATTAGGTACTTGGTGAACAAAAAGGATGCCAAACCAAGGCTCCTAAGATGGATCTTACTCCTTCAAGAATTCGATTTAGAGATCCAAGACAAGAAAGGAATCGACAACACAGTCGCTGACCACTTGTCAAGAATGGAGGGAATGGTGCCGGAAACGGTACCCATAAATGATGATTTCCCGTATGAGAGGCTGGTAGCCCTTATGGAGAGTGTCGCCTCCGAGTGCCCTTTGTTTCAAGACGACATCGAAGTCGTCAACTCTGTCTTCACAAGAGACTCTTTGCCATGGTATGCTGATATTGTTAATTACTTAGCAGCAAGAGTCCTTCCTCCTGATTTAACTTACCAGCAAATGAAGTTCTTCAGTGACCTAAAACATTACTATTGGGATGACCCTCTTCTTTTCAAGAGAGGTGCCGATGGAATCTTCCGTCGATGTGTCCCCGAAGATGAGGCGCAAAGCATTATCACTCATTGTCATTCTCCGCCCTATGGAGGACATGCAAGTACTTCCAAAACCTGTGCTAAGATCTTACAAGCCGGCCTCTTTTGGCCCACTCTTTGGAAAGATGTCCATGCTGCCATAAAGAGTTGTGATCAGTGCCAACGCGCTGGTGGCATCTCTAGGCGCGATGAAATGCCTCAACATGGCATCTAAGAAGTGGAAGTATTTGATGTATGGGGGATAGATTTCATGGGACCATTCCCAACTTCTTTTGGAAACAAATACATACTTGTGGTTGTTGATTACGTGTCCAAATGGATCGAGGCTGTTGCCTCTCCAACTAATGACGCCAAAGTAGTGATTAGATTGTTCAAGAACCAGATCTTCCCTAGGTTCGGTGTGCCGAGACTTGTCATCAGCGATGGCGGCTCCCATTTCATTTCTAGGATCTTTGAAAGATTGTTATCTAAATATGGGGTCCGACACCGTATAGCAACTCCTTATCACCCACAAACAAGTGGGCAAGTGGAGGTCTCCAATAGGGAGATCAAGCAAATCCTCGAAAAATCAGTTGCAACCTCTAGGAAGGATTGGTCCTTAAAACTGAATGAGGCACTGTGGGCATACAGGACAGCCTATAAGACCCCAATTGGGACCACTCCCTTCAAGCTTGTTTATGGCAAATCATGCCATCTACCGGTGGAACTGGAACACAAAGCTTATTGGGCTATCAAGGCCCTCAATTTTGATTACACCACCGCCGGTAGGAAGAGGACCTTGGATATCCACGAGTTGGAAGAGCTTAGAATGGACGCCTATGAGAATGCCAGGATTTATAAAGAAAGAACAAAGAAATGGCACGATAAGCGTCTATCTAGGAGAGAGTTTAAGGTAGGACAGTTAGTACTTCTTTTTAATTCAAGACTTAAACTCTTTCCTGGAAAACTTCGCTCAAAGTGGTCAGGCCCCTTTACAATTTCTAAGACATATCCTCATGGGGCGATTGAGATAAAGAGTGACTCTGGTGATACATTCACAGTTAATGGGCAGCGGTTGAAACATTACAACCTTAAGGATAGTGACACCACACTTACAAATTTCAACCTATCCGCCCAGTCCGCTGTTACGTGAACTAAGTCACCATCTCTGAAGTCGAGCTAACCGACTTTAAACAAAGCGCTTGGTGGGAGGCAACCCGCTGATTTTGAATTTAATGTTTTTCTTTTTTAGTTCATTTCATTTTGCAGGTAATAAAGAGATAGCACACTCAACGACTTTACAAGTTGTGAAAGCTTCGCTACTCAGGTTGTACCCTTCCAAGCTCACCTTTAGTCGTTGCATTGGGGACAATGCTCGATTTAAGTGTGGGGGAGGAAGCTTTATCGCTTTCCTTTACTTTCAGTCATTTAGTTTTGCATGCATAATAAAACCTTAGGTTAGTACACTTAGATTAAGTTGATTTTGTGTGTTGGTCTTGATATTGTCTGATTTTCCCATTTCTTGAGCCATACCAAAAATTTTCTTGTGAAAAGCAAGTGTTGAGTTCTGATGCTTGGTATTGATTGTTTGAAAGTATATAGGTTGTTTGCACTATCTAGGCTAATCTGTGGAATTTGGGTAACGGTTAGATAAAATCAATACCGTTTTAACACCTTGGATTCCCTGAAGTGTGTAAAACTGATTTGAGCACTAATTTTGATAAAGCTTTGAACTTGAGTTTTAATGAACCCTTAGTAGTTTATCTAGCAGTCGGCACCATCTCAAGGCACAAACTAAGTGGGAAACCGAAGAATATAAGTGAATGATTTTGATTATAAATGTTATAAATGCTATTGGTTGATTCCTTGTAATAATTGATGAAAATTCAGCAAATGTTGAAACATGAGAAGGAAAAAAAAATACCATAGTATAGAAACTCATTAGTAGTTGGTTCAGAGGTGTCTGATTCTGAACTTGGTAGGGCGGGTTACGATCCGATCCCCCGCAACTGCGAAATGGGGAACAAATAGGGGTTACCAAACTTATGTTATCAGCACCCCTCGCTATATGATGATCATAATCACTAACAGGTTTCCTACCATGGGCGTGTACGAGATAACAGGCTTAATGTGACTGCGCTAGAATGAAAAGGGGGAAGAAAACTTAGGTGAGAGGTAGAGTCAAGAGGAAATGCTTCAGGTCTGTTTTCACATAACGGGAATCTCTCGTGTCATTACGGTATTCTTGTTATTTGCACTGTTACCTGATTTTCATGGCTTAGCCGGCAACCACGTATGAGTAAGATGATCGTGTCATGTGTTTTTACTTATGCTTTGCAATTCACTACTCTTTTATGCTTGAGGACAAGCAATGGTTCAAGTGTGGGGGAATTTGATGACACGAAATCATATCGTATTTTTAGCTTAATTTAAGTGAATTTTAGTTGCATTTGCATATGTATTTATTTCATTTATGTCTTTTTACGTTAGTATTTGATATGATTTTACTTTTGTCGAATAAAATAGGTCGGAGAAGAGAGTTGAGCAAAGAGTGTCAAAAACGGAGCAAAAAGGAAGGGGGTGCAAAGTGTTGCGGGATTTTTGAGACATACCCCACTACAGTTTTATTTTTCATTTCCAAAGGAGGGGAAAAATTGAAAACCTTTAAAGAAAGAGATTCTAGGTACGGGGGTTAGTTGCACTTAAGGAAGGTATTAGCACCTCAAGCGCCCATGGTACTCCATGGTAACCTCTTATATGTTTTTTAGTGCTTTTTGTACATGCTTTAAGAATGGAGGGAGAAGTTGTATAGAAGAAAGAAAAAGACTAATTTCATTTTAAGTCTAAGGATTGTAAAATAGTAAAAAAGGTTTGAGAAAATTTTCTTTCATAAAGTGAATAAAAGGAAAGAAGTGTAAATATTTTTTTGTTTGTAAAAAGATTTTTTTTTGAGAGAATTTTTATTGAGAGAATGTTTAAAAGAAAAGAAATAGTAAGAAAGTGCAAATGTTGTTATGCAAAAAAAAAGAAAAAAAAGTTATTGTTGTTTGAAAGAAAAGAAGATTGTAAAGAAGATTTCGTTGTCAAAAAGAATTAAGAAAAGATGTTATATATAAAAAAAAGTTGCGTTAAAATGATTGAAATTACGTTGAGATTAAGGTGAACTTGCGTTTGTTTTTTTTTTTAAGGATCGCACGTTTGTTTTGAAAAGGTTTTTCGTTTCAAAAAAGTCTCGTAATTAATTTGAAAATAAACTACGAGTCCTCTCCTTTGGAAATAAATTTTTTGGCGTTGTGTGTGATGTGTAAGCTAGGAAAGCAGTAAAAGCAATAAATAAAATCCTACGCTATTACAACCCAATTGAATAATTAATTTACAACCATATCGAATTAGAATGAATAAATAATAATAAGCAATAAATAAATAAATAAATAAATAGCAATGCATAAAATAAAATGTAAATGCGAAAAATAAATATGGCAATGAATATGTACACAAACAATTGAGAAGAGAAATCATAGCGAGATATTATATTCTACTTAAAGGTGAAGTGTGTGAAAAAAGGTATGGGAGGCAAAGACATGATAATGGAAATTTTGAGAGTCATTCACATTAACAAACGATCCTAATTAACATATACAAGCAAAAACATTTTATTTAGCAAAAAGAAAAGTTTTTATTTTAATGAAGAGAATGAATTTAGGCCAAAAGGCCCTTAACTATTAATGCTAATGTTAGAGCTCAATGATTTTATTAATTAAAATATCGTCTCTAACATGCATTTTTAAAATGATGCATTGTCCTAATCTAAATGCAATGCATGCATGCATGTAAAAAAAAAAAAAAAATGTAAAGTGAAATTGTAATGTGAAATTGTAGTGTGATGCAAAAATTAGTGTCAATGTCATGTAAAATTGCAAAAAAATGTAGATTGTGATGTAGTAAAAAAATGTAATGTTGCAAATGCATGTATGCATGAAAATGTGTAGTGAATATGTGATATAAAAAATGTGATGTAGAAATTTTGTAAAAAAAAGTTATGTGACTAAAAAATGCATAATGTAATGTAATGCAAAAAATGTAAAATTTTAAATGCATGTATGCATGAAAATTTCTAATAAAAGCATATTATATTTTCATAAAATGGAATTAACAAAGACATAATCAATCATCACAAGAAAAAGAAATCAAACATATCATATTTAAATTTCTCTAATATTTTTGTTGTTTTTATATTATTTATGCATACTAAAAGAAAACTATTTTTTTTAAAAAAAGGCATGACTAAACAAACATCCTTACTTTATGACATTAAAGTAACTTAGAAGAAAAAAGTTTTTATTTAAAGAAAAGTCTTTTGACCTTAGAAATTTTTTTCCCTTTTTTAGAAATTTTTAATATAAATACTTAACTTAATAATTTTATACAAAAAAAAAAAAAAACAGATAGACTCACACATACGTTTTTGGCATATTAAATCACTAAAATATATCTTTGAAAATTAAAGGAAACGATAAAAAAGAACACACACAAAAAAACACAGATGGGCCTAAAAAGGCCCAAACCCCTCACAGCCCCATGGGGGGCGCGCGCAGCAGCCAGGGGGGCGCGCGTAGCAATTCAGAATGGGGGGACGGATTGGGCTGTGGATGAAGCCCAAAATCATTTTAGAGAACCGGGTCAAACCAGACCCGGTTCACTGAACCGGTGGGGGAAGGGTTATATCAGATTTTTTTCTATTTTTGGTTAAAAAAAATCATTTTCTCTCTTCTCCTCACCGTTCTCTCTCATTCTTTTTCTTCTCTGGTTTCTTTTCTCACCATTTTTAACAAAACTTCAAGAACCCTAATCCTAAAAACTCTTCAGATCCAAGACCCTTAAACACAAACTCCACCTATTTTTCCTTTCTAAACACGATTCTATGATCAAAATTCCCAAAAATCCAACCAATCGGCCGGATCGGAAGGGGGCCGAAACCCTAATCCCAAAAATCATGCAATCAGTTGTTCAAAATAGCAAATAACAGTCTTAGATTCAACATTCAACATGCAAAAACACGTAGATCTAAGTCTTAGATCTAAACTCAGACAGTCATGAAGCATATATGTGATGCAGCGATGATACAGAAGAGGAAAAAAAGAGACCGAAATTTTACCTAGCCTTGCAGTGAATCTTGAAGGTAAATCGCGTTCCTCCCCTTCTCTGTTCTCGTTCTTTCTTTGGCTCCGATCTTTATCTCCTTCTTCTTCTTCTGTTCGTTCTGTTTTTCTCCCTTTAACCCGCCGTTTTTTTTTTCGGTAAGGTATTGGTGAAGGTGGCTGAAAATGGAGTTCAAGAGGAAAAAATGGAAAAAAAGTTCATGTTTTTTTTTATTTTTTTTTCGGTTTAGATTAGGGTTTTGTTTCTATTTTTGTGCTTCTGTTTGATTTGTATTGTGTTTGTATGGGTTTGAAAATTTTGTAAAGAGTTTGTATGTATTTTTTGTAGAGTTTAAGGCTTTTGAAGGTTTGAAGGTTTTTTGGATTGTTGAAGGTTTAGAGGTTTATGTGTTTATAGATTTTGTTTGAATTTTTTTCATTTGATTCTGTTTTGTGTTTTTTTTGCTCTGCCGTTCTCTCTAAAAAAAAATGTCCTCCTTTCTGTGAATTTTTGATCTGTTATATGGGAAAGATTTTAGGGTTTGTGATGTAAAAGAAGAAAAAAGACATTAGACTTTGTTGAACCAGGTTGCGGTTAGCGAAAATTGTCTCAAAAGGGGAAAAGAAGACAAAGTTTTGAGTACTAGTTTTTTCAGAAAGTGGTTTGAAAACATTGGATTCTCATTTTTTTGAAATTCTGTGATTTTGGTTTTTCTTTTGTTCAAATTTTTTTTGTGACCAAAATTAAAAGCAACCAGAAAGAAAAGAATAATAATAATAAACCCCTTTTTTTTGTCTTTTTTTTGAATAATAGTAATAAGGTATATGTACATAACCGAAAGAAAAAAGAGGAAATGGTAAAAAAACCAAAATCTCTCCCTTTTTTTTTTTGAAAAAAAAAAGATTTTTTTGTGATACTATTAATAATAATAATAGTAATTATTAATAATGACAATATAATAATACTAATAGTAATAATAAAAATAATAGATAATAATGATATAGACCAAAACAAAAGGATAAAAAAAAGGAGGTAAAAGAAAACTATTTTTGTCCTCTTCATGAGGTATTTTGAATTAATGATGGTAAAAAAGATAAATAAATAAATAAGGGAAAACTATTTTTTTTTGAAGTAGACTTTTTGATAAATAGTAATAATAGTGATAATAATAGGGATATAAATGATGAAAAAGAGTAGTAAATGGTAATGATAGAGTAGTATAATAATAATATGATAATAAAGTGTGATGAGTAATTTAGAGGGATTAAACGAGCTTAAACAAGAAAAAAAGGCGAAAAAGACCTTTATGCTGATTTTGGTAAAAAGATATTTTCAGTATTTAAAAGAAAAAACATACTTTAGGTAATAATAATAATAATAATAGTAGTAATAAAAGTAATAATGGTAATAATGGTAATAATAATGATAAAGGGTAAAAGAAAAAGATGATAAATAGGCGGACATAAAAGTACCACGACACAAAAAGTGATTAAAACGAACATAAACAATACGATGGATGTGATGACACTTTTATTATGCGATGAATGTTTTTGATATTTTATAACGAAAAAAGAGGACAGTGGATTTTAGGTCCAAAATTGGGGTACAACAGCTGCCCCTATTTAAGTTTCTTCACCCGGAGAGATGAAGATTGAAATCTTTGTCTAGACGGGATTGAAGATACTTAAATATAAAACGTGCACCATTTTTGGGCCTAAAATCCTTAAACAATGCTTATGATGCAAATATGAATGTATGAGATGCAAATGATGAATTTTTTTAATTTTATACGAATGTTGTAAAAGATAGACAAAGGAAGGAAACATAGTTAGGACTTCATAGGGGAAGAACGTAACATGGCTTGACTGGGAAAAAACAAGATGTGCCCCAAGTCCATTGGAAGAACGAACTCCACTGGGGAACAGAGTAAAGTGCTGGGGAGAATATTTCTTATTATTTTGTGATTGACAGTAATGTGAGAAGAACATTGTCTACCGCCTGACAAGGACGGATTGCAGATAAAAGACAATTTCTACAAAAAAAGGAACATTGTCCACCGCCTTGCAAAGTGACGGCTTGCAGATAAAAGACAACGTTTACTGAGAACAAGAGCATCGTCCACCGCCTTACGAAGAGACAGCTTGCAGATAAAAGACGACATCTATAAAGAACAAGAACATTGTCCACCGCCTTACAAAGAGACAGCTTGCAGATAAAAAGACAATGTTTATAGAGAATAAGAGAATTGTCCACCGCCTGACAAGGACGGATTGCAGATAAAAGACAATTTCTACAAGAAAAACAGGAACATTGTCCACCGCCTTGCAAAGTGACGGCTTGCAGATAAAAGACAACATTTACTGAGAACAAGAGCATCGTCCACCGCCTTACGAAGAGACAGCTTGCAGATAAAAGACGACCTCTATAAGGAATAGGAACATTGTCCACCGCCTTGCAAAGTGACGGCTTGCATAAAGAAGACAAAGTCCACAGAGAACAAGAGCATTGTCCACCGTCTTACAAAGACGGAATGCAGATAAAAGACAACCTCTACATGTCACCCACTGGTAACATGATTCTCTTAAAAGGAAGTGATTCTGACGAGTGTTTCGAACAGTGATTTGAGCTGATTAAACTGTATAAGTGTATGTATTTGTAGAGAGAAAAAATTTGTGTGATCTTTTGTGTAACGTATTGATAAGGTTCACTAGGGATAAAGCCACCTGAGGAACTGTAAAATGTATCTTGTAAAGTACAAGCTTCTTGTGCGGAAAACTTGTCGCTTGTTGTTTTGAAATGACGTCCAATCCGGGAACAAACTGGAGGGAAACGGTAAAACAAGACTTTGTGTTCAATTGAAGAATAAATTCAACTGGGAATTTTCCTTTTGTTGTAGGAAAATACTGAAACAACCATCATCCACAAGAGAAGAGTCTAGTGGGGAATTTTTTGAAACAAGAGAGATGTACATTTGTCTGCCTGAACTGACACTCTAATTGGAAAGAACAACATGCCCATCCCGACTCTGTTTTGTAGACACAGACAAGACAAAAGAGATAGGAATATAGTATATGATGTAACAAGGTATGAATAATGTAAATGCTCATGGCACATGTAAATGCTATATTTGAATATATGAAAGTATGTATGAATGCTTGTATGTTATGAATGTATGTGTATATGTATGTATGTGAAACATCTTTTTGTCGGACAGACAAAGTGACCAAACCGGAAACACAAGCCAACGTCGCGTCACTGCTCAGGATATCTCTACAAAGTGTAGATGTTATTGTAGATAAAGCAAGAGAACTCTTCTTGGGAAGGAACAACTTCTCTGGGGAATGATCGTTCAATCCGAAACGATCTGTATACTAAACTTGACTATACAACATTGTCAACTTTCATAGGGGGGTGTATCCTCCTTTCAGCAAAATGCCCCCCTCCTCAGAATCAAATTTGCATGTTAGAATTAACCACAATTGGAGTAGTCGCGGATATTCCTTCTTTTTGTATTCGCTCTAAAGAAAACGCTTGTCGTTACTTTTAATCAAAAGCGCACTTGTTTTAAAAGTATATGTATATTTTTTGAAATATGTCCTTTTTTATTTTAATTGAAATCATCAAAATATAAAGAAATTTTGTAAGACTAGAAAAATGATATCCAAACAATGAGAACGAGGCTCAATTTCATGTATAAGAATGGTAATCCGCCAATAGCGTAACTCCATGGATCGTTACAAAGTTGGAATTGGTAATTAATATGGAAAGGGTACATTGAACACAATAAATCTATTCTCCCTAACAACTTTTGAATTCCACTGTGTCTTCAGCTTCCAAGTACAGATGGTTCTAATCACAACTTCTTCATCAGCAAACACATGCCCCAAGTGATCGAACTCAAGTGAATGCAGTTACTTTGTCTTGTTTCCCTAACTTTTGCCTAGACCGCCTTTTCAGGTTTTCGATCTACCGGGAAGTGCATATTTCTTTTTTTGTCTCATTTTTGTATGAACCGCCCTTTCGGGTTTTCGATCCACCAAGACGCCCTCTTTTTTGACTAAGCCGCCCTTTCAGGTTTTCAGCTTGACGAGCTATATACACTTTTTTTTTGTTTAGACAAAGTACTTCTTGACTGCATCTGCATTCACTAGACGAGGGAGTTCATCACCATCCATGTTTGTAAGAATCATGGCGCCACCAGAAAAAGCTTTCTTGACAACATATGGGCCTTCATAATTAGGAGTCCACTTGCCCCTAGCATCAGGTTGAAAAGACAAAACCTTCTTGAGCACAAGATCTCCTTCTTTGAACTCTCTAGGACGAACTTTCTTGTCAAAAGCTTGTTTCATCCTGTTCTGATATAACTGTCCGTGACACAAAGCAGTCATGCGCTTTTCTTCAATCAAATTCAACTGATCATACCGGTTCTGACACCATTCAGCCTCTATCAACTTAGCTTCCATCAAGACTCTCATTGACAGGATCTCAACCTCTACGGGGAGTACTGCTTCTGTACCATACACCAAAGAAAACGGAGTTGCCCCAGTCGATGTGCGAACTGAAGTACGGTATCCGTACAAGGCAAAAGGCAACATCTCGTGCCAGTCTTTGTAAGTGACAACCATCTTCTGGATAATCTTCTTGATATTCTTGTTTGCAGCTTCAACCGCACCATTCATCTTGGGTCTGTAAGGAGAAGAATTTTGATGCTCGATCTTGAACTCACCGCACAGTTCTTTCATCATTTTGTTGTTCAAGTTCGACCCATTATCAGTGATGATTCTGTTTGGGATACCGTATCGACAAATGATCTGATTCTTGATAAATCTGACAACCACTTGTTTTGTAACATTAGCATAAGAAGCCGCTTCAACCCACTTGGTGAAATAGTCAATAGCCACTAAAATGAAACGATGACCATTTGAAGCTTTTGGTTCAATCATTCCAATCATATCAATGCCCCACATGGAGAAAGGCCATGGAGAAGACATAACATTCAACAGAGTCGGCGGCACATGTATTTTATCAGCATAAATCTGACACTTATGACATTTTCTCACATATCTGCAACAGTCGGATTCCATCGTCATCCAATAGTAACCTGCTCTCAACATCTTCTTAGCCATAGCATGTCCATTGGCATGGGTACCAAAGGAACCTTCGTGCACTTCATACATTAGTTGGTCGGCTTCACGCTTGTCCACACACCGAAGCAAAACCATATCAAAATTTCTCTTGTAAAGAACATCACCATTCAGAAAGAAACTGCCAGACAACCTTCTCAGAGTTTTCCTGTCTTTTCTAGATGCCCCGGGCGGGTACTCTTGATGTTGTAGGAAATTCGTAATATCATAAAACCACGGCTTATCATCAATCGCTTCTTCAATTGTGAACACATAAGCAGGCCTCTCAAGGCGACTAATATTAACACGAGGCAAGTCATTCCACCGATTCACTTGGAACATGGATGATAAAGTAGCAAGAGCATCTGCCATCTGATTCTCATCACGAGGAATGTGGTGTAATTCAACTTTATTGAAGAAAGTCAACAAGCGTCTTGCATAATCTCTGTATGGAATCAAGCCAGGGTGGCGAGTCTCCCATTCTCCTTTGATCTGATTAACTACAAGAGCTGAATCTCCATAGATGTCAAGGATTTTGATCCTCAAATCAATAGCTTCTTCAATACCCATAATACACGCTTCGTACTCTGCCATGTTGTTTGTACAATCAAAGAGTAACCTGGCAGTGAATGGAATATGATTACCCATAGGAGCAATAAGAACTGCACCAATTCCATTGCCATAAACGTTGACAGCTCCGTCAAAGACCAAACCCCATCTGGATTCAGGATCAGGGCCTTCTCCAAACAATGGTTCATCACAATCTTTCATTTTCAGGTACATGACATCTTCATCAGGAAAATCAAACTTGAGAGACTGATAATCATCAATTGGCTGGTGTGCCAAATGATCAGCAAGAATACTTCCTTTTATTGCTTTCTGAGTGCGGTATTCAATGTCATACTCAGATAACAACATCTGCCAGCGTGCAATCCTTCCTGTCAAAGCGGGTTTCTCAAAAATATACTTGATTGGATCCATTTTAGATATCAACCAAGTAGTGTGATTAATCATATACTGGCGGAGACGTTTAGCAGCCCAAGCCAAAGCACAACAAGTCTTCTCAAGCATGGAGTAGCGAGATTCACAGTCTGTAAACTTCTTACTCAGATAATAAATAGCATGTTCCTTCTTACCAGTCTCATCCTGTTGTCCAAGCACACAACCCATGGAATCTTCTAACACAGTCAGGTACATGATCAAAGGCCTTCCTTCAACAGGAGGAATCAGGATAGGAGGTTCCAAGAGATAATCTTTAATACTGTCAAAAGCCTTCTGACAATCTTCCGTCCACACCACTCCTTGGTCTTTTCGGAGAAGTTTGAATATTGGTCCACAGGTAGCAGTCATGTGAGAAATAAATCTGGATATGTAATTCAATCGACCAAGGAACCCTCTTACTTGCTTTTCAGTTCTTGGTGCAGGCATTTCACGAATGGCTTTCACTTTGCTAGGATCCACCTCAATACCTTTCTGACTAACCACAAACCCCAAGAGTTTTCCGGATCGAACACCGAAAGTGCATTTGTTGGGATTCAAACGAAGCTTGTATTTCTTTAACCGTTGGAGCAATTTCAGTAGATTATCAACATGTTCTTCTTCAGTGCTGGACTTGGCAATCATGTCATCAACATAAACCTCGATCTCTTTGTGCATCATATCGTGGAACAGAGTTGTCATTGCTCTTTGATATGTAGCACCCGCATTTTTCAAACCAAAAGGCATTACTTTGTAACAGAAAGTCCCCCATGGTGTAATAAAGGAAGTCTTCTCTCTATCTTCTTGAGCCATCCGTATCTGATTGTAACCAGAGAAACCATCCATGAAGGAGAAAACTTTGAACTTTGCGGTATTGTCAACCAGCATATCAATGTGAGGCAAAGGAAAATCATCTTTCGGACTCGCCTTATTCAAATCTCTGTAATCAACACACATTCTGACCTTACCATCTTTCTTCGGAACTGGTACTATGTTGGCCAACCACTGAGGATACTCCGATGTAATCAGGAAACCCGCATCAATCTGTTTCTGAACCTCTTCTTTTATCTTGATCGCCATATCCGGACGTGTTCTTCTCAATTTCTGCTTAACCGGCGGACATTCAGGCTTCAACGGCAAATGGTGCTCCACAATACTGGTGTCCAACCCTGGCATATCTTGATAAGACCAAGCAAACACTTCCTTGTACTCTCTGAGAAGTTCTATCAATCTGTCTTTGACACTAGCATCCAACAATGCACCGATCTTGACTTCTTTCTTATCTTCTTCAGTACCCAAATTAACTACTTCTGTAGGCTCTTCATGAGGCTGAATGGTTCTTTCTTCATGCTCAAGTAACCGGGTAATCTCATCAGGAATGTCATCCTCAATCTCCTCTTCAGCTTCAAACACAGGGAACTCAAGGTTGGGAGAGGGCATAGGTTCATTGTGTTCAACGGGTTTATCAACAATTAATCTGCAATTATGATTTATGCTTGATTTTCAGAAAACAGATATAAAAGAATGAGCATATGCAGATTTTTTTTTTTTTTAAAAGATATATTGTTATGTTCTTTGTGTTACCATATTCCAGAAAAAAGCAGAAAGCAATAAAAAAACTAATGTACGAATAAAGTGGATACTGAATAACTCTTTATTATTGATGATTTCATTAAAATAAAGCCCGACAATTGTTCTACCTTCGCTTTGGGCATAGCGATAGGAATATTTATTTCTTAAACGTAGGCCCTAAAACAATGCATACTTTCATCTTGGGCAGAATGAAAGATTTTGAAAAAAGAAAACAACGACAAGACATTACTCAGAACGAGATACAACAGAAGGAGCATCCACAACACTCCAATTGCAGCAGATTCCTCCACGCTCCACCAAGTCAGCAATTTCCTCGGGCTCTTCATCAATCACGGCATTCACCTTCTCATCTGAAACATTTGGGTAGATGAAACCAGCACTCTTGAACACATCTTTAAGAGGTTTGACAATATTAGAAGATTCAGGAGCCTTACCAATCGAGCCAAACCCTAGACCTTCTCGATTCTTGTTTTCTGGCAATTCAACCAACTTGCCCCAGCCTGTAGTAGATTCATTAGATAGCACCTGTTGTGCATCCTTCAAGGAGGCCATACACACACTACCTCTCCTATCATTTGTTCCTTCATCAATAGTTAGACCCTGGAATAGGGTTCCATCCACAATGCTACCACTGATACAAGAGTACGATGATAGTTGGCTTACCAACAGAGCTTGCTCGCCACACACAGTTACGATCTTGCCATTCTTTTCAAACTTCAGCTTTTGGTGCAAAGTCGAAGTCACAGCACCCGCATCATGAATCCAAGGGCGCCCTAATAAACAACTGTAAGCAGCATTGACATCCATAACTTGGAAAGTAATCTGAAAAGTATTCGGTCCAATGGTAATGGGCAAATCAACCTCACCCATCACCGTCTTCCTCGTTCCATCGAAAGCTTTGACAACCAAACCACTTCGCCGCATCGGAGCACCTTTATAACTCAGCTGGTCAAGAGTAGTCTTCGGCATTACATTCAGAGATGAGCCGGTATCAACAAGCACATTGGATAAAGCATCAGATTGGCAATTCACGGATATGTGCAAAGCAAGGTTGTGGCTTCTCCCCTCAACGGGAAGGTCTTCATCACTGAAACTCAGATTGTTACATGCAGTGATATTTCCCACAATGCCGTCAAAACGGCCAACTGTCACATCGTGATCAACATAAGCTTGGTCGAGCACTTTCATCAGAGCGTCTCTATGAGCTTCGGAGTTCAACAGGAGGGATAACATAGAGATTTTGGCAGGCGTTTGAATCAACTGATCAACAATCTTGTACTCGCTCTTCTTTATCAACTTCAACATTTCATCGGCATCGGAACCAACACTGGTCTTACCTTTGTCAAGATCAACACATACTTCAGGCCTTTCCACCACCAACGGCTCATTTGTAGGAACATCAGTCTTTCTCAAGGTAGGAGGTGGCAGCACACGACCGCTTCTCATCATTTTGCTCGATCCCACAATATTGGCAACCGAAGACATAGCAGGAATAGGAACCTCTTCGTTACCCCTCATCATGGTAGCACTGTATTTGTATGGAATTGCCTTATCAGAAGCGTAAGGCACAGGACCGGGCAAACAGATCACCAAAGGCTCAACAATGTGCTCTTGGCTGTTATATGTCAACTCAAGGCATCTTGGAGCAGTAAATTCTGGAATAATCACAAACACTTCATCGTCGCTACTGTCAAAATAAAATTCATCATCAGATTCTTCGTCACCCTTCTTCTTGTATGTGATAACTAGTTCTCTCTTATTCAACAAAGTCTGTAGGTCATCCCTCACCTTCTGACATCCTCTAGGATTTCTTGGGCAAGTCATGCAAGCAGCATGATTATGTTGGAACAGAGATAGCTTGCATAAATCGACATGGATTTGCACCAAGGATTCCTTAATCTGTCGAACATTGAACACCCGATAAGAATCTGCATCACATTGCACCATGTTAATAGTGGCAGTCCCATGCAGGGGAAGTGGATTTGCCTGCACATTTGGGTTTGTATCTTTGAATCTCAACCTGCCGTTCATTATCAATCTTTGTACATCACCCTTCAAGGTATAACAGTGCTCGACATCGTGACCTGGTGCTCCCGAGTGATATGCACAAGTAAGGTCAGCCCTATACCAGTATGGCAAGGGATTAGACACTGGTGGAGGTGGCCTGAGCTGAACAGATTTGTTTGCAAGTAATGCGGGCAATAACTCAGCGTACTTCATGGGAATGGGGTCAAACCTAGGCGGTCCTTGAGCACGATTATCGTTGCCTTGTGCTTGGTTCTGCGGTGGATTCTGTGGTCGTTGATTCTGGGATCGTTGATTCTGTGGTTGATGATTTTGTGGTTGATTCGGCAGCTGTTGTGGATAGCTAACATTTAGAGGAGCTGCAACGGCAGCTACATGATGTTGAGGCTGATGAAAATAATTTCCCCTTGGCCTACCATGAGCGACCATGCCCACTTCTTGTTCCTTCTTCTTCCCAAATCCAGCACCGTACCTTTTGCCATTTCCAGAACTAGAACCAGAAGCATCTCTCATCAAACGTCCTTCTCTAATCGCTTCTTCCATACGTACGCCAGTTTCCACCACATCAGTAAAATCACGGTGGTTACTGGAGATCATCCTATCAAAGTAGACTGGGTCGAGTGTTTTCAGGAACGTCTTCGTCAACTCTTTTTCATCTAAAGGCGGGTTAACCTGTGCGGCCAGTCCGCGCCACCTCTGAGCATACTCTTTGAAGCTTTCCCGTTCTTTTTGGGACAGAGCACGAAGCTGATCTCTATCAGGTGCCAAGTCAACATTATATTTATACTGCTGCATGAATGCTTCACATACATCAGTAAAAGATTGAATCTTCTCACGATCTAAGCTCACATACCACTTCAGAGCAGCACCAGTCAAACTATCTTGAAAGCAATGAATTAACAGCGGGTCCTTTCTTGTATATGCAGCCATTTTCCTGGAATACATGATCAAATGACTCTGTGGGCAAGAATCCCCCTTGTATTTCTCAAAGTCAGGCATTTTGAATTTAGGAGGCATGTCAACATCTGGAACTAAGCACATGTCATGAGCATTCTTTCCAAACAACTCTTTACCGCGGAGAGCACGAAGTTCTCGCTGGATTTCGTCAACCTGATTCTGAATTTCTTCATTGTGACCAACAGATATCACGCTTTCAGCTCGATTAGCATGGTAGATAGGTTCTGTCTCGAACGGCCTTACATTCATAGTGAGAGGTGCAGTAGTCATTGCAGGAGGCGGGATAGGAACTGTAACCTGTGGAATGGTAACAGTCTGGAATTGAACATTGGGATGATTCTGCTGAGACCCTTCGCCAAAATTAGCAGGCATACCCCATGAGAAATGCATTGGAGCAGTGGACATTGGTTGACTGACGAAGACCAATGGAGCTGAGACCGGGATGTTTCCTGGGATAGAGACATTCAAACCCTGTGTTGGAGGAGGCGGAAGAGGGATAGCCCCCGCCGCATTCAAAGATTCAAACATAGCCGTCAATTGGGCTACACTAGCCTGCAGAGCGGTGACCTGTTCTTGCAACTGTTGATTCTCTTGTTCAAGTCCTTCCATTTTCTTCTTGAAGTTTGCACGAGTATTGTATGTGCGAGTTGGCTTGTAACGACTGCGTCGGGCCAGAATCTGTCAAGAACGAGAGACTCAGAACCTTGAAAACCGAATCATGAATGCAAATGATGCATGATATGTTATGCAAAGAAAACTATGATCATTATTTTTGTTCTTTTTTTTCTTTCTCAAAGGACTTTAAAGTAATATAACAAATGTAATCAAAATAAGGACCTTGATTCATTAAATAAAAGGGATTACAACTGTTTGAAGCATACATAACCAAAAGGAAAAAAAATACAACCAAGAAAGAAAAATTACATGGAAATAAAAGAAAAAGTACATTCGACATAATAATTTGGCATTACAAACAACTTGACATTACAACTGACACCTTGACATTACAAATAATCAGAAATAAAAACAACTGGTCCTAATTTATTCTGTCCTCAAATCTTCACTTGTTCTTGGCCCTTTTCTTCAAAACAGCTATTTCTTCCGCTTGTGCACGATCTGTCTCTTCCCAAGCTAACCTTTCCGCGTCAAGGCTGTCATACATTTCCTTCCACATCTTTCCATCTTCAAAGTACTTTGCCTTCCACGCATCCCTATCTTCTGTCATCCTTGTCAACAACACTTTGAGTTCATCCTTAGTCTTGAACAAGGCCTCTGTTGATGTTGGTACTTCAATGACGCGAACTGGCTCTTCAAGTGCATAAGGCATCTTAAATTCAGCAACCCTATCAGCGAGCCATTCTTTGTACGGCTTTCCAGCAACGCAATTCGTCTTTCCTAGCGCCTTCATCTCCATCTTATGAACCTTTTCCCAAGCGTGCATAAATCGTCTTTTGAGGGATGAACTTTCTTCCCCATTAGTGTAGAAATGCCTTTCTAACAAGATATAGTCGGGCGCCTTCGCCATTGGAAACCCAAACTTACGTCTAGCGAGGGACAGATTATAAGTGATCCCCCCTGATGTGCCAATGAGAGGAACATTAGCGAATTCACCGCATCTGTCAATCACAAACTGGCTATCATAAAAATCATTATACCATTTCACATCTTCAGAAGTAATAGACATAATTCTTTGAGACCAACTGAGACCTTCAGGATTCTGTTCGAAAACTGGAGATCGAGGTAAGTGCGGAACAAACCAATTACGCAACAACTGAGCACAACAAACAACGACTCCTTTTCCCTTCTTGGCCTTGTGATGAATACCATAATAAGCGTCGGCGAGCAGTGTTGGAACAGGATTTCCAATCAAGAAGATCTGAATAGCTTTGTAATCAATAAAACCGGGGACATCAGGGAACAAAACCAACCCGTACATGAGTAAGGCAAAGATAGTTTCAACAGCACGGGTATTTTTTCTTTCAGCAAAGTGGAAAGCTTTTTGAAACAAGAACTTTGCCCATATACCTTTGGACTTTGGTTCCTCCTTGTCAACCCAATTTCGCTTTACCTCCATCATTTGCAAAGAGAGCACATTGGCGAGGTCACATAGCTTCAACTCATCTTCATAACCATTGTAGGGTGTCTTCTCATTTACTGGCAGACCAAAGTGATACGCGTACTCCTCTAGGGTAGGAACAAGCTGATAATCCCTAAAGGTGAAGCAGTGATAAAGTGGATCGTAGAACTGGAGGAGGACGTTGAGGAGTCCGTCCTCGACCTTGGTGTGAAGAATCTCTAAAAGCTTTCCATAACGGCGTTGAAAATTCCCATAATCAGTCACATGAATGGCCAATTCTTTTAACTTTGACAAATTTGGATTCTTGAAACCGTACTTCTTGGTAAGCCTCAATCCAGGGTCCATATCTATGATTACACAAAATTACTTTAGGCCCCTTGAGAAAGAAAATTTTTTTGTGTTTGGCTTTCAAAGGACTTTTAGGACAACAATCATATAGGATTTTTGTTTTGATGATCAAAAGTTTTTTTTTTTGAAAGAAACTTTTTCTTTTGTTTTGTTTAATTATTCTCTTTTTTTTTTATACCCATGATGATTGCAGAGTTTATAAAGAAATCCTCTAAGTCCTTTGAAAAGTAACGGAAAAGGTTTTTTTTTTTTTTTTCATGAATGCATGGATGTATGAGATATGATGATGCAACAAACACAAACATAAGCAAACATGGTTGGTTGAGATGTCACAATGTTGGAGCCAAAAGGTAAACCACCCACAATGTATGAACTATTGGTTTTCTTCTTTTCGTAACACGGGTTCTACAAAGTTCCCAACGTCATCAACTTTCCTTCTTGAATACCAATGTCCATAACTGAACTCACGGCCAAATGAAATATCCAAGGGAAAGTCTCGATTGAGCGTGGTATCGCGGAACAACTAATCCAAGACATACTCTCGGCTTAGCCATCGCACCACATCCTAAAGGCAAAGATGGGTTAAAGGTGACTAGGTCCACAATATTAACAGATACATGTCATAGCAACAATCTACGCGAACCTCACGTCGAAATGAATACTACAACATGACCCTCCATTGTGCGTGGTTTCATCACATGTGTGTTTGTGCAAAACTTTACTTTCGCCCATTCACTATGATCCTACCAACACCTATCTTATGGTGCACTCAAGCTCGGGTCAAGCTTATCTCAACTCAACAATCCCCCACAATATATATAAAGCATGTAAATAAATAAACACATATAAACACATAAGTTAGGTTCAACCCTCTTAAGGAGAGAGTCCCCAGTGAAGTCGCCATTTTTCTGTTGCGGGATTTTTGAGACATACCCCACTACAGTTTTATTTTTCATTTCCAAAGGAGGGGAAAAATTGAAAACCTTTAAAGAAAGAGATTCTAGGTACGGGGGTTAGTTGCACTTAAGGAAGGTATTAGCACCTCAAGCGCCCATGGTACTCCATGGTAACCTCTTATATGTTTTTTAGTGCTTTTTGTACATGCTTTAAGAATGGAGGGAGAAGTTGTATAGAAGAAAGAAAAAGACTAATTTCATTTTAAGTCTAAGGATTGTAAAATAGTAAAAAAGGTTTGAGAAAATTTTCTTTCATAAAGTGAATAAAAGGAAAGAAGTGTAAATATTTTTTTGTTTGTAAAAAGATTTTTTTTTGAGAGAATTTTTATTGAGAGAATGTTTAAAAGAAAAGAAATAGTAAGAAAGTGCAAATGTTGTTATGCAAAAAAAAAGAAAAAAAAGTTATTGTTGTTTGAAAGAAAAGAAGATTGTAAAGAAGATTTCGTTGTCAAAAAGAATTAAGAAAAGATGTTATATATAAAAAAAAGTTGCGTTAAAATGATTGAAATTACGTTGAGATTAAGGTGAACTTGCGTTTGTTTTTTTTTTTTAAGGATCGCACGTTTGTTTTGAAAAGGTTTTTCGTTTCAAAAAAGTCTCGTAATTAATTTGAAAATCAACTACGAGTCCTCTCCTTTGGAAATAAATTTTTTGGCGTTGTGTGTGATGTGTAAGCTAGGAAAGCAGTAAAAGCAATAAATAAAATCCTACGCTATTACAACCCAATTGAATAATTAATTTACAACCATATCGAATTAGAATGAATAAATAATAATAAGCAATAAATAAATAAATAAATAAATAGCAATGCATAAAATAAAATGTAAATGCGAAAAATAAATATGGCAATGAATATGTACACAAACAATTGAGAAGAGAAATCATAGCGAGATATTATATTCTACTTAAAGGTGAAGTGTGTGAAAAAAGGTATGGGAGGCAAAGACATGATAATGGAAATTTTGAGAGTCATTCACATCAACAAATGATCCTAATTAACATATACAAGCAAAAACATTTTATTTAGCAAAAAGAAAAGTTTTTATTTTAATGAAGAGAATGAATTTAGGCCAAAAGGCCCTTAACTATTAATGCTAATGTTAGAGCTCAATGATTTTATTAATTAAAATATCGTCTCTAACATGCATTTTTAAAATGATGCATTGTCCTAATCTAAATGCAATGCATGCATGCATGTAAAAAAAAAAAAAAATGTAAAGTGAAATTGTAATGTGAAATTGTAGTGTGATGCAAAAATTAGTGTCAATGTCATGTAAAATTGCAAAAAAATGTAGATTGTGATGTAGTAAAAAAATGTAATGTTGCAAATGCATGTATGCATGAAAATGTGTAGTGAATATGTGATATAAAAAATGTGATGTAGAAATTTTGTAAAAAAAAGTTATGTGACTAAAAAATGCATAATGTAATGTAATGCAAAAAATGTAAAATTTTAAATGCATGTATGCATGAAAATTTCTAATAAAAGCATATTATATTTTCATAAAATGGAATTAACAAAGACATAATCAATCATCACAAGAAAAAGAAATCAAACATATCATATTTAAATTTCTCTAATATTTTTGTTGTTTTTATATTATTTATGCATACTAAAAGAAAACTATTTTTTTTAAAAAAAGGCATGACTAAACAAACATCCTTACTTTTTGACATTAAAGTAACTTAGAAGAAAAAAGTTTTTATTTAAAGAAAAGTCTTTTGACCTTAGAAATTTTTTCCCTTTTTTAGAAATTTTTAATATAAATACTTAACTTAATAATTTTATACAAAAAAAAAAAAAAAACAGATAGACTCACACATACGTTTTTGGCATATTAAATCACTAAAATATATCTTTGAAAATTAAAGGAAACGATAAAAAAGAACACACACAAAAAAACACAGATGGGCCTAAAAAGGCCCAAACCCCTCACAGCCCCATGGGGGGCGCGCGCAGCAGCCAGGGGGGCGCGCGTAGCAATTCAGAATGGGGGGACGGATTGGGCTGTGGATGAAGCCCAAAATCATTTTAGAGAACCGGGTCAAACCAGACCCGGTTCACTGAACCGGTGGGGGAAGGGTTATATCAGATTTTTTTCTATTTTTGGTTAAAAAAAATCATTTTCTCTCTTCTCCTCACCGTTCTCTCTCATTCTTTTTCTTCTCTGGTTTCTTTTCTCACCATTTTTAACAAAACTTCAAGAACCCTAATCCTAAAAACTCTTCAGATCCAAGACCCTTAAACACAAACTCCACCTATTTTTCCTTTCTAAACACGATTCTATGACCAAAATTCCCAAAAATCCAACCAATCGGCCGGATCGGAAGGGGGCCGAAACCCTAATCCCAAAAATCATGCAATCAGTTGTTCAAAATAGCAAATAACAGTCTTAGATTCAACATTCAACATGCAAAAACATGTAGATCTAAGTCTTAGATCTAAACTCAGACAGTCATGAAGCATATATGTGATGCAGCGATGATACAGAAGAGGAAAAAAAGAGACCGAAATTTTACCTAGCCTTGCAGTGAATCTTGAAGGTAAATCGCGTTCCTCCCCTTCTCTGTTCTCGTTCTTTCTTTGGCTCCGATCTTTATCTCCTTCTTCTTCTTCTGTTCGTTCTGTTTTTCTCCCTTTAACCCGCCGTTTTTTTTTTCGGTAAGGTATTGGTGAAGGTGGCTGAAAATGGAGTTCAAGAGGAAAAAATGGAAAAAAAGTTCATGTTTTTTTTTATTTTTTTTTCGGTTTAGATTAGGGTTTTGTTTCTATTTTTGTGCTTCTGTTTGATTTGTATTGTGTTTGTATGGGTTTGAAAATTTTGTAAAGAGTTTGTATGTATTTTTTGTAGAGTTTAAGGCTTTTGAAGGTTTGAAGGTTTTTTGGATTGTTGAAGGTTTAGAGGTTTATGTGTTTATAGATTTTGTTTGAATTTTTTTCATTTGATTCTGTTTTGTGTTTTTTTTGCTCTGCCGTTCTCTCTAAAAAAAAATGTCCTCCTTTCTGTGAATTTTTGATCTGTTATATGGGAAAGATTTTAGGGTTTGTGATGTAAAAGAAGAAAAAAGACATTAGACTTTGTTGAACCAGGTTGCGGTTAGCGAAAATTGTCTCAAAAGGGGAAAAGAAGACAAAGTTTTGAGTACTAGTTTTTTCAGAAAGTGGTTTGAAAACATTGGATTCTCATTTTTTTGAAATTCTGTGATTTTGGTTTTTCTTTTGTTCAAATTTTTTTTGTGACCAAAATTAAAAGCAACCAGAAAGAAAAGAATAATAATAATAAACCCCTTTTTTTTGTCTTTTTTTTGAATAATAGTAATAAGGTATATGTACATAACCGAAAGAAAAAAGAGGAAATGGTAAAAAAACCAAAATCTCTCCCTTTTTTTTTTTGAAAAAAAAAAGATTTTTTTGTGATACTATTAATAATAATAATAGTAATTATTAATAATGACAATATAATAATACTAATAGTAATAATAAAAATAATAGATAATAATGATATAGACCAAAACAAAAGGATAAAAAAAAGGAGGTAAAAGAAAACTATTTTTGTCCTCTTCATGAGGTATTTTGAATTAATGATGGTAAAAAAGATAAATAAATAAATAAGGGAAAACTATTTTTTTTTGAAGTAGACTTTTTGATAAATAGTAATAATAGTGATAATAATAGGGATATAAATGATGAAAAAGAGTAGTAAATGGTAATGATAGAGTAGTATAATAATAATATGATAATAAAGTGTGATGAGTAATTTAGAGGGATTAAACGAGCTTAAACAAGAAAAAAAGGCGAAAAAGACCTTTATGCTGATTTTGGTAAAAAGATATTTTCAGTATTTAAAAGAAAAAACATACTTTAGGTAATAATAATAATAATAATAGTAGTAATAAAAGTAATAATGGTAATAATGGTAATAATAATGATAAAGGGTAAAAGAAAAAGATGATAAATAGGCGGACATAAAAGTACCACGACACAAAAAGTGATTAAAACGAACATAAACAATACGATGGATGTGATGACACTTTTATTATGTGATGAATGTTTTTGATATTTTATAACGAAAAAAGAGGACAGTGGATTTTAGGTCCAAAATTGGGGTACAACAGCTGCCCCTATTTAAGTTTCTTCACCCGGAGAGATGAAGATTGAAATCTTTGTCTAGACGGGATTGAAGATACTTAAATATAAAACGTGCACCATTTTTGGGCCTAAAATCCTTAAACAATGCTTATGATGCAAATATGAATGTATGAGATGCAAATGATGAATTTTTTTAATTTTATACGAATGTTGTAAAAGATAGACAAAGGAAGGAAACATAGTTAGGACTTCATAGGGGAAGAACGTAACATGGCTTGACTGGGAAAAAACAAGATGTGCCCCAAGTCCATTGGAAGAACGAACTCCACTGGGGAACAGAGTAAAGTGCTGGGGAGAATATTTCTTATTATTTTGTGATTGACAGTAATGTGAGAAGAACATTGTCTACCGCCTGACAAGGACGGATTGCAGATAAAAGACAATTTCTACAAAAAAAGGAACATTGTCCACCGCCTTGCAAAGTGACGGCTTGCAGATAAAAGACAACGTTTACTGAGAACAAGAGCATCGTCCACCGCCTTACGAAGAGACAGCTTGCAGATAAAAGACGACATCTATAAAGAACAAGAACATTGTCCACCGCCTTACAAAGAGACAGCTTGCAGATAAAAAGACAATGTTTATAGAGAATAAGAGAATTGTCCACCGCCTGACAAGGACGGATTGCAGATAAAAGACAATTTCTACAAGAAAAATAGGAACATTGTCCACCGCCTTGCAAAGTGACGGCTTGCAGATAAAAGACAACATTTACTGAGAACAAGAGCATCGTCCACCGCCTTACAAAGAGACAGCTTGCAGATAAAAGACGACCTCTATAAGGAATAGGAACATTGTCCACCGCCTTGCAAAGTGACGGCTTGCATAAAGAAGACAAAGTCCACAGAGAACAAGAGCATTGTCCACCGTCTTACAAAGACGGAATGCAGATAAAAGACAACCTCTACATGTCACCCACTGGTAACATGATTCTCTTAAAAGGAAGTGATTCTGACGAGTGTTTCGAACAGTGATTTGAGCTGATTAAACTGTATAAGTGTATGTATTTGTAGAGAGAAAAAATTTGTGTGATCTTTTGTGTAATGTATTGATAAGGTTCACTAGGGATAAAGCCACCTGAGGAACTGTAAAATGTATCTTGTAAAGTACAAGCTTCTTGTGCGGAAAACTTGTCGCTTGTTGTTTTGAAATGACGTCCAATCCGGGAACAAACTGGAGGGAAACGGTAAAACAAGACTTTGTGTTCAATTGAAGAATAAATTCAACTGGGAATTTTCCTTTTGTTGTAGGAAAATACTGAAACAACCATCATCCACAAGAGAAGAGTCTAGTGGGGAATTTTTTGAAACAAGAGAGATGTACATTTGTCTGCCTGAACTGACACTCTAATTGGAAAGAACAACATGCCCATCCCGACTCTGTTTTGTAGACACAGACAAGACAAAAGAGATAGGAATATAGTATATGATGTAACAAGGTATGAATAATGTAAATGCTCATGGCACATGTAAATGCTATATTTGAATATATGAAAGTATGTATGAATGCTTGTATGTTATGAATGTATGTGTATATGTATGTATGTGAAACATCTTTTTGTCGGACAGACAAAGTGACCAAACCGGAAACACAAGCCAACGTCGCGTCACTGCTCAGGATATCTCTACAAAGTGTAGATGTTATTGTAGATAAAGCAAGAGAACTCTTCTTGGGAAGGAACAACTTCTCTGGGGAATGATCGTTCAATCCGAAACGATCTGTATACTAAACTTGACTGTACAACATTGTCAACTTTCATAGGGGGGTGTATCCTCCTTTCAGCAAAATGCCCCCCTCCTCAGAATCAAATTTGCGTGTTAGAATTAACCACAATTGGAGTAGTCGCGGATATTCCTTCTTTTTGTATTCGCTCTAAAGAAAACGCTTGTCGTTACTTTTAATCAAAAGCGCACTTGTTTTAAAAGTATATGTATATTTTTTGAAATATGTCCTTTTTTATTTTAATTGAAATCATCAAAATATAAAGAAATTTTGTAAGACTAGAAAAATGACATCCAAACAATGAGAACGAGGCTCAATTTCATGTATAAGAATGGTAATCCGCCAATAGCGTAACTCCATGGATCGTTACAAAGTTGGAATTGGTAATTAATATGGAAAGGGTACATTGAACACAATAAATCTATTCTCCCTAACAACTTTTGAATTCCACTGTGTCTTCAGCTTCCAAGTACAGATGGTTCTAATCACAACTTCTTCATCAGCAAACACATGCCCCAAGTGATCGAACTCAAGTGAATGCAGTTACTTTGTCTTGTTTCCCTAACTTTTGCCTAGACCGCCTTTTCAGGTTTTCGATCTACCGGGAAGTGCATATTTCTTTTTTTGTCTCATTTTTGTATGAACCGCCCTTTCGGGTTTTCGATCCACCAAGACGCCCTCTTTTTTGACTAAGCCGCCCTTTCAGGTTTTCAGCTTGACGAGCTATATACACTTTTTTTTTGTTTAGACAAAGTACTTCTTGACTGCATCTGCATTCACTAGACGAGGGAGTTCATCACCATCCATGTTTGTAAGAATCATGGCGCCACCAGAAAAAGCTTTCTTGACAACATATGGGCCTTCATAATTAGGAGTCCACTTGCCCCTAGCATCAGGTTGAAAAGACAAAACCTTCTTGAGCACAAGATCTCCTTCTTTGAACTCTCTAGGACGAACTTTCTTGTCAAAAGCTTGTTTCATCCTGTTCTGATATAACTGTCCGTGACACAAAGCAGTCATGCGCTTTTCTTCAATCAAATTCAACTGATCATACCGGTTCTGACACCATTCAGCCTCTGTCAACTTAGCTTCCATCAAGACTCTCATTGACAGGATCTCAACCTCTACGGGGAGTACTGCTTCTGTACCATACACCAAAGAAAACGGAGTTGCCCCAGTCGATGTGCGAACTGAAGTACGGTATCCGTACAAGGCAAAAGGCAACATCTCGTGCCAGTCTTTGTAAGTGACAACCATCTTCTGGATAATCTTCTTGATATTCTTGTTTGCAGCTTCAACCGCACCATTCATCTTGGGTCTGTAAGGAGAAGAATTGTGATGCTCGATCTTGAACTCACCGCACAGTTCTTTCATCATTTTGTTGTTCAAGTTCGACCCATTATCAGTGATGATTCTGTTTGGGATACCGTATCGACAAATGATCTGATTCTTGATAAATCTGACAACTACTTGTTTTGTAACATTAGCATAAGAAGCCGCTTCAACCCACTTGGTGAAATAGTCAATAGCCACTAAAATGAAACGATGACCATTTGAAGCTTTTGGTTCAATCATTCCGATCATATCAATGCCCCACATGGAGAAAGGCCATGGAGAAGACATAACATTCAACAGAGTCGGCGGCACATGTATTTTATCAGCATAAATCTGACACTTATGACATTTTCTCACATATCTGCAACAGTCGGATTCCATCGTCATCCAATAGTAACCTGCTCTCAACATCTTCTTAGCCATAGCATGTCCATTGGCATGGGTACCAAAGGAACCTTCGTGCACTTCATACATTAGTTGGTCGGCTTCACGCTTGTCCACACACCGAAGCAAAACCATATCAAAATTTCTCTTGTAAAGAACATCACCATTCAGAAAGAAACTGCCAGACAACCTTCTCAGAGTTTTCCTGTCTTTTCTAGATGCCCCGGGCGGGTACTCTTGATGTTGTACGAAATTCTTAATATCATAAAACCACGGCTTATCATCAATCGCTTCTTCAATTGTGAACACATAAGCAGGCCTCTCAAGGCGACTAATATTAACACGAGGCAAGTCATTCCACCGATTCACTTGGAACATGGATGATAAAGTAGCAAGAGCATCTGCCATCTGATTCTCATCACGAGGAATGTGGTGTAATTCAACTTTATTGAAGAAAGTCAACAAGCGTCTTGCATAATCTCTGTATGGAATCAAGCCAGGGTGGCGAGTCTCCCATTCTCCTTTGATCTGATTAACTACAAGAGCTGAATCTCCATAGATGTCAAGGATTTTGATCCTCAAATCAATAGCTTCTTCAATACCCATAATACACGCTTCATACTCTGCCATGTTGTTTGTACAATCAAAGAGTAACCTGGCAGTGAATGGAATATGATTACCCATAGGAGCAATAAGAACTGCACCAATTCCATTGCCATAAACGTTGACAGCTCCGTCAAAGACCAAACCCCATCTGGATTCAGGATCAGGGCCTTCTCCAAACAATGGTTCATCACAATCTTTCATTTTCAGATACATGACATCTTCATCAGGAAAATCAAACTTGAGAGACTGATAATCATCAATTGGCTGGTGTGCCAAATGATCAGCAAGAATACTTCCTTTTATTGCTTTCTGAGTGCGGTATTCAATGTCATACTCAGATAACAACATCTGCCAGCGTGCAATCCTTCCTGTCAAAGCGGGTTTCTCAAAAATATACTTGATTGGATCCATTTTAGATATCAACCAAGTAGTGTGATTAATCATATACTGGCGGAGACGTTTAGCAGCCCAAGCCAAAGCACAACAAGTCTTCTCAAGCATGGAGTAGCGAGATTCACAGTCTGTAAACTTCTTACTCAGATAATAAATAGCATGTTCCTTCTTACCAGTCTCATCCTGTTGTCCAAGCACACAACCCATGGAATCTTCTAACACAGTCAGGTACATGATCAAAGGCCTTCCTTCAACAGGAGGAATCAGGATAGGAGGTTCCAAGAGATAATCTTTAATACTGTCAAAAGCCTTCTGACAATCTTCCGTCCACACCACTCCTTGGTCTTTTCGGAGAAGTTTGAATATTGGTCCACAGGTAGCAGTCATGTGAGAAATAAATCTGGATATGTAATTCAATCGACCAAGGAACCCTCTTACTTGCTTTTCAGTTCTTGGTGCAGGCATTTCACGAATGGCTTTCACTTTGCTAGGATCCACCTCAATACCTTTCTGACTAACCACAAATCCCAAGAGTTTTCCGGATCGAACACCGAAAGTGCATTTGTTGGGATTCAAACGAAGCTTGTATTTCTTTAACCGTTGGAACAATTTCAGTAGATTATCAACATGTTCTTCTTCAGTGCTGGACTTGGCAATAATGTCATCAACATAAACCTCGATCTCTTTGTGCATCATATCGTGGAACAGAGTTGTCATTGCTCTTTGATATGTAGCACCCGCATTTTTCAAACCAAAAGGCATTACTTTGTAACAGAAAGTCCCCCATGGTGTAATAAAGGAAGTCTTCTCTCTATCTTCTTGAGCCATCCGTATCTGATTGTAACCAGAGAAACCATCCATGAAGGAGAAAACTTTGAACTTTGCGGTATTGTCAACCAGCATATCAATGTGAGGCAAAGGAAAATCATCTTTCAGACTCGCCTTATTCAAATCTCTGTAATCAACACACATTCTGACCTTACCATCTTTCTTCGGAACTGGTACTATGTTGGCCAACCACTGAGGATACTCCGATGTAATCAGGAAACCCGCATCAATCTGTTTCTGAACCTCTTCTTTTATCTTGATCGCCATATCCGGACGTGTTCTTCTCAATTTCTGCTTAACCGGCGGACATTCAAGCTTCAACGGCAAATGGTGCTCCACAATACTGGTGTCCAACCCTGGCATATCTTGATAAGACCAAGCAAACACTTCCATGTACTCTCTGAGAAGTTCTATCAATCTGTCTTTGACACTAGCATCCAACAATGCACCGATCTTGACTTCTTTCTTATCTTCTTCAGTACCCAAATTAACTACTTCTGTAGGCTCTTCATGAGGCTGAATGGTTCTTTCTTCATGCTCAAGTAACCGGGTAATCTCATCAGGAATGTCATCCTCAATCTCCTCTTCAGCTTCAAACACAGGGAACTCAAGGTTGGGAGAGGGCATAGGTTCATTGTGTTCAACGGGTTTATCAACAATTAATCTGCAATTATGATTTATGCTTGATTTTCAGAAAACAGATATAAAAGAATGAGCATATGCAGATTTTTTTTTTTTTAAAAGATATATTGTTATGTTCTTTGTGTTACCATATTCCAGAAAAAAGCAGAAAGCAATAAAAAAACTAATGTACGAATAAAGTGGATACTGAATAACTCTTTATTATTGATGATTTCATTAAAATAAAGCCCGACAATTGTTCTACCTTCGCTTTGGGCATAGCGATAGGAATATTTATTTCTTAAACGTAGGCCCTAAAACAATGCATACTTTCATCTTGGGCAGAATGAAAGATTTTGAAAAAAGAAAACAACGACAAGACATTACTCAGAACGAGATACAACAGAAGGAGCATCCACAACACTCCAATTGCAGCAGATTCCTCCACGCTCCACCAAGTCAGCAATTTCCTCGGGCTCTTCATCAATCACGGCATTCACCTTCTCATCTGAAACATTTGGGTAGATGAAACCAGCACTCTTGAACACATCTTTAAGAGGTTTGACAATATTAGAAGATTCAGGAGCCTTACCAATCGAGCCAAACCCTAGACCTTCTCGATTCTTGTTTTCTGGCAATTCAACCAACTTGCCCCAGCCTGTAGTAGATTCATTAGATAGCACCTGTTGTGCATCCTTCAAGGAGGCCATACACACACTACCTCTCCTATCATTTGTTCCTTCATCAATAGTTAGACCCTGGAATAGGGTTCCATCCACAATGCTACCACTGATACAAGAGTACGATGATAGTTGGCTTACCAACAGAGCTTGCTCGCCACACACAGTTACGATCTTGCCATTCTTTTCAAACTTCAGCTTTTGGTGCAAAGTCGAAGTCACAGCACCCGCATCATGAATCCAAGGGCGCCCTAATAAACAACTGTAAGCAGCATTGACATCCATAACTTGGAAAGTAATCTGAAAAGTATTCGGTCCAATGGTAATGGGCAAATCAACCTCACCCATCACCGTCTTCCTCGTTCCATCGAAAGCTTTGACAACCAAACCACTTCGCCGCATCGGAGCACCTTTATAACTCAGCTGGTCAAGAGTAGTCTTCGGCATTACATTCAGAGATGAGCCGGTATCAACAAGCACATTGGATAAAGCATCAGATTGGCAATTCACGGATATGTGCAAAGCAAGGTTGTGGCTTCTCCCCTCAACGGGAAGGTCTTCATCACTGAAACTCAGATTGTTACATGCAGTGATATTTCCCACAATGCCGTCAAAACGGCCAACTGTCACATCGTGATCAACATAAGCTTGGTCGAGCACTTTCATCAGAGCGTCTCTATGAGCTTCGGAGTTCAACAGGAGGGATAACATAGAGATTTTGGCAGGCGTTTGAATCAACTGATCAACAATCTTGTACTCGCTCTTCTTTATCAACTTCAACATTTCATCGGCATCGGAACCAACACTGGTCTTACCTTTGTCAAGATCGACACATACTTCAGGCCTTTCCACCAGCAACGGCTCATTTGTAGGAACATCAGTCTTTCTCAAGGTAGGAGGTGGCAGCACACGACCGCTTCTCATCATTTTGCTCGATCCCACAATATTGGCAACCGAAGACATAGCAGGAATAGGAACCTCTTCGTTACCCCTCATCATGGTAGCACTGTATTTGTATGGAATAGCCTTATCAGAAGCGTAAGGCACAGGACCGGGCAAACAGATCACCAAAGGCTCAACAATGTGCTCTTGGCTGTTATATGTCAACTCAAGGCATCTTGGAGCAGTAAATTCTGGAATAATCACAAACACTTCATCGTCGCTACTGTCAAAATAAAATTCATCATCAGATTCTTCGTCACCCTTCTTCTTGTATGTGATAACTAGTTCTCTCTTATTCAACAAAGTCTGTAGGTCATCCCTCACCTTCTGACATCCTCTAGGATTTCTTGGGCAAGTCATGCAAGCAGCATGATTATGTTGGAACAGAGATAGCTTGCATAAATCGACATGGATTTGCACCAAGGATTCCTTAATCTGTCGAACATTGAACACCCGATAAGAATCTGCATCACATTGCACCATGTTAATAGTGGCAGTCCCATGCAGGGGAAGTGGATTTGCCTGCACATTTGGGTTTGTATCTTTGAATCTCAACCTGCCGTTCATTATCAATCTTTGTACATCACCCTTCAAGGTATAACAGTGCTCGACATCGTGACCTGGTGCTCCCGAGTGATATGCACAAGTAAGGTCAGCCCTATACCAGTATGGCAAGGGATTAGACACTGGTGGAGGTGGCCTGAGCTGAACAGATTTGTTTGCAAGTAATGCGGGCAATAACTCAGCGTACTTCATGGGAATGGGGTCAAACCTAGGCGGTCCTTGAGCACGATTATCGTTGCCTTGTGCTTGGTTCTGCGGTGGATTCTGTGGTCGTTGATTCTGGGATCGTTGATTCTGTGGTTGATGATTTTGTGGTTGATTCGGCAGCTGTTGTGGATAGCTAACATTTAGAGGAGCTGCAACGGCAGCTACATGATGTTGAGGCTGATGAAAATAATTTCCCCTTGGCCTACCATGAGCGACCATGCCCACTTCTTGTTCCTTCTTCTTCCCAAATCCAGCACCGTACCTTTTGCCATTTCAGGAACTAGAACCAGAAGCATCTCTCATCAAACGTCCTTCTCTAATCGCTTCTTCCATACGTACGCCAGTTTCCACCACATCAGTAAAATCACGGTGGTTACTGGAGATCATCCTATCAAAGTAGAATGGGTCGAGTGTTTTCAGGAACGTCTTCGTCAACTCTTTTTCATCTAAAGGCAGGTTAACCTGTGCGGCCAGTCCGCGCCACCTCTGAGCATACTCTTTGAAGCTTTCCCGTTCTTTTTGGGACAGAGCACGAAGCTGATCTCTATTAGGTGCCAAGTCAACATTATATTTATACTGCTGCATGAATGCTTCACATACATCAGTAAAAGATTGAATCTTCTCACGATCTAAGCTCACATACCACTTCAGAGCAGCACCAGTCAAACTATCTTGAAAGCAATGAATTAACAGCGGGTCCTTTCTTGTATATGCAGCCATTTTCCTGGAATACATGATCAAATGACTCTGTGGGCAAGAATCCCCCTTGTATTTCTCAAAGTCAGGCATTTTGAATTTAGGAGGCATGTCAACATCTGGAACTAAGCACATGTCATGAGCATTCTTTCCAAACAACTCTTTACCGCGGAGAGCACTAAGTTCTCGCTGGATTTCGTCAACCTGATTCTGAATTTCTTCATTGTGACCAACAGATATCACGCTTTCAGCTCGATTAGCATGGTAGATAGGTTCTGTCTCGAACGGCCTTACATTCATAGTGAGAGGTGCAGTAGTCATTGTAGGAGGCGGGATAGGAACTGTAACCTGTGGAATGGTAACAGTCTGGAATTGAACATTGGGATGATTCTGCTGAGACCCTTCGCCAAAATTAGCAGGCATACCCCATGAGAAATGCATTGGAGCAGTGGACATTGGTTGACTGACGAAGACCAATGGAGCTGAGACCGGGATGTTTCCTGGGATAGAGACATTCAAACCCTGTGTTGGAGGAGGCGGAAGAGGGATAGCCCCCGCCGCATTCAAAGATTCAAACATAGCCGTCAATTAGGCTACACTAGCCTGCAGAGCGGTGACCTGTTCTTGCAACTGTTGATTCTCTTGTTCAAGTCCTTCCATTTTCTTCTTGAAGTTTGCACGAGTATTGTATGTGCGAGTTGGCTTGTAACGACTGCGTCGGGCCAGAATCTGTCAAGAACGAGAGACTCAGAACCTTGAAAACCGAATCATGAATGCAAATGATGCATGATATGTTATGCAAAGAAAACTATGATCATTATTTTTGTTCTTTTTTTTCTTTCTCAAAGGACTTTAAAGTAATATAACAAATGTAATCAAAATAAGGACCTTGATTCATTAAATAAAAGGGATTACAACTGTTTGAAGCATACATAACCAAAAGGAAAAAAAATACAACCAAGAAAGAAAAATTACATGGAAATAAAAGAAAAAGTACATTCGACATAATAATTTGGCATTACAAACAACTTGACATTACAACTGACACCTTGACATTACAAATAATCAGAAATAAAAACAACTGGTCCTAATTTATTCTGTCCTCAAATCTTCACTTGTTCTTGGCCCTTTTCTTCAAAACAGCTATTTCTTCCGCTTGTGCACGATCTGTCTCTTCCCAAGCTAACCTTTCCGCGTCAAGGCTGTCATACATTTCCTTCCACATCTTTCCATCTTCAAAGTACTTTTCCTTCCACGCATCCCTATCTTCTGTCATCCTTGTCAACAACACTTTGAGTTCATCCTTAGTCTTGAACAAGGCCTCTGTTGATGTTGGTACTTCAATGACGCGAACTGGCTCTTCAAGTGCATAAGGCATCTTAAATTCAGCAACCCTATCAGCGAGCCATTCTTTGTACGGCTTTCCAGCAACGCAATTCGTCTTTCCTAGCGCCTTCATCTCCATCTTATGAACCTTTTCCCAAGCGTGCATAAATCGTCTTTTGAGGGATGAACTTTCTTCCCCATTAGTGTAGAAATGCCTTTCTAACAAGATATAGTCGGGCGCCTTCGCCATTGGAAACCCAAACTGACGTCTAGCGAGGGACGGATTATTAGTGATCCCCCCTGATGTGCCAATGAGAGGAACATTAGCGAATTCACCGCATCTGTCAATCACAAACTGGCTATCATAAAAATCATTATACCATTTCACATCTTCAGAAGTAATAGACATAATTCTTTGAGACCAACTGAGACCTTCAGGATTCTGTTCGAAAACTGGAGATCGAGGTAAGTGCGGAACAAACCAATTACGCAACAACTGAGCACAACAAACAACGACTCCTTTTCCCTTCTTGACCTTGTGATGAATACCATAATAAGCGTCGGCGAGCAGTGTTGGAACAGGATTTCCAATCAAGAAGATCTGAATAGCTTTGTAATCAATAAAACCGGGGACATCAGGGAACAAAACCAACCCGTACATGAGTAAGGCAAAGATAGTTTCAACAGCACGGGTATTTTTTCTTTCAGCAAAGTGGAAAGCTTTTTGAAACAAGAACTTTGCCCATATACCTTTGGACTTTGGTTCCTCCTTGTCAACCCAATTTTGCTTTACCTCCATCATTTGCAAAGAGAGCACATTGGCGAGGTCACATAGCTTCAACTCATCTTCATAACCATTGTAGGGTGTCTTCTCATTTACTGGCAGACCAAAGTGATACGCGTACTCCTCTAGGGTAGGAACAAGCTGATAATCCCTAAAGGTGAAGCAGTGATAAAGTGGATCGTAGAACTGGAGGAGGACGTTGAGGAGTCCGTCCTCGACCTTGGTGTGAAGAATCTCTAAAAGCTTTCCATAACGGCGTTGAAAATTCCCATAATCAGTCACATGAATGGCCAATTCTTTTAACTTTGACAAATCTGGATTCTTGAAACCGTACTTCTTGGTAAGCCTCAATTCAGGGTCCATATCTATGATTACACAAAATTACTTTAGGCCCCTTGAGAAAGAAAATTTTTTTGTGTTTGGCTTTCAAAGGACTTTTAGGACAACAATCATATAGGATTTTTGTTTTGATGATCAAAAGTTTTTTTTTTTGAAAGAAACTTTTTCTTTTGTTTTGTTTAATTATTCTCTTTTTTTTTTATACCCATGATGATTGCAGAGTTTATAAAGAAATCCTCTAAGTCCTTTGAAAAGTAACGGAAAAGGTTTTTTTTTTTTTTTTCATGAATGCATGGATGTATGAGATATGATGATGCAACAAACACAAACATAAGCAAACATGGTTGGTTGAGATGTCACAATGTTGGAGCCAAAAGGTAAACCACCCACAATGTATGAACTATTGGTTTTCTTCTTTTCGTAACACGGGTTCTACAAAGTTCCCAACGTCATCAACTTTCCTTCTTGAATACCAATGTCCATAACTGAACTCACGGCCAAATGAAATATCCAAGGGAAAGTCTCGATTGAGCGTGGTATCGCGGAACAACTAATCCAAGACTTACTCTCGGCTTAGCCATCGCACCACATCCTAAAGGCAAAGATGGGTTAAAGGTGACTAGGTCCACAATATTAACAGATACATGTCATAGCAACAATCTACGCGAACCTCACGTCGAAATGAATACTACAACATGACCCTCCATTGTGCGTGGTTTCATCACATGTGTGTTTGTGCAAAACTTTACTTTCGCCCATTCACTATGATCCTACCAACACCTATCTTATGGTGCACTCAAGCTCGGGTCAAGCTTATCTCAACTCAACAATCCCCCACAATATATATAAAGCATGTAAATAAATAAACACATATAAACACATAAGTTATGTTCAACCCTCTTAAGGAGAGAGTCCCCAGTGAAGTCGCCATTTTTCTGTTGCGGGATTTTTGAGACATACCCCACTACAGTTTTATTTTTCATTTCCAAAGGAGGGGAAAAATTGAAAACCTTTAAAGAAAGAGATTCTAGGTACGGGGGTTAGTTGCACTTAAAGAAGGTATTAGCACCTCAAGCGCCCATGGTACTCCATGGTAACCTCTTATATGTTTTTTAGTGCTTTTTGTACATGCTTTAAGAATGGAGGGAGAAGTTGTATAGAAGAAAGAAAAAGACTAATTTCATTTTAAGTCTAAGGATTGTAAAATAGTAAAAAAGGTTCGAGAAAATTTTCTTTCATAAAGTGAATAAAAGGAAAGAAGTGTAAATATTTTTTTGTTTGTAAAAAGATTTTTTTTTTTGAGAGAATTTTTATTGAGAGAATGTTTAAAAGAAAAGAAATAGTAAGAAAGTGCAAATGTTGTTATGCAAAAAAAAAGAAAAAAAAGTTATTGTTGTTTGAAAGAAAAGAAGATTGTAAAGAAGATTTCGTTGTCAAAAAGAATTAAGAAAAGATGTTATATATAAAAAAAAGTTGCGTTAAAATGATTGAAATTACGTTGAGATTAAGGTGAACTTGCGTTTGTTTTTTTTTTTAAGGATCGCACGTTTGTTTTGAAAAGGTTTTTCGTTTCAAAAAAGTCTCGTAATTAATTTGAAAATCAACTACGAGTCCTCTCCTTTGGAAATAAATTTTTTGGCGTTGTGTGTGATGTGTAAGCTAGGAAAGCAGTAAAAGCAATAAATAAAATCCTACGCTATTACAACCCAATTAAATAATTAATTTACAACCATATCGAATTAGAATGAATAAATAATAATAAGCAATAAATAAATAAATAAATAGCAATGCATAAAATAAAATGTAAATGCGAAAAATAAATATGGCAATGAATATGTACACAAACAATTGAGAAGAGAAATCATAGCGAGATATTATATTCTACTTAAAGGTGAAGTGTGTGAAAAAAGGTATGGGAGGCAAAGACATGATAATGGAAATTTTGAGAGTCATTCACATCAACAAACGATCCTAATTAACATATACAAGCAAAAACATTTTATTTAGCAAAAAGAAAAGTTTTTATTTTAATGAAGAGAATGAATTTAGGCCAAAAGGCCCTTAACTATTAATGCTAATGTTAGAGCTCAATGATTTTATTAATTAAAATATCGTCTCTAACATGCATTTTTAAAATGATGCATTGTCCTAATCTAAATGCAATGCATGCATGCATGTAAAAAAAAAAAAAAATGTAAAGTGAAATTGTAATGTGAAATTGTAGTGTGATGCAAAAATTAGTGTCAATGTCATGTAAAATTGCAAAAAAATGTAGATTGTGATGTAGTAAAAAAATGTAATGTTGCAAATGCATGTATGCATGAAAATGTGTAGTGAATATGTGATATAAAAAATGTGATGTAGAAATTTTGTAAAAAAAAGTTATGTGACTAAAAAATGCATAATGTAATGTAATGCAAAAAATGTAAAATTTTAAATGCATGTATGCATGAAAATTTCTAATAAAAGCATATTATATTTTCATAAAATGGAATTAACAAAGACATAATCAATCATCACAAGAAAAAGAAATCAAACATATCATATTTAAATTTCTCTAATATTTTTGTTGTTTTTATATTATTTATGCATACTAAAAGAAAACTATTTTTTTTAAAAAAAGGCATGACTAAACAAACATCCTTACTTTATGACATTAAAGTAACTTAGAAGAAAAAAGTTTTTATTTAAAGAAAAGTCTTTTGACCTTAGAAATTTTTTTCCCTTTTTTAGAAATTTTTAATATAAATACTTAACTTAATAATTTTATACAAAAAAAAAAAAAAAACAGATAGACTCACACATACGTTTTTGGCATATTAAATCACTAAAATATATCTTTGAAAATTAAAGGAAACGATAAAAAAAAACACACACAAAAAAACATATCAAAAAAACACAGATGGGCCTAAAAAGGCCCAAACCCCTCATAGCCCCATGGGGGGCGCGCGCAGCAGCCAGGGGGGCGCGCGTAGCAATTCAGAATGGGGGGACGGATTGGGCTGTGGATGAAGCCCAAAATCATGACCCGGTTCACTGAACCGGTGGGGGAAGGGTTATATCAGATTTTTTTCTATTTTTGGTTAAAAAAAATCATTTTCTCTCTTCTCCTCACCGTTCTCTCTCATTCTTTTTCTTCTCTGGTTTCTTTTCTCACCATTTTTAACAAAACTTCAAGAACCCTAATCCTAAAAACTCTTCAGATCCAAGACCCTTAAACACAAACTCCACCTATTTTTCCTTTCTAAACACGATTCTATGATCAAAATTCCCAAAAATCCAACCAATCGGCCGGATCGGAAGGGGGCCGAAACCCTAATCCCAAAAATCATGCAATCAGTTGTTCAAAATAGCAAATAACAGTCTTAGATTCAACATTCAACATGCAAAAACACGTAGATCTAAGTCTTAGATCTAAACTCAGACAGTCATGAAGCATATATGTGATGCAGCGATGATACAGAAGAGGAAAAAAAGAGACCGAAATTTTACCTAGCCTTGCAGTGAATCTTGAAGGTAAATCGCGTTCCTCCCCTTCTCTGTTCTCGTTCTTTCTTTGGCTCCGATCTTTATCTCCTTCTTCTTCTTCTGTTCGTTCTGTTTTTCTCCCTTTAACCCGCCGTTTTTTTTTTCGGTAAGGTATTGGTGAAGGTGGCTGAAAATGGAGTTCAAGAGGAAAAAATGGAAAAAAAGTTCATGTTTTTTTTATTTTTTTTTCGGTTTAGATTAGGGTTTTGTTTCTATTTTTGTGCTTCTGTTTGATTTGTATTGTGTTTGTATGGGTTTGAAAATTTTGTAAAGAGTTTGTATGTATTTTTTGTAGAGTTTAAGGCTTTTGAAGGTTTGAAGGTTTTTTGGATTGTTGAAGGTTTAGAGGTTTATGTGTTTATAGATTTTGTTTGAATTTTTTTCATTTGATTCTGTTTTGTGTTTTTTTTGCCTTGCCGTTCTCTCTAAAAAAAAATGTCCTCCTTTCTGTGAATTTTTGATCTGTTATATGGGAAAGATTTTAGGGTTTGTGATGTAAAGAAGAAAAAAGACATTAGACTTTGTTGAACCAGGTTGCGGTTAGAGAAAATTGTCTCAAAAGGGGAAAAGAAGACAAAGTTTTGAGTACTGGTTTTTTCAGAAAGTGGTTTGAAAACATTGGATTCTCATTTTTTTGAAATTCTGTGATTTTGGTTTTTCTTTTGTTCAAATTTTTTTGTGACCAAAATTAAAAGCAACCAGAAAGAAAAGAATAATAATAATAATAAACCCCTTTTTTTTTGTCTTTTTTTTGAATAATAGTAATAAGGTATATGTACATAACCGAAAGAAAAAAGAGGAAATGGTAAAAAAAACAAAATCTCTCCCTTTTTTTTTTGAAAAAAAAAGATTTTTTTGTGATACTATTAATAATAATAATAATAGTAATTATTAATAATGACAATATAATAATACTAATAGTAATAATAAAAATAATAGATAATAATGATATAGACCAAAACAAAAGGATAAAATAAAGGAGGTAAAAGAAAACTATTTTTGTCCTCTTCATGAGGTATTTTGAATTAATGATGGTAAAAAAGATAAATAAATAAATAAGGGAAAACTATTTTTTTTTTGAAGTAGACTTTTTGATAAATAGTAATAATAGTGATAATAATAGGGATATAAATGATGAAAAAGAGTAGTAAATGGTAATGATAGAGTAGTATAATAATAATATGATAATAAAGTGTGATGAGTAATTTAGAGGGATTAAACGAGCTTAAACAAGAAAAAAAGGCGAAAAAGACCTTTATGCTGATTTTGGTAAAAAGATATTTTCAGTATTTAAAAGAAAAAACATAATTTAGGTAATAATAATAATAATAATAGTAGTAATAAAAGTAATAATGGTAATAATGGTAATAATAATGATAAAGGGTAAAAGAAAAAGATGATAAATAGGCGGACATAAAAGTACCACGACACAAAAAGTGATTAAAACGAACATAAACAATACGATGGATGTGTTGACACTTTTATTATGCGATGAATGTTTTTGATATTTTATAACGAAAAAAGAGGACAGTGGATTTTAGGTCCAAAATTGGGGTACAACACAAAGCCCAAATTCGCGCAGCCCACAAAGGAGCATAGCAAAAATGGGCATTGGCCCAAATTTGCACTGTGGCGAGCGCCATAGGGGTGGCGAGCGCCACCAATTGGAGGCCCAGTGGCGAGCGCCACAGAATGGGTGGCGAGCGCCACAGAATGGGTGGCGAGCGCCACAGAATGGGTGGCGAGCGCCACCCAGTGAAAGCCCAGTAGCAACTGTTTTGCGCAACGTGGGGAGCAAGCAGGCGTTCGATCAACCGTTCCTCCTAATCGTGTGGCTATTGGATAAAGACAAAAGAGAGCTTATCATCTCCTATTTTTGTGGATCGTAACCAGAAAAATCCCTCTATAAATAGAGGACGTGATTCTCTTCTTTCCCACGCCTTACTTTCTTTTCTTTCAGTCAGTTTTTATTTCCCGTTACAGTAACTGTATCGGTATTCCCACACCGGGAATCCGTTTTCAGTTCTGTTTTCAGTTTCCTGTCAAGAATTCTGTACCGATTATTTATATCAAGTTTATTCAGCATTTACTTCCAGGTTTTTATTTAATGTTTTTATTTAATTATTTATTTATGTTTAATTTAATTTTCTGTTTTTGTTTATTTAATTTCTTAATTATGTCTAGCTAAATTTCTTAGATATCGGTATGTAAACTAATTCTCCGAAGGGGATTTAATAATGATTTAGCGCGCGCAATTATTAAACTATTTTTCTGATTCAAATTCCTAATTTAATACAAAGCTTTTGAACGAGAGTAAAATAAAGCAACTAAGGTTAAAGTCAATAGAGCGAGAGTTTGAGGCTTTAACTAGATAGTAGGGATTTGATATTAATCTTTGAACGAGCGAGAGCCACGTTAGGGTTAATTAGAACTAATTGATTTTCAAAATATACTTTCGAAGCTAAGGTGGTAGAAAAGTGATAGTAAAACTCCTGGCTTAGAAAGTATGGTTTTTATCAACAAAACGAGAGTGTGAGGTTTAGACCTTTAAATTGAGAAAGTTCTTCTGAAAAATAAACCTTTTCGCGCGCTATTGATTTAATAAATCCCCTATGGTTAATTAAGTTACATACCGATATCCGCTTTTATTAATTAATTAATTTCTTTAATTAAATTTCTTTAATTTTAAATTCTAAAATTCTAAACAAACCCCTATCTGATAGCCTTAGATTTACACCGTGACAACGGATTACGGTAGTTCAACTATTGGTCCCTGTGGTTCGATATCTTTTTAAAACTCAACGACGAGACTGTGCACTTGCGGTCAATCAAATCTATTGATACACAAATCGTCGATCACATGTCTTTTAGGTGCATTTCATTCTCATATTTATTTTTCGCACTTGCATTTTATTTTATTTATAGCTTTATGCATCGCATTTATTTATTTATGTCATTTATTATTTATTTGCTCAATTCGATATGGTTGTAAATATTAATTATTCAATTGGGTTGTAATAGCGTAGGACTTTATTTATTGTTTTTATTGCTTTCCTAGCTTACACTACACACACAACACCAAAAAATTCATTTTCAAAGGAGAGGACTCGTAATTGATTTTAAATTGATTACGAGACCTTTTTCGAAACAAAAAACTTTTTTTTTTCAAAACAAACATAGGATCTTTTTATAAGACAAGCGCAAGTTCACCTTAATCTCAACGTCACTACAATCATTTTAACATACTTTTATCACCACATTTTTTAAAACATCTTTTCTTACATTTTTTTGGCAACAAGAACTTCTTTTCTTTACAACACACTTTTTCAACAACAAAAAAACGAATACACTTTCGTTTTCAAACAACAACTTTTTTTCTTTCTTTACAACATTTCCTTTACAACATCTTTTCTTACATTTTTTTGGCAACAAGAACTTCTTTTCCTTACAACACACTTTTTCAACAACAAAAAAACGAATACACTTTCGTTTTCAAACAACAACTTTTTCTTTACAACATCTTTTCTTACAACCTCTTTCTCTCAACAATTACACTTCTCTCAAAAATCTTTTTTTTACAAACAAAAAATATTTACAATTCATTTCTTTTATTTACTTTATGAAATAAAATTTCTTTAATTTTTACCTACTTTCTTTTTTCTTCTATACAACTTCTCCCTCCATTCTTAAAGCATGTACAAAAAAGCACTAAAAAACATATAAGAGGTTACCATGGAGTACCATGGGCGCTTGAGGTGCTAATACCTTCCTCAAGTGCAACTAACCCCCGTACCTAGAATCTCTTTCTCTTTAGGTTTTCCACTCTTTCCCCTCTATTTGGAAATGAAAGATCAAAACTGTAGTGGGGTATGTCTCAAAAATCCCGCAACAGAAAAATGGCGACTTCACTGGGGACTCTCTCCTTAAGAGGGTTGAACCTAACTTATATGTTTATATGTGTTTATTTGTTTATTTGCTTTATATACATTGTGGGGGGGTTCTTGAGTTGAGACAAGCTTGACCCGAGCTTGAGTGCACCATGAGATAGATTGTGGTATAATCATAGTGGGATGGCCGAAAGTTCAGTTTTGCACATACTCGCATGTGATATAATCATGCACAGTTGAGGAGCCATGTTGTAGTATTCTCTTCGACGCGAGTTAAGTTGCGTAGAAAGTTGCTATGATATGGATCCAAGGATATTGTGGAGCTTTTAGTCACCCTTAACCCATCTTTGCCTTTAGAATGTGGTGCGATGGCTTAACCGAGAGTGAATTTTGGTTAAAGTTGTTCCGCGATACCACGCTCAAACGAGGCTTTCCCTTCGATATTTCATTTGGCCGAGAGTTCAGTTATGGACATTGGTATTCAAGAAGGAAAGTTGATGACGTTGGGAACTTTGTAGAACCCGTGTTACGAAAAGAAGAAAACCAATAGTTCATACATTGTGGGTGGTTCACCTTTGACTCTAACATTGTGATATCCAAACCAACCATGTTTGCTTATGTTTGTGATTGTTGCATCCATACATCCATGCATTCATGAAAAAAAAAAAAACTTTTTCTATCAGTTTTCAAAGGACTTAGAGGAATTTCTTTATAAACTCCACAATCATCATGGATATCAAAAACAAAAGAGGAGAAAATTTTCCTTCAAAAAAAATCTTTTGATCACCAAACAAAAATCCTATATGATTCATATCCTAAAGTCCTTTGAAAAAAAATCAAAACAAAACTATCTTTACATGCATCATTCTACATACATGGTCCTATTTCCAAAGGTTTGAGTCTCACACCTTGTTCTGTCAAAAATCAAGTTGTCTTATTTGAGTGGTCCGACGCTCTTGTCAAAAGTCAATTTGTCAGTACAACACTTGTGCCAACAAAAGAAAAGAAAGGAAGTATTATGCAAGAGAACACTCAGTTCCGTGAAGTAGTCATTGCACTTCGGGCAGAATTGGAAAAGAAAAATGCTCTGGTCGCTTCATTAATGGTGGCACAAAATAACCACCACCTCTTCCTCGAGCAACTGTTTTCGCCTTTCCAATCTCAACAAAGGCATCATATTCAACAACCGTTTCGATCATAGTCTCAGCAACAGCCTCGCCAACAGGCTCTACAACAGCCACCGCATCAGACTCATTCACAGTCTCAACCAATTTTCTTTAGAGGATATGGACCTACCGCTGTTATGCATGGATACGGTTTGATACCATTGGGTTGATGTTGATGTCACAGCTGCTACACTTATCTCGTTGAAGTCAATGATGCAAGGAAGCCCATCCCCTATGATCGCTAGGCTTTTATTTCTTTCTTGTCAAGCATTCATTTGCTTTTAACATTATGTCTTTTGTCAAGTACTTTTAATATAATAAACATGCATGTTTTTTAGAATAAATTCATTCGTATTCACTCATTTGCTTTTATCATTCGTATTCTTCTAAAAAACAAGAGAAATAAAAAACAAGAAATGAGTGAATACGAATGAATTTATTCTAAAAAACATGCATGTTTATTATATTAAAAGTACTTGACAAAAGACATAATGTTAAAAGCAAATGAATGCTTGACAAGAAAGAAATAAAAGCCTAGCGATCATAGGGGATGGGCTTCCTTGCATCATTGACTTCAACGAGATAAGTGTAGCAGCTGTGACATCAACATCAACCCAATGGTATCAAACCGTATCCATGCATAACAGCGGTAGGTCCATATCCTCTAAAGAAAATTGGTTGAGACTGTGAATGAGTCTGATGCGGTGGCTGTTGTAGAGCCTGTTGGCGAGGCTGTTGCTGAGACTATGATCGAAACTGTTGTTGAATATGATGCCTTTGTTGAGATTGGAAAGGCGAAAACAGTTGCTCGAGGAAGAGGTGGTGGTTATTTTGTGCCACCATTAATGAAGCGACCAGAGCATTTTTCTTTTCCAATTCTGCCCGAAGTGCAATGACTACTTCACGGAACTGAGTGTTCTCTTGCATAATACTTCCTTTCTTTTCTTTTGTTGGCACAAGTGTTGTACTGACAAATAAGTTTTTTTTTTTTTTGAACTTTGAATTTATGGTCCATCGGGATGCCCCTCTTTTGTGTGGGCTCTTTTTTGCATTCACTCTTTTTTTTTTGTACTCTCCTTTTTTGTAATCACTCTGTTTTTTTTTTGTATAACCTTTGTAAGATGAAGATTGTGACTTTCGTATGAATTGTTGTGAGTCTCATCTTTTGACAGCTTCTTTTGTTTGAGGAAAGCATTGTGCTTAAACCTGTTTCTTGGCATGACTATATAAATTGATTCTCTTGTATAAGGATGCATCATCAAATTAATTGAAACTACCCTGCCCCAGGTTATGATTAAGGGTTCAGAAAAAAGAAAGAAACACTGACTTCAGGCTCAAAGGGGCTGATTACGGATTACCTCCTTATATCTCCACTGTTTGGGAAGAGAAACAATGCCTTACATCGTCAACTAGGTTTTTCACCATTGAAAAGCATATATCAGCAAAGATCAATTATTTATTTTCATCATTATTAACATCAAGTGCAGAAATGTCATCTAGCAGTCAAGAAAAAGCCATGGTACTTGGACAGTGGATGCTCAAGACATATGACTGGAGATAAACAAAACTTCTTGTCACTTGTTGAAAAGGATGGTGGCACAGTCACCTTTTGGAAACAATGAAAAAGCTAATATAAAAGGTAAAGGCATCATTGGTAAGATTAATTCTGGCAAGATTGAAAATGTGCAATATGTTGTTGGACTTAAACATAACTTATTGAGCATAAGTCAATTATGTGACAATGGTTATGAAGTTATTTTTAAACCCCACACATGTGAAATTAAAAAATCTTTTTCAAATGAAATCTTGTTTACTGGTTCAAGAAAAGGAAATATGTATGTTTTCTACTTAGATGAACTTCCTGTTGAATCATGTTTTATCTCTCTTGAAAATGACAAATGGATTTGGCACAAAAGGACTGGTCATGTAAGCATGAAAACAATTTCAAAACTTTCCAAACTTGACCTAGTAAGAGGTTTACCAAAGATCAGTTTTGATATAGATAAAGTATGTGAATCTTGTACAAGAGGAAAACAAGTTAAAAGTAGTTTCAAACCAAAAGATTTTGTATCAACAAAGAAGCCTCTTGAATTACTTCACATAGATTTATTTGGACCTATCAAAACTACTAGTCTTGGTGGCAAAAATTATGGTTTTGTCATTGTTGATGATTTTTCAAGATTTACATGAGTGTTATTTTTAAAACATAAAGATGAATCCTTTGAGGCATTTAAAGCCTTTTGCTTAAGGGTTCAAAATGAAAAAGACTCCAAAATTATTTCAGTAAGAAGTGATCATGGAGGAGAATTTGAAAACTCTTTATTTGAATCATACTTTGATGAAAATGGCATATTTCACAATTTCTCTTGTCCAAGAACTCCTCAACAAAATGGTGTTGTTGAAAGAAAAAATAGAACATTGCAAGAAATGGCTAGGACAATGTTGAATGAATCAAATGTGGAGAAATACTTTTGGGCTGAAGCTGTCAACACTGCCTGTTACATTTTGAATAGAGTAACCATCAGAAAAATTCTCAACAAAACACCTTATGAACTTTGGAAAGAGAGGATACCAAATGTTTCATACTTTCATATCTTTGGTTGCTACTGTTACATCTTAAACATCAAAGATAACTTGGGAAAATTTGACTCAAAGTCAGACAAGGGAATATTCTTGGGTTATTCTCTCACATCTAAAGCCTACAGAATCTACAACCTTAGAACCCAAACTGTAGAAGAAAGTATGCATGTCAAATTTGATGAGTTTGAAGAAATAAATCCAAATATAATCACTGAAGAAAAGGAAGAAGAAGAAAGTGAGAAAAATTCACAAGCTCATAACTATCAAGAACCTTCAATAAACAATGATGAAGAACCACCCCTCAATGTTGATCAAGAGTCATTACCTAGTGTTCCTAAAACATGGAGATTAGTGAACAATCATCCTCAAGATCAAATTATTGGAAACACTGAAGATGGTGTAAGAACTAGAAGAGCTCTTCAAAATTTGGAGAATGATCTCGCAATGATCTCTCAAATTGAACCTAGATCTATAGATGATGCTATCTCTGATGAATCATGGGTTGAAGCTATGAAAGAAGAATTGCTACAATTTGAGAAGAATAAAGTATGGGATTTAGTACCACATCCTCAAGATCATTCAATCATTGGAACAAGATGGGTGTTCAGAAACAAGCTTGATGAAGATGGCAAGGTAATCAGAAATAAGGCTAGACTTGTAGCACAAGGTTACAATCAACAAGAAGGTATTGACTATGATGAAACCTTTGCTCCAGTTGCCAGGTTAGAAGCAATAAGAATTTTACTTGCATATGCATCACATAAATGCTTTAAACTTTTTCAAATGGATGTGAAAAGTGCTTTTTTAAATGGCTTTCTAAATGAGGAAGTTTATGTGCATCAACCTCCTGGTTTTATTGATGAACATAAACCTAATCATGTTTATAAACTTACCAAAGCTCTTTATGGACTTAAACAAGCTCCAAGAGCATGGTATGATAGATTGAGTACCTTTTTACTTGAAAATGGTTTTTCTAGAGGAAAAATAGATACCACTCTTTTTATAAAAACAAACAAGGAAGAATTGCTTATTGTTCAAGTATATGTTGATGATATTATTTTTGGAGCTACTAATGAAAAAATGTGTGAAGCTTTTTCTAACCTTATGCAAAGTGAATTCGAAATGAGCATGATGGGAGAACTTAGATTTTTCCTTGGCTTGCAAATCAAGCAACAAAGTGATGGCATTTTTATTAGTCAAGAAAAATACATCAAGGATCTACTCAAGAAATACAAGATGAATGAAGCCAAAATCATGTCAACTCCTATGCATCCATCAACAAGTCTAGACAAGGATGAAAATGGTAAAAATGTATCTGAAAAGGAGTATAGAGGAATGATTGGATCTCTTTTATACTTAACTGCAAGCAGACCTGACATAGTATTCTCAGTGGGCATTTGTGCAAGATTTCAAAGTGCTCCCAAAGAATCTCATTTAACTGCAGTCAAAAGAATCTTCAGATATTTGGTGGGAACACCTGATGTAGGCATATGGTACAAAAAGGGTACTCATTTTGATCTAAAAGCCTACTGTGATGCTGATTATGCTGGTTACAAATTAGAAAGAAAAAGCACAAGTGGTGCTTGTCAACTTCTTGGTGAAGCTCTAGTCAGTTGGTCATGCAGAAAACAGAATACCATAGCACTCTCAACAACTGAAGCAGAATATGTGTCTGCAGCAAATTGTTGTTCTCAAGTGATATGGATCAGAAACCAACTTGAAGACTTCTCATTAAGGTACACAAACATTCAAATTCTTTGTGATAATACTAGTGCTATTAATTTGTCAAAAAATCCCATTCAGCATTCTAGGTCAAAACACATTGAAATCAAGCATCATTTTATACGTGATCATGTTAGTAAAAAGGAAGTTGAATTAGTCTTTGTGGATACTGAAAATCAACTTGCTGATATTTTTACTAAACCATTGGTTGAGGAACGTTTCAATTTTATCAAAGAAAATTTGAAAATCATCAAAAATCCCAATTCCTTGTGAAACACGTTTTTAGGAGAATGATATAAGAACATTCTCTAAAAAATTTATGTCTTTGGTTTTCAGTCATTTTATTTTCATCCCTTGCATTCTATATGTTTTCATATTACTATATGGTAGTACATGTTCTTGGAGAATGAAAACTTTTAAGTCCCCTTGTTGTACTAGGCTATCTCCCTATAAACCTTTTTAAATGGTAAAAGGTACCATTATTATCTATCATAAATAGTGTCCTACTTTGTCCAATCTTCTCACATATCCAAGCTATCTTTTTACTTAACCACCCACTACTTTCTCTCTCCCAAAACCGCTCCTTCTTCTTCTCACATTTATCAAATCAGTTTTCTTTTCTCTCTCCAACTACCTCATACCTTCATCAATGGCAAGAACAAAAGTTCCAGTTCTTAGGAGAAATAGAACCCCTTCACCATCGCCTTCTCCTCCTCGTTCTCCATCACCCCCATCACCACCGTCACCACCTCCGTCTGAAACTCACTCAGACACTGTTCATTTTGATGAAATGAGCCAAGAAGATCTTTCAAAAGCCCTCATTGTTTTTGTTCCTCTAAATAATGAAGCTTTCTCTAATCATTCTTTGAATGATCTCCAAACTGAACCTTCTTCACCTAAACCCTCTACTCCGCTGCATAAACCCTCTTATCCAAATGCCACTGTAGCAAGTGAACACAATCCTTCTCCTTCACAAAATCCTTCACCTAAAACCTCTGTTGTGTCTCAATCTGGTGAACACCTTAAATCGTCTTCTCCTAAACCAGCTTCACCCTCACCAAACTCTTCATCTTCCCTAAACTTTTCTGACCCACCTTCTCCAACACCAAACATTGTTGAACCAAATCAACAAACACCCTCTGTTGAACCTAACACAAAGTCACCTCCTTATGTAAGGAAAATGAGAAGAACAAAGTCTTTTGATGCATGCACCGTTAGGAGGTCTGCACGCATTCTGTCTGGATTTGGTACTAAGAGAAATGTGGTTATTGACAATATTGTGCATACCATATCTGATTCTGATGAAGAAGAGGAAAAGGAAGAAACACGTGAGAAATCCCCTCCTATCATCACTCTCAAACGAACCACCCCAATCACCAAGCCTAAAACATCTTCTTCTTCTGCAAAATCTGAAACTGTCAAGGAAAAGAAGAAAGAAAAGCTTTCTGTTGCTGAGAAAAAGCCAAGACAGAGAAATGTGAAATTGATTCACCCTGAGCAATTAGAAAAGTTCAATGACTACTGGAAAATCAAGCCAATCAGTGCTGGCAAGTTTTTTGATTTTGATGAGTTGAAGAAAAATGGTATTGACCTGACCAAGTTCACTGACAAGCTGGATTGGACCTCCTTTTTCAAGATCAAAGAGTCCATATTTCCTTTGTTGATTCAAGCCTTCTACTTCAATGCCAAAGTGAGTCCTGACAAAGATGTTTTAGTCTCAAATCTCAAAGGAATTGAGATTGAGTTAACTCCAGAAAAGATTGGAAAGCTTTTGGGAATTCCCTGTGATGGTTCCACTCTCTATGGGGGAGATTGGTTTTCTGCTCTCAATCTTGACAAGGATGAGCTCATTGTTAAAATGTTCACCAAGGAAGGTGCTATGATGGTTACACCAACCTCTTCCAAGCTGCAACATGATTTTAAAATGCTTCACAACCTCTGCCTCCACAACATCTTTCCAAAGAGTGGAAGCAAAGATAAAGTCACAGACAATGATATGTTGGTTATGTATCATCTGTTTAAAGGTAAAAGGCTCTCTCTTCCCCATATCATTCTGCAACATATGATGCATATAGCTTTATCTGGCACTAGGAAAGTTGCTTTACCCTATGGTATGTTTTTGACAAAAGTCTTTGAAGAGTTTAAGGTTGATCTGTCTGGTTACACTTGTGAAAATGCTTGCTCTACTTTTGGTGTCAAAAATCTTAGTCATATGAAAAATGAATTAGAAGAAAAAGTTGTGAAAATCACTGGCTTGAAAAGAAAAGGAGAGGCAACACCTGAGGAGAATGTTGCAGGAGAACATCAAGAGAATGTTCTCCCAGAAGAAAATGTTGCAGGAGAACGTCAAGAGAACGTTCTCCCAGAGACTGAGGTTGCAGGAGAACAACAAGAGAAAGTTCTCCCTGCCATGGAAAACACCTCAACTCTTTTTGGAGCCTCTACTGATACCCTTCCATCATATTGGGACACCTCTTTACACTTTGGAACATCTTTTACCAACCATCCACCAAGAACCGGTAAACAACTCCAAGGATTTTTTCCAACTTCTTCAATGAATTCCACCTTGTTCTCTCTAGTTATGAACTCTTCTCAAGGGAGTTTAGAAAACATGTTTCATGCTGAGTTTGTGCAAAACTTGTTGAGTCCTGACAATCACTTTCAAGGAGGTACCAACTCATCTCAATCTTTACCTTCAATCCCTTCCTCTTTTGGAACTCTGAGTACCTTCCTTTCACCTGGAAGTACTGCTTCAGCTGAAGCTTGGGATAGGTTTTTAGGATATTCTCCTAAGTTAGTTGGTGGTCCTTCATACACTAGGCCAACTAAGCAGCAAAAGCTTGAGAAGGAAAATGCTAAGCTGAGAAAAGGCCAGGCCAAGATAATGCTTGCTTTAGAGATTCAGAACAACATGATGCAGCATATGATGAACCAGCAAATGATCATGAAAAAATGGGCTGAAACTGAAGTTTGTCCAAAATTTGGAATCTCACCACCCTTTGCTGATCCAATGCCAGTGTTTGATAATTTCCCATCCCCTAGTACCTCATCTTCATCATCTGCTTCTACTGAGTTCTAATCCTTTTTACCCTAGCCCCCTCCTTTTTGATTTCTGACAAAGGGGGAGAATAGTTTGGGAAAACAAGGGGGAGTAGAAAAGAAGTCTTTTTATCAATCATCTTTCAGTTTTAATCAATCAAGTTTCAAGCTTTTCAAGTCTGCAAGAACATTCCCTGATCATTCTCTAGAATTGATCTTTTTGAAATAGATATTATAGGAAGTTCTTTTGAACAGTACTTGTTGTGAACTTCTAGTAGTATGTATTCTTGTTTTTATGCCATGAAATTCTTTTGTATTAATCCATGTACTCTGATCTATGTTTATTTCTCACTTTGTGAGATTTTGGATTAATTAATATATATAATTCATGGTTATGTCTCAATTTGCATCATATCAAGTTGTTTAAATTTTATTTGATTTATGAATGCTTGAATTGAGGGGGAGCTTGAAAAATTAAGGCACTAATATTTTCATATTACTTGAGATTTGATTAAACCAAAATTAATCATTTAAAACATAATTCAAGAAGTTTGTCATCATCAAAAAGGGGGAGATTGTTGAGGCAAAATCCCAATTTATTGTTTTAAAGATAACAAACCTCTTAATTATATTTTAATGTATAATTTTGGTCATTGTGTTATCTAACAAGTGCTTTTGAGTGATACTAAAAAGATAGGAATTATTATGCAAAGCAAAACATTTGATATCAGCTCTGAGAATGATACAAGAAAGACAGACATCATTCTCTCATCATTCTCTGGACTCCAACGTGTTTGTTCTTCAAAGTCAAAGCACTTATTTATTTTAAGTGATAAATGAACAAGACAAAGGAGGACTTTTCATGAGAATTTAAGCACAAGATCTCTACAGCAACTTATTCCATTATGGCAAGAATCTTGATCAAACATCTTATGGGACTTACTATCTTAAGCCATCACATGGAGCATGTGCCAAAGAATGTTCTTTGACCTCATAGGCATAATAAATTAAATATCTAAATTTATTATGATAGAGAAGAACATGGACCAATGAGGAGAGGACAACAACTTTCTAACTATGAGTTGTTATGTACTTGCAAAGACTTATTCAATGTTCATTCTCCAAGATGTGTTAGTCTTTTCTCCAACAAAGGCTACACTCTACTATTCATCAAGGTTGTACTTGTAAAGTACTTTTCCAACAGCCCTTGATCAGTTATAGCTGGTTACTTGAAGACAAAGCTGTCCCCAATTCAAACAAATTGAGTTTAATTTTAAAGGGTCACAATTCAAACCCCCCCTTTCTTGTGAAAAACTTTGCTACTTCAGCAATCTCGTCATATGAGAAGCTTGTACCCTTTCAACAAGTGGCAATCTCGTCATATGAGAAGCTTGTACCCTTTCAACAAGTGGCAATCTCGTCATTCGAGAAGCTTGTATCCATTTTACAAGTGGCAGTCTCGTCGTTCGAGAAGCTTGTATCTAATTTTATAAGTGGCAGTCTCGTCGTTCGAGAAGCTTGTATCCAATTTTACAAGTGGCAATCTCGTTATCTGAGAAGCTTGTATCCTTTCAACAAGTGGCAATCTCGTCATCTGAGAAGCTTGTATCCTTTCAACAAGTGGCAATCTCGTCATCTGAGAAGCTTGTATCCAATTTCACGAGTGGCAATCTCGTCATCTGAGAAGCTTGTACACCATTTTACAAATGGCAGTCTCGTCATCCGAGAAGCTTGTACATATTCAACAAGTGGCAATCTCGTCATCTGAGAAGCTTGTACATCATTATTACAAGTGGCAATCTCGTCATCTGAGAAGCTTGTATGTCATCAATTACCATCAACAAGTGGCAATCTCGTCATCTGAGAAGCTTGTATGTCATCATTCATTTTGCAAGTGGCAGTCTCGTCGTTCGAGAAGCTTGTATCCAATTTTGCAAGTGGCAGTCTCGTCGTTCGAGAAGCTTGTATCCAATTTTACAAGTGGCAGTCTCGTCATTCGAGAAGCTTGTATCCAATTTTGCAAGTGGCAGTCTCGTCGTTTGAGAAGCTTGTATCCAATTTTGCAAGTGGCAGTCTCGTCGTTCGAGAAGCTTGTTTCCTATTTTACAAGTGGCAGTCTCGTCGTTCGAGAAGCTTGTATCCAATTTTACAAGTGGCAGTCTTGTCGTTCGAGAAGCTTGTATCCAATTTTACAAGTGGCAGTCTCGTCATCCGAGAAGCTTGTATCCAATTTTACAAGCGGCAATCTCGTCATCCGAGAAGCTTGTACATATCAAACAAGTGACAAGTTTTCCATACAAGAAGCTTGTATTTCACTAGACACACTTTACAGTTCCTCAGGTGGTTTTATCTCCATTGAATCCTTTCCAAAAACATTAGACCAAAAGATCACACAAATCTCTTTTTCTATAAATGCATACATGATAGTAAGTAATATTTTCCCCAGTATTTTACACTGTTCCCCAGTGGAGTTCGTTCTTCCAATGGACTTGGGGCACATCTTGTTATTTTCCCAGTTGGGCCATGTCATGTTCTTCCCCTGTGGAGTCCTAACTATGTTTTCTTCCGTTGTCTGTCTTTTACGACATTCATACAAAATTCAAAAAATTGATCATCTGCATTACATGCATTCATATTTGCATCATAAGCATTGTTGAAGGATTTTAGGTCCAAAAATGGTGCACGTTTTATATTTAAGTCTCTTCAATCCCGTCTAGACGAAGATTTTAATCTTCATCTCTCCGGGTGAAGAAACTTAAATAGGGGCAGCTGTTGTACCCCAATTTTGGACCTCAAATCCATTCTCTTTATTATTCGCATTAAAATGCAAAAAAATCTTTTATATTTATATACCATCGCATCCATTCGTTCTTCTCCGCTGTTTTAATAGCGCTCGTTTTCCATCTTAAAATACAATGTTTGTCGCATTTATATGGTCGTCCTTTTATCTCCGACCATTTACTATTTTATTTCATCTTCATTGTTTTCTTCCCTTTATTATCACTTTTTGCTAGAAATTTTTCCTTTTTATATCATTAATCTATTTACACTATTATCTTATTATTACTCATTTTATCATCAATTATTTTTACTTTTATCATCATTATTCTTATCATTATTTTTAAAATTATTATTCTTATTATTATTCTTATTATTGTTATTATTCAAAAATTGAAAAAAGGAGGGATCCAATGCATTGCAACAATGACACTTTGTATTCTTGCTTTCTTTTCATTACATTTCCTTCAACCTAAAATCTGATCAACAAAAGCTCAATGTCCCTTTCCTTCTTTTATCACACAAACCCTATTTTCCATCTATTTAACATAACAACATGAGAGAACAAGGGGGAGACGGACAACAACAACACAAAAATTTCATCTCTTCTCTTCATCAATACAAACACAAAACAAACCATTTCATCCTTCATCAAACTTCATTCAAATCCATTATCATCAATTTTAATCACTTTAAAACACTCACAAACACAAAGTCATCATCAAATCATCCACAAATACCATCTCAAACACCATTTTCGTGCTCCACTTTAACCCACTTTTTTAACTTCACAAATTCATCAAAACTCATACAAACTTCAATCAAACTCATTCCTAATCAATCTACCATCATCAAAACACATTCAAACACTCAAAACAACACCAAATCTCTACCAAAACCACTCAAAAACACTATTCACGAAATCCATTTTAGCCCATTTTTTCTAACTTCGTAAACTCATCAAATCCACTCAAACCTTCATCAAATCAATTTCTATTCATTCATATAGCCTCATATCACTTCCAGAAACGTGAAACAACCACAAAACACCATTCAAACACCAATAAACACATCAAATCCGAGCTCATTTTTTGGGGTTTTTTTGAGATTTTTATCTCACTCAAACTTGATCAAGGCTCAGTGCTATTGGTTCAAATGGCGTCCAGTACAGCTCAGTAGAAGGGAGCAACAGGGAATCGCAAAGAAATCAAGTCACAAAGCATGGAATCCGAACCACTTTTTGAGCAAACTTGAGGTAACTATTTCGAACTCCATAGTCCATTATTTTGCATGATTTTTGTTGCTGTGAACTCATGAAATAGTGTATTATGTTTTCCTTTAAGCACTTTCTCTTAGTTTTGCATGAATCTCATTTTTCATTTTTAGGGTTTGAACTTTGTGACTTCGTATTTTTAAAATATATTGCTCTATTGTGAAAAATAATTGCATATTCATGATCTACACAGAAAACACTATAAAAAGCACTACTCATTTGTCCGATTTGATGAAATATTGAGTGAGTTGTTGTTGTTTGAAAATTGCTCTGTTTTGAACATGGCTGCCGAGTGACTCACTGAGTCAACTCGCGCCTGTGAAGAAGAAGGGATCAGAGCGCCATGTGGCGCGCGCTGATTGGTCCCGACCTGGACTACTGTTCGCACCCCCTCTTTGCTATGTACTCCATTTTTTTTTTTGTGAGAGAATGGAAACTGGGCTAAAGGCCCAGACTGTTTTTTTTCTGATTGTTTTTATTTATTATTATTATTCTGTATGCACCTCCCTTTTTTACTACCACAGTTTTTTTTCTATTTTACTTTTCTAGCTTATTATAATAAGTAATTAATTGGGACAATAGCTTATTTAAGCTTATTGAGTCCAAATTTTTTCTCTAATATATTTAAGGTCTAAATTGTTAGGTTTTAGATGTTTGATTATAAGTAGATTTTTTAGTATGCATATGTGAACTTTACTCATCACTTATTTGTTAACTATCATACATGTTCTTTCAAAAAAAACTATCATACATGTTCTCATTTCATTACATTTTCATGCCATTTTACATCCTATTATATGTTACATTTTTTCTACATCTCTACATTACATTGCATCATAATCTACATTTTTGCATTTTTACATGACATTTGACACAATTTTCTACATCACATTACACTACAATTCACATGCTACACTACAATTTCACATAACATGTCACATTTTTACATGCATACATGCATTTAGGTTAGGACATTGCATCATTCAAAAATGCACGTTAGAGACAATATCTTACGTTTTAGATCATTGAGCTCTAACACTTGCAATAAAAGTTAAGGACCATTTTGGCCTAAATTCATGCATTCATACTTTGGTATTTGTTTCTTTTCTTTTCTTGTTTCTTCTTGATTAAGCTTGTGTTGCTTCTTGACATAACATGATTAGTATGACTATAAGAGCTTTTGAATGATGGTTTTTGTTTTTTTATATATATGTGTTCTTGACTTAAAATATTTATGCCCTTATGCTTAAAAATGATAAGTACACATTCATGCTAATCTTACATGTTATATGATTTTCTTCATTTTTTTGCTTCTTGATAATGTTATTGCTTGACCTTTCATGAGTGGTTTGTGTGCTTGTGCTTGCTTTGTTGTGACTAAGTGCAAAATAGCCCTTTCTTTTTACCTCCGTCTCATTTTCACATACATCTCACTCTTATAAAAAATGCTACTTTCTTCTTACCATGTCTTTTAGGTGCATTTCATTCTCATATTTATTTTTCGCACTTGCATTTTATTTTATTTATAGCTTTATGCATCGCATTTATTTATTTATGTCATTTATTATTTATTTGCTCAATTCGATATGGTTGTAAATATTAATTATTCAATTGGGTTGTAATAGTGTAGGACTTTATTTATTGTTTTTATTGCTTTCCTAGCTTACACTACACACACAACGCCAAAAAATTCATTTTCAAAGGAGAGGACTCGTAATTGATTTTAAATTGATTACGAAACCTTTTTCGAAACAAAAAACCTTTTTTTTTTTCAAAACAAACATACGATCTTTTTATAAGACAAGCGCAAGTTCACCTTAATCTCAACGTCACTACAATCATTTTAACATACTTTTATCACCACATTTTTTACAACATCTTTTCTTACATTTTTTTGGCAACAAGAACTTCTTTTCTTTACAACACACTTTTTCAACAAAAAAAAAAACGAATACACTTTCGTTTTCAAACAACAACTTTTTTTCTTTCTTTACAACATTTCCTTTACAACATCTTTTCTTACATTTTTTTGGCAACAAGAACTTCTTTTCTTTACAACACACTTTTTCAACAAAAAAAAACGAATACACTTTCGTTTTCAAACAACAACTTTTTTTCTTTCTTTACAACATCTTTTCTTACATTTTTTTGGCAACAAGAACTTCTTTTCTTTACAACACACTTTTTCAGCAACAAAAAAACGAATACACTTTCGTTTTCAAACAACAACTTTTTCTTTACAACATCTTTTCTTACAACCTCTTTCTCTCAACAATTACACTTCTCTCAAAAATCTTTTTTTTACAAACAAAAAATATTTACAATTCATTTCTTTTATTTACTTTATGAAATAAAATTTCTTTAATTTTTACCTACGTTCTTTTTTCTTCTATACAACTTCTCCCTCCATTCTTAAAGCATGTACAAAAAAGCACTAAAAAACATATAAGAGGTTACCATGGAGTACCATGGGCGCTTGAGGTGCTAATACCTTCCTCAAGTGCAACTAACCCCCGTACCTAGAATCTCTTTCTCTTTAGGTTTTCGACTCTTTCCCCTCTATTTGGAAATGAAAGATCAAACTGTAGTGGGGTATGTCTCAAAAATCCCGCAACAGTCCGGTGATGAACCATAGCACACAGTAACTAAGAACCAAGCCAAAAAGGCAAAAAGAAGAAAAAAAAGGAGTAGAAGAGAAGGCAAAGCCAGCAAATCCAGACAGTTCAATATTTTGCGGTAATGTAAAAGATAGGACAAATACGGCTAACCTGGAATAAGCAAACCAAAAGCCTCAAACTAGGCTTAACTCTCTACACAAGTGTCCCCAGTGAAGTCACCAGCTGTAGTACCCGGCATAAAAAATATACAGATATGCAATGATGAAATGCAATGCACAAATGTAAACAACCGGCATAAAAAATATACAGATATGCAATGATGAAAAGCAATGCACAAATGTAAACAATGAAGCCGCCGCCATACTTTATTTATCCCGTGAGGGGAAAGGAAAATAATGATAAAACCTTAAAAAGATCGGGTTCGGGAGTTGGTTACATGAGGGGAAGACGTTAACACCCCCTCATATCCGTTGTACTCAACGGGAACCATTTGAGGAATTTTGGTTTGCATAAACAGAGATAATCGTATAAAAAAAAAAATTACCGCCCATTGAACAGAAAAGAGAAAAAAAAGAGATTTTTATTATTTGGTTTGACGAGAGAGGCTCTCGCTCCTACGTATCCCCCAAGTACAATGAGGAAGTCAAAGCTCACGTAGTTCTTCCTGAAAAGAAAGATTGTGTGTTGGTTGTTTTTAGTGAACGATGCTTAATTCGCATTCCACTGAGACAACAGTATTGCTTGTATACTCAACTGAGGTTTAAGCGTTTGTCAGAATCAGGAGAATGGATAAAGCGCCATCCGTTTAGGAAAAAGAAGTTGAAAAAGATTTGTCTGCACAAGGGCAGTGGAAAAAAGAGTTGACTGCACAAAGGCAGGAAAACATTTGAGTGGGTTGAGTGTCTTTTAGATTTTCTAAGGAATTATTCAGTGAATGAGAATAGTCCTCAGTCGCGAGCCATGCGGCAGGTACTTGGACTATTCAAGAGATGAAAGTCATGCGTCAGACATCTCTCTTTTCATTCAATAGTTTATTTAAGGTATTTTCAGAGTTTTCAAGTTTCAGAAAAGAAAAAGAAAAAGGTAGAAGATGAGAGAAATGCAAATGCATGAATGCAAATGACATATAATTAATGATACTGAACAATTAAAAATGCATCAGATACGAGCATATAAATAAGTAATCATGTATCAAACAAAGAGAAATAAATCATCAGGCAATTACAAGCAATCAGCATAACTTAATTAAACGAGAAAAAAGTCAACTATAAGAAGTCAACACGAAAGTCAACATAAAAGTCAAAGTCAAAAGTTGAGACAGAGACAAGTCATGCGTCAGGCTCTGCCTTGTTGTTTTTTGAAGGTTTTGTTTTAAGTTCAAAAAGTCTCGAATTAAAAACAAATTAGTCAAAGTCATGCGTCAAAGACTATTTATTTTTAATCCATTTTTCAAATCTAAGTTTCAAACCAAGAGTTACGAATTAAAAATAAAATAGCCAAAGTCATGCGTCAGAGACTATTTATTTTTAATCCGTTTTTCAAATCCAAGTTTTCAGGTTAAGACAGATCACAGTTCAATATTCAGACAGTTAAATAACTGAGAAGAAAACATTGCATGAACTTATCGATTGATAAATAAATCTATCGAAGGATAAACAATTAATCGAAGGATAAATAAATTCATCGTCAATAAATAAGTTCTATGTTGAAACAGGGGTGCAAACCTGAAAGTTGGGTGTAGAAGTAGCAAAACAGATTCAGCAAGCAAGAGGCCCAAAGCCCAATAACTAGTCCAAAAAAACAAACAAAAATCACAAAAAAACCGAACCGGATCTTGTTCAACAACAAACCGATTTGTTCCAATGAACCGGCTGGGGGGCGCGTGGGAAACAGATCAGCCACTTAGGTGGCGACACGTGGCCTGGACCTTCTTCATCATCTTCTTCCTTTAAAAAAAATTGCAGAACCGGACTAAAAAACCTCCTCCGCCAGAGCTTTCGACGGAGCTCCGTTCGTTCACCAAAACTTTCGAAACCAACTGCCATCCCACTCGTTTTCGTCCTACGAATCCAAATCCAAGTTCGAAATTCACAGTAGAAGTCTAGAACCATGAAAAAGGGACTAAACCCGATCGGTACTAAAAATGTAAATGAGCTTTTTTGGCTAAATCGAAGGCGATTGATGTTTGGACATGGTTTCCGATGGTCCCAGGTTCAAAAATCACTAGCAAATCAGTTTGTGTGAGGTCGAAATCGTCAGAAATGAAGCTTACAAATTCCACCGGAAATGGTGGTTCCGATTTGGTGGTTTCCGGCGCGTTTTTGATGAAACTAAGTACGGATTCGTGTTTAGAAAGTGATGAGGAATCTTTTGGTGTATTTGGTTTTTGATTTGGAGGATTTTGAAAAATGGGTGGTGGTGGTGGTTTTCCGGCGACCGGAGGTAGTTTTCCGGCGTCGGAATCTGACTGGTGATGTGTTTGTGATCAGCTCTGATTTTTTTGTTTTTGGGGAATTGTGAAAATGATTGTTAATGATTGAGTGATGTGAGGTTTGTATTTATAGAGGAATATTAGGTTAAATGGTATTTTTGCAATAAATGTGTAATTTTAGGTCAAGGAGAATCTATAACAATATATAAAGGCAATACTCTTATTTTGGTGTAGCCTTTTTTTAAAATACCACTTATACCCTTTTAGTGGTGGTTTTTTTTTTTCCACAATAACAAACTTTAAAAAAAATGAAACGGTTATTAAAATGAAACGATTATTGTCACTTTGCCTCTATCCATATCTTTATTTTTTCTTCCTTCTCGACAATTCATATCTTATCATTTTAAGAAAACTGGTACATACCTTGCATGCTGCCATAAATGACTGAGAGGAAAACCTATGAGGTTTTGTATATCTTTCATGCTTTTTGATTTTGTGATTTTTAAATCATATTTTATCTCTTAAAATTAAGTATTTTTTTTTTTACTTTTTTTTTATCTCTATTTGCGGATTTAATTGATAGAGTTTTGATGTCGAATTTTCTTTGTTCCATGTATTGTAGTTCTTCCAAGAAAACACAATGTAACCGTACTACATTACAATTAAGTTTTCTCAATTCAAAGTTTCAAGCACTCAATGATACAGAGACAGAGAATGGGAAGTTGAAGTTGGTTACCAATTTGACAAAGTTGGTTTCTGCAATTGAGTAATCAAATGTGACTAACAATCAACATATGTGAGGAAGATAATTTTCCACTTCAACTTCTTCATAATTAGTATGTGATCAAGATAATTTTCTACTTCGACTTCTTTGTATAACACGAATCTTCCATTATTAATCTCTATTTAATTTATATATCTTATCCATAAAAGTAAATGATAAAGTGAGTAATATGATATCTATAAAAAAATAACATCTTTGTGCATTAAAAAATAAAATAATTCACAAGCAATTAGTGAAAGGGGCAAAAACGCAACTGAAGAAAAAAATGTAATAAAGACATGCATGAAGGAGAAGGTACTTAGTTTATATTTCCATTGAACCATTATCTTATTACGTTTAATTTTTTAAATTGTTTTTGATTTTTGTTACATCTGAAATTATTTTGCTCTTTCAATGTTTATTTCGATCTAATTATTCCATAATATTAATGTGTTCTACGAAATATCAAAATGGAAGAAAACCAAAGTCAAGAATCAAGAGATCATCTAAGGGAAAGACCTAATCACAAAATGCAAGAGATAGAAGACAAAGGATGACTTCAGAGCAACGACAACAACATTTGTCAAAAAGATGATAAAATCACCTGCAAAAAAGGAAGGTATTTTGATTTAAATTATGCATTTGATAACATTATTATTTGGGTTATATTAATCATGTTGCCACAAATATTTTAAATAGACTAACTATATATAAATTCGATTTTAAATAAACTAACATATAAATTAACATCATGAAAAATATATACCACACAAACGGGCACGGAACGTGTCCGTTTGGGCCGTTAGTATTATGATAATGGTAATGAAAATGATTAGGTGGTTGAGATGATGATGTGGCATAATATGATTGGTTATCTTGAAAAATGATTTTTGATGTGGAAATTGAATATTCTTAAAGCTTCTATATACTTAAAATTAAGATGCGACGAATAAAAATGAACGACTGAAAATGAAACGGAACATATTTTTTGTGATTTTATGTGAAATTTATGAAAGATGCGAAAATATTATTTTTGAAACTATTTTTGGGCATTTCTTATAAAAGTAAGAAATAATTTTTAAAAAAGAATATTTATTTACAAAAGCGGAAAATTAGGGTATTACACATACCAAGGGTCTTCTGTGGTAAAAAGAAAAACATTGATATGCAACCAATCTAAAAATCAATACCAACTATAAAAAATACTACCAGTTTCAAACCTACCAAAATCCCGGACTTTATGTCACAAAGAGTCATCTTCTTCACATAAGAATGAATCAAAGAATGCCGATAAAAAGGACAATGAGAAACACCACACTTAGAAACCTCACCAAATCTGTCACGATCTGCATCTTTAGTCAACAAATGCTTAAAGGGTGGATTGTTGGAAGGATACTTTAATTTTGTTAGTCTGGTTTCTAAAACTCTAGGTTCTACATATGCAAAAGTAACCCAAGCACCAAATTCTGTGTCATAAATGTAAATCCTTAAGAGCAGACCAACCCTCATCAAAATACATCTTGTTTGTTTTTTTGCAATACGAACTTCAAATTTATTGTTATTGGGATCTTATTGAATGACACAAAGAGCAATAACGTCGCCATACTCTCGAACAAAACACTATGAGAGCCTTCCTCTTGGCTGTCATAGAAACAAAAAACAACACAACGTGATCAAACTACTTATATAACAAACTATTATAGAACCTTGAATCCTAAATTAACTAATCAAAGACAACAAATGATATATCAAAGAGCCCTAGAATACTTACCTTATCAAGAACAAATTCCATGTGATAGGTTTGCATTGAAGCAAACACATCCTCCACGACACCACCCAACTCGTCAGATATTTGATAGCCATTTTCAAGATTAGGAAGAAATGGATCAAGAAGCAAAGAAGGTTTCTTGGAAGCCATGAGAAGTTGTGTCGCGTCGAGCTGTGTTATGCTAATGACGATGAAAAACCATTTATATAGTGGGAACAATATGTAAGATGGATGACATGCATTGGAAGAAGGTGCTCTAATTAATGATGCACCTGTTTCCACAGTGAAAGGAATATATGTGTAGTTCATGGCAGAACACATGTACCATACATACACCACGATACATGTAAGCCCACAATCGGTCGGCAAAATTAGGGCTTCATGGGCACACACATCAGCGATTTTAGACTACATGTAACTCGTTGATTGGCATATTGGTAGGGTTTTCGAAGGGGAACAATAGCTAACACATATCTCCTTTATAATAATAAAAAGATAATGGAGTGGAAAATTAGATCCGCTCCGTCATAAAATATCCAAACAATGGAGTGGAATATCTATTCCATTCAATTTCATTCCGTTTCGTTACTTATAACTTATCCAAACAAAGTCTAAAAATTTACAACCCTGAACCAGGGTTTCCTCATTCTACCAGCTTCAAAAGTATCCTTAATGAACTGAGGAATAACGTACCAAATGGTAAGACTATATCTAGAGCGAGTTCTACATTAGCTAAACTGTCGGCACAAAAATTACCCTCTCTAAAAATATGAGATCTATAAAATTCATAGACTGAGTAATATTTTTGGAGTTGTGTCATCCATTACTTCAAGACCAAAGAACAATCAAAGAAGACTTGAAGGCCATAACCACAAGAGTGAAATCAATTTCCAACTACAAATTCCTCCAATTCTTTGAAGCTACAATTTTATATCTGTCATAGCAAAAAAAAAATGAAGGGTTAAATCCATAAGCTAATTGGAATAATTTATCAAAAATAAGCTAAAAATACTTTTATCAAATGAATATTTTTCATCATAAATTATAAGATTTTGGCTCTCAAAAATAATTTTACTTTATATAGTAGTATATTTTTTGGTAATTAAATAGTTAATAGTATATTTTCTCAAAATAGGTTACACAAAGATGTTGATGTAAAAATAATTTTTATTGTATGTTGCTTATCGGAAAAAAAATCAAGAAAAAGAGAAAATTAAATGCTTTTTTTTTTATTATTGTATTGACAAAAATAAAGGCATTATTTTAAGAATCTCTATCTCTATCTCTATTATTATATACATTACGATAGTTCCACGGAGCTCTCTCATGCATTCTCAAGAAAATTTGCTTATGTGTCATTCATTTAGAGCTTCTCCAAGATTTTTTTTAGATATTTTTTTTAGCGTAATTCAGTTGCATTCTTAGCATATTTTTTTTTTGATTTTTTTTTGAGAATAAATATGTTTGCAGTCCCTATAAATATACAAAATTTCTTTTTTAGTCCTTAAAAATAATTTCAGCAGGTTATAGTCCCTCAAATATTTTCTATCATGATTTTTGGTCCTTATTTTTCATTTAACTCGAGTATATCATTCAAAATTTTAATTTTTTTCGCTGACATGTTTAGCACATTATAGGTTCTTATCTCTATTATATACATTACGATAGTTCCACGGAGCTCTCTCGTGCATTCTCAAGAAAATTTGTTTATGTGTCATTCAATTAGAGTTTCTCTAAGATTTTTTTTTTATATTTTTTTTAGATATTTTTTGTAGCGTAATTCAGTTGCATTCTTAGCATATTTTTTTTAGATTTTTTTTTTTGTTAATAAATACGTTTGCAGTCTTTTTTTTAGATTTTTTTTGGGAATAAATACGTCTGCAGTCCCTATAAATATACAAAATTTTATTTTTAGTCCCTAAAAAAATTTCAACAGGTTATGGTCCCTCAAATATTTCCTATCATTATTTTTGGTCCTTATTTATCATTTAACTCGAGTATATCATTCAAAAGTTTAAAATTTTTTCCGCTGACATGTTTAGTATATTATGGGGATCTCTATTACAAAAGATGATTTTTTTTTACTAATACATTAATTTAATATGAATTTTTTAGTTTTTTGCGTTTAAAAATTTATAAATAATTCATCTTAGGTTAAAAATTCTAAATTTTTGTGGGAGAGGTTCTTATCACTATTTTATATACATTACGATAGTTCTACGGAGCTCTCTCGTGCATTCGCAAGAAAATTTGCTTATGTGTCTTCAATTAGAGCTTCTCTAAAAAATTTTAACAAATGTAAAAAATATTATGATAATCTCTCCCTAAAAAAATTGGAATTATTTAACAAAATATAAATTATATATGAATTTTAAACCACAAAAAGTTTAAAAATTCATAATTAATTCCTATTTTGGTAAAAAAATTCTAATTTTTTTTTTGGGGAGATCATTATAATTTTATAAACTTTTCTGCAAACTTTTTAATCAAAAATATGAATTCTACTTATGAGTTTATTTAAAATGAGGGACCAAAAGTGAAGATGAAAAATTTTATGGGAACAAAAAGTCGAAGAAAATTTTTAGAGGGACTAAAACCAAAATTTGGAATATTTATACGGATCAAAAACATATTTAACCCTAAAAAGATAAATTGTGAGAATAATTATAGGGACCAAAAATATATTACAATGTGGGAGTTTTATGATATATGATTTTTTGGTAGATCGGAAAGATAAATTGCTCCCGCTAGGAATGGATCCCTGGATCTCTCCAACTTACACGTTCCTCAGCTCCTACCACCTGAGTTATGTAACGGGGACAAAGTTTTGTGATATTAAGAATTATATATATATTTTTTAAAATTTTACATATGGATTACTATGAAACAAGTTCAAACAAAGTGGGACAATGATGAAAAAGATATCTTAATTTACACTGTATTTTAAAAAAATGTAGTTTGATGGGATTTAGATGAATAAATATATAATAAACATAGGAACATCACTATATGTGAAGGTTTTTTTTTTGACGTAAAAATACCGGAGCTTTTGATATGCAAAGTTGTCTATTTTTTTGTTTATTTTAAAATTTGAAAATATATCTTAATATACATTGTGTTTAAAAAAATGTACTTTGATGAGATTAAACTGAATGAATCTACAATAAATTTAGGAAGATCTTTAAAAAAATTGATCAAAAAAATATGATATATTGATTAAACTGAATGTTTAAAAAATTCTAAATTTTTGTGGGAGAGGTTCTTATCACTATTATATAAATTACGATAGTTCCACGGACCTCTCTCGTGCATTCTCAAGAAAATTTGCTTATGTGTCATTCAATTAGAGCTTCTCTAAGATTTTTTAACAAATGTGAAAAATATTATGATAATCTCTCCCTAAAAAAATTGGAATTTTTTAACAAAATATAAATTATATATGAATTTTAAACCACAAAAAGTTTAAAAATTCATAATTAATTCCTATTTTGGTAAAAAATTCTAATTTTTTTTTTGGGGAGATCATTATAATTTTATAAACTTTCCTGCAAACTTTTTATTCAAAAATATGAATTCTACTTATGAGTTTATTTAAAATGAGGGACCAAAAGTGAAGATGAAAAATTTTATGGGGACAAAAAGTCGAAGATAATTTTTAGAGGGACTAAAACCAAAATTTGGAATATTTATAGGGATCAAAAACATATTTAACCCTAAAAAGATAAATTGTGAGAATAATTATAGGGACCAAAAATATATTACAATGTGGGAGTTTTATGATATATGTTTTTTTGGTAGATCGGAAAGATAAATTGCTCCCGCTAGGAATGGATCCCTAGATCTCTCCAACTTATACGTTCCTCAGCTCCTACCACCTGAGTTATGTAACGGGGACAAAGGTTTGTGATATTAAGAATTATATATATTTTATGAAAGCAGAAGAGTAGCTTCTAAGAATGAGATTAGAAGTATATCACTTTTAGGTAGTGTATATTTTGGTTTTTTATGGCGTTCTGCTTATATACGGGGCGCCATTATTTTGTAACTTCTATTTTGCCGTTCTATGTTCGTCTTGTGCATAGATATGATCTTATTAATATAATATTTGCCGTTAAAAAAAACCCCCTTAAACGGATTCCAGTTATCTCGAGTGGATTTATTTCTACAGTTACGTGCGAAAAATACCTTTGGTTTATAAAAAAAATATCTCAAATTCACTATTTAATATTAAAATAAATTTAAAATAATAATTTAAAATAAATTAATAAATAATATTAAAAAAAATAATCCCGTGCACGGCACGGGTTAACATACTAGTTATTATATACATTACGATAGTTCCACGGAGCTCTCTCATGCATTCTCAAGAAAATTTGCTTATGTGTCATTCAATTAGAACTTCTCTAAGATTTTTTTTTTTTTATTTTTTTTAAATATTTTTTTTAGCGTAATTCTGTTGCATGGGGAGAATACCTTTAGTTTACCAAAAAAATCTCAAATTCACTATTAAATATTAAAATAAATTTAAAATGAATTAATAATTAATATTAAAAAGAAAATAATCCCGTGCACGGCACGGACTAACATACTAGTATAAAACCCTAAAACAAAACTGAGCAGCTCAGTTTCTTTGAACAAAGATACAAGGCGGAGTTGTGAGAAACTAATCATTATCATCAATCATCGTCATCCAGGTTTCCCCTTTTTCCTTTTCCTTATTTTTTTTTCTTCCCCTTTTACGGTGCGGATGCGATTCCACCGCCATTTACACCCGCCCCTACAAGCGGCAACATGAATCTGTTCATCAATTTCTCTTCTATGGATCTGTAATTATATATTGTTTTCAGATCATAAGAAATTCTAAACACTGAACTCTTTAAAGCTCTTAGTTCAGTTTTTAACAAATGTTTCATAATCTTTTACAATTCTTAAAACTGTGCCCTAAGTATGTATGCACGGGAAATAGAAACGATAAATGTTTAGATACCTATTGCAATATTCTTATGTTTGTTGCATAACACTTCAGATTGTTTCAGTTCGTTGACTATGTCTATATATCACGGTAGATGTGCAAGAATCACGGTGACCCACCGTGATTTCCATAAGCTACAAGTTGTAGCTTCTGCAAAGTTACGGCAATTCTGGCACATCCACCATGATTTCCTTAATTCAGAATTAGTTGCACCCAATGTTGTCAAAGAGCGACTATAGTTGTGTAGTGTAATTTGAACAAATGAACTATTGTTCTACGATATGCCAATTAGTATAAAGTTTTTTTAAATAGTGGCTATTGTAGTGCTATAACCTCAGAGCATATTGAATAGCTAATGTTATCTTAAATCCTCTATTGACAACACTGGTTGTGCAGTCAAAGAGGTTTTGTTAGCATCCTTTTGGGGTTGCTATTGAACAAAACATGGCTTCGGATTGCCAACTTCTCTAATCTCTAGAATGATCAACTGTAGATAGCTATGAAAAGATAATTGTGTGATATGAAAATACATTTTTTGTCGTATTTATGTGTATTGCTTGTAAAAATTTGTGACAAGAAATAGGTGCCTTGATCAACAGTAGCAATCATAGATAGTAAACAGGATGATAAAATTTGTATGATATGGGAGCTGTTTGTTATTTTAAATTGGTCATGTCATTTATTTTTCTGCTGCTCCTATATCCTGCCTAGCTCCCCTTTGTTGTTGATTGTCTCCGTGCAAAGTTATTGGCACCTTGAAAGTGAATTTCCAATCCAACCATATTATCTAGAAGCTTTTAAATTCTTTATGGTAACAAAATTATAATTTAGTAGGAAAGTATAATCTATATTTGTATTCTGTAAGGTAATATTTCTATTTGATTTTCAATATATAACCTGCAGTACCCTTTTTCTTTGGCAGTAAGCTGATATCAACACTTTAAGTAGGAAAACCCCATCTCCTGTTTGTTGCTTTTTTGAAAGAGAAACATCATTACTTCATTTTCTTTTCTTGTTGCCACAAGGAATTCCTAAGGTGAAAGTAATCCAAAAACATGAGTCGCGGAAGTGGAGGTGGATATGATCGTCACATCACTATTTTCTCCCCCGAGGGACGTCTCTTTCAAGTTGGTACGTAACTTGTATTAGTAACTGATAATTTTTTATTTAGTCGAACGTTTCACAATGTGGTGTTTCAATTGGTTTCAAATGTGGTTCAGATCTTTTACATACTAGACTGACCCATTTTGTCGTAATTTTAAATTTGCAAAGAAAGTATATTTAGTTTTTATTCTAATGAGAAATAATCACATTAAAAGGTGCATTGCATGTGCCTTCACTTTCTAAATTGAATAGATTTTCAAAAGTTTATTTTTTTAATAAGAGATGACATAAATATTTAATTCATCATTTGTTAAATAATATGAATTTTTTTGGGAGTGATTTTTATAATATTATAAACATGAATATAAGAAAGACACGGTTGAGAATCCACGAGTATAAAAAATTGTTACATCTCTAACTATTAAGATATACTTTTAATTCTCGAACACGCACCTCGTGCCACCTCTCCAGTGTGCACCTTGTGACTTGCTCTCCGGTTGCCACGTAACTAGGAAATGCATGAGTATATGATTCCCCATATATACTAATGCAACAACTTACATATGTAATCATGTGAGATATATATATATATATATATATATATATATATATATATATAACAAATCATGTGAAATATTGAATTATTTCATCAAATACTTGTTACGAGAATACATAAAAAGTACACATACCTATAATTCACATTGGATAATCAATTAGAAGTTATAACTCGACGAAGCCCTCGATCTGGATGATATTCTCAACCTTAATTATTCAACTTAATTAAGTTAATACACTACAACATTTTGGATCAACAGCAACGCCTAAATTTTGAAAGGTAAAAAATTGTTCTAAAAAGGTGTTATAGGCAACGGTTTTTGTATTTTGTTGCAGTAGACAAAAATCTTAAAAATTGTATACAATAACTCTAAACCGTTCTCTTATAGGAAAAGAGAACGGTTTTATATTTGTTGCACTCTACAACGCTTGAAAACCGTTCTAATAGAATTATTAATTGTTTTTATAAAAAAATGTTTATGAAATCGTTCTCTTATTTAATTTAAAAAAATGAAAATCGTTCTCATACTGTGTTACTTATGTTAGACACGGATGAGTTTTTAGCAAATTTTCATTCCCCATTATACAAATTAGAATCTTTTTAACTAGCTAGCATTGAGTTTGCGATTCCCCTTCACTCACCCATTCACAAATCAGTTCGATTTCTTCCCCTTCTCTCTTTCAGTTCGTGAATCTTTTGCCTATTCACAGCCTTTGCCATTCAGTTTGCGAATCATTCCCCATTCATTTCCTAAACACATTCAATCTCGTCACCATTTCTCAAAACCTCACTATCACGAAGCTTTTGTCGTTACTGCGTTACCATTTCTCATTCTTGGTACTGTTTCTCAAAACTTGTGAATCTTTCTTTCATGAACCTTTCATAGTCGTTCCCATTTAGAAATTGAATGTCACATACCTAAATTTCTCTCTTGACAAAACCTTCTCCCCATGTTTTTGAAGAGTACGAACCTAAAGTTTTGAAGGTACTGGAGAATCACTAAAGTATATATCTCTTCTTGCATCCTAAGATGCAAAAATGTGCAATTAAGATGCAAGAAGAGATACATACCTTAGGGATTCTCCAGTACCTTCAAAAATTTAGGTTCGTGCTGTTCAGTAATTTGTGGATGAGGTTTCATCAAGAGAGAAATTTAGGTTTGTGACATTCAATTTATATATTGGAAATTATTTGAAGGGTTCGTGAAAGAAGGATTCAAAGGTTTTGAGAAACAGTACCGAGAACAAGAAAGGATGACGCTGCAACGCTGAAGGCTTCGTCATGGTGAGGGTTTTGAGAAACAGTGACAATGTCGATGAATCAGTTTGCAAAATGAATGGGGAAGGATTCACGAACTAAAAGACAGAAGGGGATGAAATCGAACTGATTTGTGAATGGGTGAGTGAAGGGGATTCGCAAACTCATTGCCAGCTAGTTGAAAAGTTTCTAATTTGTTTTAGTGGGAATTAGAACAATTTTTATTTTTTTAAATTAACCAAGGGAAAATTTTCATATATATTTTTTTATTAAAACAATTAAAAATTCTATTATATATATACATTCACATTGTAAATTTGATTTATTTAAATATTGGGTTAACCGTGTTTTTGGTCTTATAAATAATTGAAAATTTGTTTTTGGTGCCTTAAAAATTTTCTAACATGGCTTTTGGTCCCCACTTTTAAGTCATCTCTGTATCCCTTAAAAATTGAATAGATTTGCAAACGTTTAATTTTTTTATTGAGAGATGAATCAAATATGAATTACATATTTAATTCATCATTTGTTAAAAAATATGAATTTTTTGGGAGTGATTTTTATAATATTATAAACATGAATACAAAAGCCTATTAAAAAATGTGAATAGTACACATAGTCGACTGGAAAGCAGGGCTCAAAAATCTTAATGGAAAATACTTGGAGGACCAAAATGTGCTAATTTTTTTTTTGAGGGACTGAAACTCAAAAATACTTATAGCTATAGGGGCCAAACACATATTTAACCCATAATAAATTTACAGGATAGTACACTGAACACTATTGATCTAGGTTAGCGATTGTTTGAGTTATATCTCTATTTACTTACTTACATTGTTTGGAACTTGGATTTGTTAACTTCAATCTAAAATTAGCTATGCCACTTGAATTTTTCATCACAATTTTAAACCTAAGAATTACACAACAATGTAAATGTAATGAAACTTGATCTTCTTAGACTCGTGAGAATTTCCTCTTGTGTTTGTTTTGCTTCACTTGTGTGGAAATAAGTTGACTAGTTTGGTAGGTTGACTTGTGGGTTTTTTCAATGTGTTAAATAGAGTATGCTTTCAAGGCTGTTAAGGCTGCAGGGATAACCTCGATTGGTGTCCGAGGAAACGATTCTGTTTGCGTTGTTACTCAAAAAAAGGTTCCGGTAAGTACAGGAAATTGACTGTTAGACTTTATTTTGCTTTCATGATTATTTGGGCTGACTGCTTAAGTTGAAATGTTTATTGCAGGACAAGCTCTTGGATCAGACAAGTGTTACGCATCTCTTTCCCATCACAAAGTACCTTGGTTTACTTGCAACTGGCATGACAGGTATGTTTTTCTTCACATCGCTTCATCATTTTGTCGTAGGTCTGTGTATTTATTTGCATACATTTTCAGTTAAAATATAGTTATGGTTTATGTAAAATTTGGTTCAAGAAGCATGTATCTGACAATGTCTACACTCTTGTATCTACTATCTAGTAAAGTATAAATTAGGATTTGAATAGCCTGATATCATCTTAAACATCTTGTTAATTAGGGGGGAAATAATAAGGCAACTATGTCTTTATTAGAATGCTTAATGTTCTCGTTGATTGTGGCGGTTTGGCTATTTGAGATAATTTCTGAAGCCAAACCTATGGTAAAGGTGCACCCATCTATTTTTAGTTTGGGATGTTGGTCATGAAATCCATGCAATTCAACACAAAGTATGATTAATAATGGGAAAATATTTCTAATAGACCTGAATGTTACTATCAAAGTTGTGGATGCTGCAGCTGCTGTATGCCTATGGGCTAAGGCCAACTAGAGATATGATTACAGGCTCAAGATATATAGACAATGATAATATTGTTTTTCTATAAGTTGAACTATGATGTATGATAAGATATTTAGGTTTCAACCTGAGAAACTGAATATTTGATTAAATAGATATTTTGAACAAAATATCTTAACATACTAAGCTCACATTCACTTTATCCTGTTGAAACCCTTCTATCCAGCTGATGCTAGGACACTGGTTCAACAAGCAAGAAATGAAGCTGCTGAGTTTCGCCATAAATATGGATATGAGATGCCTGTTGATGTATTGGCTAAATGGTAATTCTTTCAGCATCTAATGTATTAAAACAATATATAAATTATTGTTACTTTTCCTTCAAAACAGATGTTCACATATTCTGATGTAACAAGTCATTATCCTGATAAATAATGATAGGTTATTTCAACAGTGTACAGGGCAATTTAATTTTACGGGGTGTGGAGTAGGAGAGAAATGATAAATTTTCTTAGAATCTTATGCAATATAAGAAGGCCATATTTGGTATGAATGTTTCAGAAAATATTTCCAGGAAACCAACATTCCTAAGAACTATGTAGTTAATCTCTGTAGCGGCGCATAGCGCCGACCCTCAAAAATGCTATAGCAGTAAAGCGGATAGCGGTATACTGTGAACACTTAAAAATCATGTACAAATTAAACATAAACTTCAACAACATACATAAATACTAGAAAATAGAAAAATACCCAAAATCAAAGGGACATTCATAATAAAACTGTCATTTCCCTCAAAATAGGTTCTTAATAAAGACTAAATAGCATTCCATGATATCCAGCCGATTTAGAGAAGGAGCAAGATGGAAATCGTGTTTCAGTGTGTTTGATATGACGTGATATTCACAAGTTAGGGCAACCAAGGGGTGCAAAAAAGAGCTAAATACCCCTAACTTAAAGAAATAGTTACAAAAAATTAGGGGTTTATCATCCCCCCCCCCCCCCCCCCCCCCAAAACACAATAGCGGCCAAAAAACGCTACCGAACGGCTCATTAGGGAGTGATAATTGAGGTTGTTAATTGCTTTCTTTTAGTTTTGACTCTTCTCTTTGGGGTAAAGTAAATCCCGTGTAAGTGTTATTTGATTTTTCCTTTTGGAGGCTTTCCGATACACTACAATGGATGGGGTCTTGGGCACCATCCCCTAAACTTTCAAAGTTTATTCACCATAAATCCCTAATTGTAAATCTTATAAGTAAATTGAATAGTGGTTGAGTTGAGTGGCTTTTACTTTCCTTTTCTCTCTCTGTAGTACTGTGCTTGCTGGTTAGTTGATGTAATAATAATGTCCAGGTTTTCACTCGGTCACTGGAAATAACACCAAATATGATTAAATATTTGTGATATATAAGCTATTTTGTTACCGAAGGATAGTATACCATTTATTCTGGGACACATTAGAGCTTGAGAGTTCTAGGGGTGCTTTAGTTGACTCCTGAAATTCTTGTGAAAGAATGTCAAGTGGTTCCATTGCTCCTGCACAGTGTTGTTATTATAGTACTATCATTAATAGTTCTTCATAAATTATCATATTTTTGCTTTCAATTTCAGTACTGGTTCCATTGGTTAATCTGTTCTATAACTTCTATTCTATTAGGATTCACTTCTACAATCTTTGAAAGAGATCTATGTAACTTAACATGTCTGCTAGCTCAAACATTTGAATTTGTAACATTATTTTTGTCAATGCTCTTATATGTTTTTTGTTGTGACTTTGAAATAGTTAGTTATTTAAAATGGGCTAAATAAACAATGGCTTCTAGCAACCCCCCGGAAAAACCTGTGCGTAATTAGGATATCTTTCCAACAATTGAGCATCATGAATGTGCTTTTTGGCTACTGAAACTGCAGTAATGTTTATTTAAAAACACCTCATGCTCACAGATTGCAATGACCTGATTATTATAATCCATCTGTCAACTTGACTGTAATTTTGACTTTTGTCAACAACCACATTATTTGACTTTACATCTTTTAGGTTTTTACAATTTGTCGATAACTTTTTTATGTATCTGATTTGTGTATTCTTTTACACTAACAGGATTGCAGACAAATCACAAGTCTATACTCAACATGCTTACATGAGACCACTTGGAGTCGGTAAGTTTTTCTTAGCTTTTTCACTGCAATCACGGACGAATGATTATTAAATGAATCTTGTATGATGTTTTATAAGTCATTATTGATATCATTTTCTCTTTCAATGATTTGAATCTACTGTGCTGCAAAGTTGCCATGGTCTTGGGTATTGATGACGAAAATGGGCCTCAGCTTTACAAATGTGACCCCGCTGGTCATTACTTTGGTCACAAGGTACATAGGAAATCATTTCTTACTTTGATGAATGTTATTTTTTTTCTTCTGTGCATGCAATTATTTCTTGCTCACAACAGTTTAATTGCATAAATATTTATGACATATTAGCAATTGATAAGAATATTGGCCGATTTTTTTAAGATTACTGATTTTACTTTCTAACTTGAATTGCTCATTTTAAAAGAGCTAGATTCTTCTTTATTTATCTAATAATAATAATAATAATAATAATAATAATAATAATAATAATAATATCTTATGCATTGTCAACTTTTATCTGCAATCATAATTCATAAAATAGTAAAGGGGTTGTGAATGACTAAAGCAAGTTTTACAGCTTATATCAAAATAGTTTAACTGCATTTCTCTCTTTGATTATAGAAATAGTTTATACTCAAGTGCATATATGATAAATACTTACATAATAAGTGCTTAATTTATCTCTTTACCCGGATACCAGATACATCTATAGGATAGTAATGCACATTGAATTTGAATCTCAAATGCTTTGAAAGTAAGGAACACTCTTTCTTGTTTCATCATCACTTTATGTGTTAACTTAACTGTTCATTATTTATTGTTTTAATTATATGCACTCATAGATAGAGAAATCAAATGTCCGTTTTTGACTTATTTCAATAAGCTCCGCGAGAAAACATTAAAATTGCTTACAGCTTATATTAAAATAGTTTAAATATATTCTCTCTTTGACCATAGAAATAGTTTATACACAAGTGCATATATGATAAATACTTATTTAATAAGTGCTTAAATTTGAACCTCAAATGCTTTGAATGTAAGGAACGCCATTTCCTTTTTCATCACCATTTCACATCTTCAGGATATGTTTTCATAATTACATGCACTCGTAGACAGAAATCAAATGTCGTATTCTAAGATTTTATTATGTGCTCAGGCCACAAGTGCTGGATCGAAGGATCAAGAGGCAATTAATTTCTTGGAAAAGAAGATGAAGAACGACCCTTCATTTACCTACGATGAGACAGTTCAGGTAACATTTTTGCTTCTTTACCTCTTGATCGTCTTTCACATTATTTCATGACAGTCTTCTAGGATTAGCTGGTTTTTTTTTATAGGAAACAAGAAGACTTCAACGTTCTTAGTTGTCATTGAGAACTTTCGTGCTTTCAAGGATATATTTAAACATGTTGAAAATATTTTTTTCTATCTATTGAGGATAATAAACAATGAATTTTCTTATCCCTTTTCTGGCCAACTATTTTAAAATGTTTCTTAATAAGTACTGTATTACGACGCCTTTTGCAAAAAAAATGGTATTTATGCTATTATCATTATTATTATGATTTATGTCATGATTTTATGCAGACTGCAATTTCTGCCTTGCAATCAGTTCTTCAAGAGGATTTTAAGGCCACTGAAATTGAGGTAGAATTTCATTTTTAAATGCTCAAATACCTTTGTGACCACATGTTAATTGAAATTTGGTAAATTAAGTCTTCATCTAATTGTTATTTAAGGATTTCATTCTTGTCTAGTCCCAGAAGTGCCAAATCATTTTTTGACAAATCATTTAGATTGTGTGTTTTTATTTTTATTTAATCTATAATCTTCAATTGTAGATTATTTGCAAGCTACTTATTTTTTCACTTTGTGTAACTATAACATTATCGTATGTATATCATTATCATTCATTTTAGTGAGTAATTACTTTTTCCTATAGTCATCAAGCGAGTAATTACCCTTACCCATTGTGGATAATATTTGTGTGTAACTATAGGCCCATTAGTCATTTTTCTTTGTCATCCCTAGATGATACTTCCTCCGGTCACAATTATAATCAAAATTGACTTTTTAAGTACATTGAATAACTGATGTATCTCGTCTATATTATATGTATCTAAGGTTAATTTTGCTTATAATAGTCGCTAGAGAGAGTAATCTATAATCTAGTTTCTGTTCCTGTCATGTTTCTCATGATTGTTGATTACAGTTATGGGACAATTAATAACTAACATAGGTATTAGTTTGTTTTTCGTGCAATCAATATATGAAATGTTAGCTGCTTTACAATAAGATTCTTTAGTTATTTTAATATTACATACTTGTTGTGGCATATATCACATCAGTGTTGAAATTTTTGTGCTATACGTATAGGTTATGTGAATGATTAAAATTTGTGGTTATTTATTGCCATCCAACATATGCTTTTCACCAGGATTTAATGTAAATGGTTGTATTTTACATTTTCTAGGTTGGAGTGGTGCAAAAGGAGAAACCAGAATTTAGAGTTTTGTCCACCGAAGAAATTGACGAGCACTTGACTGCCATCAGCGAGCGTGATTGAGTTCTTAATAAGGATATGACTGTTCAAACTTTGTGATGTTAGATTAAATCATTTACATGTTGTCTGAGATCACTGAATTGATATATCCTTGTGATATTTGAGCATTTACTTAATCAATCATGTTTCCTTTTCTATCCTTGAAACATTGTACAATCCATGTGTGGGAGGGAAGAAATTAAAGTGTTTAAATTGAACAGAGTAATGGTGTTCCTATCTTGTTTCTCACTATGGTCGTAATTGGATTCACACAGAAATTGGAGTAAATATTTTAGCCATCAAACATTTTGATATTGATATTGCTGCTAATCATAGGAATTAGAATATTAAGTTTAACAAACTTTAAGTTAGGATCAAATTCGTTGTTTTATTTTTGTTGAGACCAAGGTTTCCACAGCTAAACACAGTGACTATTCTCCCTCGTTGGACAACTGGCCCAGAAATTTAATGTTTCTCCGTACCTAAGACGATGATCGAACGCTTTCAACCGCTCAACCACACCTTAGATTAATTTCGGTGTTTAATGGTGTATTGGTTTGATTCTATATTAGTTATCTATTTTATTTCATTAGTGGGTTGCCGATCTATTTGAATGAATAGAATGTTTGATTAATTAAATGGTAATTCCTCCAACTCAAATCTTTTTAACTCTTTTTTTTTTATAGGCAATTCTTTTAACTATTCAATTTTGTCTCAAAATTTTAGTTCTTTTAAGAAATCAATGTACATTTAATAATGTTTTATCATTTGTACCCTATAAAAATTAAAATATTCATTAATTGAATTTTTCCTTTTTATTATCTCTTATTTTACGTGCAAATCTTTGAAATGACCAAAGTTTTAAAATGGAAGTAGATAAGATAAAAATTTTAGGTTTGATTAAATGGTGGCTTTTACGGTGAAGACTATACAAGTCTTTTCGCCGGTGGATCACTCCAAATAACAAATAACATTAGATTAATCAAGATCACATATGTAATATACACCAGAACTTGTGTACGTTGTTCCCATAAGTGGATGATTGAACATGACATGATTCTTGTGATTCTTTAGGTAAATTGATTGGGAATTAGGATGACACAATTTGGTTCCTGCTAAGAGGAATATTGTAAAATTCATCATGAGTAGTTGACTTACAATATAACTATAATTCGACCTTTGCATTGTTTATATGAAAAAAAGCACGATCAAAAGATTTACCAATAAGATTTGTACTTCCGAAAGATATTTCTTGATAAAATTTACACACTACTAGAAGTTATCTCCCAATAAAATTCTTATTACCAAAAATTATTTCTTGGTAGATGAGGGGGACATACGAGAGATTCTAATCAATTTAAGGAGAGTAAAAGGCAACTGTCTACTTTAAATAGATCTTATAACCGGCTTTGTCTAATGTGAAAGAGTCCACAATGTCTATCATGGTGGACAACTATATATAACATAATAAATACGAATTTTACAAAAACTGAAATTTTATAATCATATAGATCATCCACGCAAAATTTTAAGGAAATTGAAAAGCATTTTATATGTTATTAAAATTCATCAAGATTAACAGTATTCAATAAAAACACATATATAAACCGTTAAACGGTAGATTTTATAAAATTTATATTTGTTATAACATTGTATTATATATAATTGTGCACCATGAAAGACATTGTACACTCATTAGACAAATCCCTTATAACCATCCCATAATTGCTAAGAACATGTTTTACTGAACAATCACTCTGCACTATAGTTACTATTTCAAGCTCCTTCAACACTGCAAAAAACCATTTTTCACCAAAGAAGGTTGTAATGTAACCATTTTTTATCAGGCTCTTGATAAAATCCTTATATCTAGTAAATAATTAGAGAGGATTAAGCTTGTCAATGCAGCCTTATATTTTACTATTGACATAGTTTCTTTCACTCATAACTACTATGATCAAATTATAAATTCAAATGTTCAGGCTAATTAAATTAATTCCCTGCTCTGCAGTTTCCTATTGAGCTAAAGTGCATTTTCAGCATAGAAAGTTTGATGCATGCTAACGCCGCATAGCATGTGAGCAAATGTCGATTTTGAGAAGAGACAAACATATCTTGAATAATGTTAGCCAAGTAACAATAAAATATCGTCAACACTTTTTCCATGTTCCATCGGCACTCCTTGTAAAAATGCGAGGTTGCTTCTTGGGAAAGGTTTCTGTCCAGTGTGGATGCTCAATCAAGTAGTTCCATTGCCTGAAGAGGGGAAAGGTGGTCATTATTTCATACAATTAAAGAAGAAAATCAGATCGAGCAATATGAGATGCGAAAATAGCTACTAAAAATTTCTTTCATAAAAATTAAAAGTATAGATCTAACTGTTAATTAGGTATTAGAGCTTTTCTTTGGAAGCAATGTTACCCTTAGAACATTTATATACAATGGATAATTTACAATAACATAAAGTCATAATGCTAAATAGCTAAAAACTGTTATCTATCACTTCAAAGACTGAAATTTTAAATAAGATAATATTAAATCAAAACCAATCTAAGTTTTACCTTCTTAAATTATCCACAAAATCTGGGCCCTCGGCAGTAGGTGATGTAGAACAGATTGAAAGAATTTCTGAATCAGAATAATGCTGAAGTGACATAGCAATACGATATTGGCGCTGAGTCCTAAATAAGACAGGACCACAAAGCATCGGTATGTCAGAATATAAAAAAGGAATTTGTGCAACAATATATCAAGATCATCAGTAAGGAAAAGGTATCATACATCGAATGACAACAATTTTCACCAATATACATGACCTAACACAGTTTATTAGTGGATAATAAAGCTCCTCTAAAGTGACTTGACCTATTTGGATTAACTTATTTGAGGTCGTATTGACATGAGCATTTGTAAGACTGTTTGAGAGAATTTGCGGAAACTACTTATGGCAATGTTCATAAGCTCACCAATGCGGCTTATGGAAATTTCTTATATGAAAACAATTAGACTCCATTTTATCTTTTATTATAGAAAAACACTTATATGATACACGATTAATTAAGTTGTTTATTCAAACATGACCTTAGTCTTGAATAGAAATATCCCCTTTACATGTAAGGGGGGAATGTACAACATGCTTTCTTTAGATTGATAAACAATAGCATGCTCACTTTAGGGAAATTAACTTTAAAGAAGCTTTCATTATTATTCAATCTTATTTTAATACTGTGCTCATCTACATTTTTTCCAAGTAGGTTTGACAAACAATTCATGAAATGTCATTACCAAGAACAAGGAGCAATTTTGAAGCAGTCGGTAGCAGTGTCATATGTCTCTAGCAACTTCCCTTTCCAGCTAGTATCTTCATAAGAAGCAGAAACTCGTATTCTTCTGACAATTTCATCTGGGCATCTAGAACTTCTATCAAAACATGCAGGGATGACAGTTCCTGTTGCAGTCTCAACCTGAAATGGTGAATAGGATGTAATCTAAAAAGCCTAGATACATTGTAAGACACTACACGACACATATATAGGGGTTCAATAGGATGTAATAACTAAGAATCCGATTTAATGGTTTGAAAATGTTGTATAGAATTTTATAATACAAAATATGTTATCCAGTTTCAATAAGCAGTTTAAAAGTGTAAGTTGTGTATTGATTCAGCTCAAGTTATTTTATTTTATTTTTTCTAAAATTTAGTATGAGATTGTGTTTTATGTACTGGACTACTGGTTCGGTGGAAAATCCGGTCATCTCTTTTTGTTTTGTGAATTTGCTGCAAAAGTGTGGTATGAGATTTTTCGGTGAATTGGTTTGGTTTTGATTATTATTTTATATGGTTGCTTGACGGAGGCGGCAAGCAGTAACAAAACTCGAAACGGTTTTTAGTTGATTTGGAAGGCAAGAATGATTTTATCTTTTCAAACAGTAGCAAGGATTATTTAGAGGTGGTGGAGTGGAGAGTATAAAAGTGATGTCGTGGAAATGTAGCTCGGGAAAGTTGAAGTTGCATCCTTGCATGTTTTATGAGTGGAGTATCCGTGCAATTTCTTGAATCGATGTTGATTTGGGTTATATTGTTGTAGTACAAGTTTCAGAGTTGTTGAGCTTCTGTTGTGTAGTTCTTCAGCTTTTGAGGTGTTGTGCTTTTATTGTGGTTTGTTGTGCTGTGTGGCTCTGTATTCTGCTGCGGTTTGTTGTGATGTTTGTCCCTGTATTCTGTTGCGGGCTACTGTACCATGATGGTGGTTTTATTATGCATCGATTGATATAACATAAATTTTAGAAATGACGGAACAAAATAAAGATTTTCATTGATGAATGATGATAATGCTTTAGATGTATTATATAGGTATGTCGGATAATATTTAGCATATACTTATATTATTATAGAAATTTTAAGATATTGTGGAATAATCAATTATCTGATAATGGGACAAATTTAAGATTGTTTCAATATATTATAAAAGGTTATTAGGTAATTAGTCATATGGTGAGTGGGATTAGGCTTATACGTAATTCTTAGTATCAATACTAGTACTAGCTTAAGGTAATGTAACAATGCGATCAATTATATTTTCAGTTTATTATCATTATCCGTCTTTCTCTCTTTTCTTTCTTTTCCAAGCCGAGCAGTCGAACTTATAATTCCTTAACAAGTATATATGTTTTGTAATGATGGAAAGTAAGAGGTTTATCACATATTGTATATCAACAAGCTGAAATAAGAATATTTAAAAGCAAAAACTAACCACAAATCCATTAAAAATAGGATAAGCTGAAATGAGAATATTTAAAGCAAAAACTAACCATAAATCCATTAAAAATAGGATAAGTGTTTCCTTCAGAATCCCTTTTGGTATTATGTCCAAGAACACAGGTAGTCCGGATGTGAAACTTCTCCTCTCTTGACCATAAAGTGTGAACAATCTTTGAGCACAAAGGAAGGGAATAACCATCCAAATCTGCATCACTTTCTGACACAACGCTGCCATTATCATTCTGCACAAAAGGTTACAACAGATTCAACTTCAATCATTCAGTTTCTGCGCAGAAACTGCAAATTGAAAATTCACTATCAAAGCATAAGACCCTGGCCGGACTTGTGGCGAGACTTCTTCAAAACCTCCAATTAGATGCACATCTAACTCGGTGTCCAAACTGCTGTCAACAAGTAGTGATAACATTTGAGAGAGGCCTGTTTCTACAATCTTTGGTGAATCCATATGAGAAACCGACGTCCTGTAGTATCAAATAAAAAATGATAAATTAAGTAATTGAAATTTGAAAATCAGTGGAAGAATCTGTAAAACTTGATATAAAGACTTTTAATCTATATATTAACTAATTTTCGATCCTTACATTCCATTCTTTGGGTTCCGAATAACAACTCCTACACACGTTGTCGCTTCATCAGTGCCAACAAACTATTGATGCATGTGAAGGAGGGAATAAAAAGCAGATAAATACAATGTCACTGAAGAAATGTAAGACTTGGTACAACTAATTGATTTTGAAATGCCAAACTTGCTTACATAATTAAAAAAGTAATGGCATGGAATTATTGATTTAATTTGGAAGTTAAAAAATGATTTAAAACATCATATTTTAAAGAGTCTCAAAGGATCAAAAAGTTGCGTACATCGACAAATGCTGGATCAACAGTGGCATATTCTCTTTGGAATAAATAAACCCATTTTGATATTTCTGGAGTAGACTCCTCAGATGCCGAGAACTTCCTCTCTGGTTTTGCCTTCAAAGAGCTTGAGGCAGATACCAGAATGGGATTTTCCAACAAAGCATGTAGAATATTTACTCCCTGTTCATAAGCACAGAAAGCTAGGCCTTTTAACATGTTTATCCAACGATTCTAAAATCAGATTTATAATTTCACAAACCCCTAATTTACCATTATGCAGCTAATAACTCACAAGATTATGCACTTGTCATGAGCTCTTCATTGGCAGTGTTTTCAATCATGGACTGCGGAAAATAGTGGTTTGTTCAAATTCTGCTACACTATATAATACTATAGTGCCACTGCCACAATAGCAGCCATTTGACAACACTTTATACTAAATACTGCTACTCTATAGCGCTAGCCGCTATTTGACAACTTTGTTCATTGGCACAACATGAGTAATAATAAGTCACATCACTGCATGCTTTCTGTAATCCCTTGCATTCGAGGCATGGCATAATGTTTATTATGCAGTGAACTACACAACAATTTATAGATTTTATTCTCAGAAAAACTAATTGAATCAGCCACATTTTTAAATATAAAAAAAATTTAATCAGGAAGCTTCTTCTCATTCAAGTAATCAATTGAAGTTCGACAAATTGATCAAGTTAAACTCTCTACAATGACATGAATGAACCCTTCATAGCTAAATTATTGAAAACAAAAGTAGGTACACTTTATTTCAACTGAGAATTAATAAGCATGTAAAAGATTTATAATCCTTGATATGGTGGAAAATTTTAGCCAAATACACCTCATGTTGTCACAATTGAGGTCGTTCATCAACATTAAAATCTAATTTTAGTCGTAGATTAAAAACTTTGGACATAGTATGTAACTATTAGAAATAATATAAAACTATTGATGTGGTATTTCCTAACATCTTAAGCTTTTGGGATGATCGGTTATTTGACCGTGACAAAACAAAACAAGCTCATCATTGCTAGAACAGCCTAATTGATAATATGTATAAAAGTAAATTACTAACAAAATACAGATACAAAATTAGTTAGGATTCAGGAATATAAGCCCCATTTCGTAAAAAAAAGCAGATAGGTTAACCTTATTGAATTTGTAATGTTTGGAAAATTAGCAGTTCAACAAACTTTTTGTAACCCGCACACTCAAAGTGGAGGGACCGGGGTTTGAACCCCGATCATAGACTACGTCCGGTTTAACAATTTCGGGATTTTATGACAGTTGAGATGGGACTTCTGGCCTAACAAATAGAATTATGGAAGAATGAGGAGTGTGATAGATACCTGAGAATGGGATGCTGTTGAAGGTGAATGTGTAGAGAATGGAAGAATGTCGTCGTCGATGAATATCATGATTTATAGATTTAGAATAAAAGAATGAGAGAAAGATGGCGTTGAAAATAAGCACCAGTTTCAACTTCCGGTGGTACTCAGCACAAGCAAGTACCGAGTAGTTTTTTACTTTTTTTTTTTTTTTTTCTAAATCAAAGGTATCATCCATCAGCTCGAGGTAACCAAGATTTAGGTATGCTGAGTAGTTTAAGGGGTTATTCAATTAGAATAAAAAATTTTATGATAAAAAAGTCGTGTGCTATTCAATCAAGATTTTTATAAAAAGTAAATAAATCTTGTATTATTCAATCAAGACTTTTATAAAAAGTAAAGTGGGGTTATTCAATTGGGTTTTCGATGGATTTTAAAAGACTTTAAAGACTTTTTATAATAAAAAAGTCTTGTGTTATTCAATCAAGACTTTTTAAAAAAATAAGTAAATCATGTGTTATTCAATCAAGACTTTTATAAAAAATAAACAAAAGTTTTTTAAACAAGTCTCTCAAAATCTCACAGAATCAATATAATCACACAACGTCTTTTAAAATCTTCAAAACTTTTTTATCATAAAAAAAAGTCTTTTAAAATCCATTAAAATCTAAATTAAATAACCCCTTGTTAGTTTCATTACTATTGTTCGGTTTTTCTGAATTATTTTTGTTCGAAGAAGTCCAAATAAAATCAAAGGTTAAATATGTTTAGAATTCTATAAATATTTGAACTTTTTATTTTTAGTCTTTAAATTTTATTTCCACACTTTTTAGTCTATAATTTTTTTTGTAATATGACTTTTGATCCCTACTTTAAAGTCAACTTTTGTACTATTTAAAATTTTGAATTATGGATTGCAATCATGTTCATTATATTAAAATTTTAATTAATTTCCAAAATTTTAATTAATTTCCAAAATTTTAATTTTTTTTAATTATGGATGAATTAAATATGAATTTTTGATGTGTTTGTGCTTAAAATTGTATATTTAATTCATCATTTGTTAAAAAAATATAAAATTTTGTGAAAATAATATTTTTGACACACGTAGTTATTGAAAAAGCAGGGGCAAAAAATATGGACGGAAAATATTTAGATGACCAAAAACTGTACATTTTTTTTTTATAGAAACCAATTCAATGTCTACTAACAATAAAAAGAAGAAGTATTTAGTAGTCATATTCTCTCTCTTTCATTTACGCACTTTTTAAAAAGTGTGTGAAATGATCAACTAGGTCATATATTGTGGAATGTATGAATCAATTTTTTTATTATGTTTAACTAGTATTTAAAATCTTATGATTGTATCATCAAAATTTCTCTAAAATAAAATCTTATGATTGTATTTATCATAGATGTGGTTTGGTTAAGTTCTCATATTTAATTTGTAAAAGTCAATGATTGTATTATTCATTTATTCACCTCTGATGAAAAGTGCTCATCAAAGGTGCATTTCGGATTCTAGATCCCGAAATGGCTGAAATGGTGCGTATACCTCTCTAAAACTCCACACAAACTTCAGGTTCTACGTCTCAAATTTTGTTGAAATACCCCCTAAAAACAAAAAAGGTAGTTAGGGGGAAAAAAATATATTGGGGGGGCAATTTAGAAATTTTCGTGTTCTACAAATGCTCCCTTAACATGATTTTGTTATGCTCTTTTATTTTTTTTCACTTGCCCCTCACAAGTGTTCTACAAATACTCCCTTAACATGATTTGTTACAAAATCAAAAATATCATTGTTGCTCTCTTTAAATTTCTATCTCTATTCTGAACCGTACTAATTTTTTTTATTATTATTTGATTGTTATATACAATAGTTTAAGCTGAGTAAATTTTTTATTTTGTATTCTTAAATATACTGTTGTTTGCTTTTTGATCTTTGGCATACTATTTATTTATATTATACGTTTATATTCAATTCAAGTGTTCTTAACAAGTGTTTTTTGTTGCGTCAAAAAAAAAAACAAGTGTTTTTTGAAAGTAGATTGTTTGAAAAAAATAGTAGCAAAAATACATATAATATTTGGGAAAGAAGTCTAAGCTGATCAACTGAATCGAACCAATTAATTATTTTGGTTGAGTTTTATTTTTCAGAAACCCCCCAAAACCGAATCAAACTGAATCAATGGAGAGTTCATCAAGTTCAAACAATTTTTTGACTAAAAACCAATGCAAACCGGTCCACTTACACCTGTGTCTAAAGTCATGACTTGTTATGGGAGGCGCAATATATGTCTCATTTCAAAATCAATGTTATTTTCAACAGAAGCTAAGCTAAACAAAACTTAAGGGAGATCAATGTAACTTTCCCTTTAAATTAACTTCTAAAATATTAGACTATCTCCATACCTAAAAAATTAATTTATATATTAAAAAAAAAAAGCTTTCAGAGAACCACTCAAAACAGAAAGCTAATCTCCCAGCAGAAAACATCAGCAGATCAACTTTCAAGCTTCCTAATAAGTAAAAACAATTTCTGATCAACTACAAGCTTGTCAAAGTGGGAAGAATCTTCACATCTCAGCATCAGCTGAAGTCCGCCAAATGATGCATATACTTCCCTGGAGCAAAGATAAAAGGCTCAGTCAGAGAATTGGCCAGTCTCACAAAACAAAAATAAAGACAAGACAATGGATTCGTGCATTTTCGAAATGAAACTACGAAAGTCAAAGAAACAATCCCAATATTTATTTATTTATTTATTTTTCTTCATAAAAACTAGACTAACATGCAAAGACATCACAATAGAGTCCAAAATCTCAGATATATTGGCACCTTGAAGCCGACAATCATCTGCAGCACGCCTCAAATCTGATTGATATCAATTATCAGTGTACAATAATATACTATTTTCGTATAACTGAGATTGCATGTTGGTTATTCATGCAACCCTGAGGACCCTTCAAAGTGCACTTGATTGGGTTGCAAGCAATCCAATTATAGTACCAAAGGATTGATTCATTTAGCAAGAAGAAAACAGTAATATACTCAAACTCGTCCAATTAAGCAGACGGCGAAACTCCTGGTCCAGAGATTCACTTTGTCATGTCAGTAGTTAAGGTTGATTATATTGATCAATCAAAGCATTTATGATGAATCGTGTCTATTGAGTATTGACAAAACAGTATAACATCCTACATTCCTAACTGATATTTCTGATGACAAAAATCGAGTAATAGGAAACATTTACATACACTTCAGGTGGAGATTTTTTTTCTTTTTTTGAACAGTCTTCAGGTGGAGAAAGTGTAACGTCATTTACTTCCCTGGAGCAAGATAAAAGAGCTCGGTTAGGGAATTGGCCAATCTCATACAACAAAAATAAAGACAATGGATTCAGGCATTTTCAAATAGAAATAACGAAAGTCAAAGAAACGATCCCAGTATTTATTTTTTTTCCTTTATAAAAACTAGACTAACATGCAGAGACATCACAATAGAGTCCAAATTCTCAGATATATTGGCACCTCAAATCCAAAAATCATCTGTACCACACCTCCAATCCGATTGATATCAATTATCAGTGTACATTAATATACTATTTTCATATAACTGAGCTTGCATGTTGGTTATTCATGCAACCCTGAGGACCCTACAAAGTGCACTTGATTGGGTTGCAAGCAATCCGATTATAATACCAAAGGTTTGATTCATTTAGCAAGAAGAAAACAGTAATATTCTCAAACTCGTCCAATTAAGCAGACAGCGAAACTCCTGGTCCAGAGATTCACTTTGTCATGTCAGTAGTTAAGGTTGATTATATTGATCAATCAAAGCATTTATGATGAATCATGTCTATTGAGTATTGACAAAACAGTATAACATCCTACATTCCTAACTGATATTTCTGATGACAAAAAAATCGAGTAATAGGAAACATTTACATACACTTCAGGTGGAGATTTTTTTTCGTTTTTTGAACAGTCTTCAGGTGGAGAAAGTGTAACGCCATTTACTTCCCTGGAGTAAGATAAAAGAGCTCGGTTAGGGAATTGGCCAATCTCATAAAACAAAAATAAAGACAATGGATTCAGGCATTTTCAAATAGAAATAACGAAAGTCAAAGAAACGATCCCAATATTTATTTTTTCTTTATAAAAACTAGACTAACATGCAAAGACATCACAATAGAGTCCAAAATCTAAGATATATTGGCACCTCAAAGCCAACGATCATCTGCAGCACACCTCAAATCCGATTGATATCAATTATCAGTGTACAATAATATACTATTTTCATATAACTGAGCTTGCATGTTGGTTATTCATGCAACCCTGAGGACCCTTCAAAGTGCACTTTATCGGGTTGCAAGCAATCCAATTATACTAACAAAGGTTTGATTTATTTAGCAAGAAGAAAACAGTAATATACTCAAACTCGTCCAATTAAGCAGACAGCGAAACTCCTGATCCAGAGATTCACTTTGTCATGTCAGTAGTTAAGGTTGATTATATTGATCAATCAAAGCATTTATGATGAATCATGTATATTGAGTATTGACCAAACAGTATAACATCCTATATTCCTAACTGATATTTCTGATGACAAACAAAATCGAGTAATAGGAAACATTTACATACACTTCAGGTGGAGAAAGTTTTTCTTTTTTTGAACAGTCTTCAGGTGGAGGTGGAGGTGGAGGTGGAGAAAGTGTAATGTCATATAACCTTCCATGCATGATGTATTCAAACTTTTCTTGAATTGAAACTGGACCATCCTGGAAGCAAAATCAATTCAGTGTAGAGGCAATATATAGTTATTCACTACTCAAGACAAGTAAAATCATTTAAACTACTTAAACAGATATATATTATAGATAACACAGAACAAATGCTATCCTAACTGAAAAGCTCGGTAACATAATATCGTAATTACAATTTGTCTTTACTTCTTGCTTATGACACCAAGAAATCCTTAGCCACTATAGTTTGCTGGCTATAGAATTATTAGCTCTGGCTTCAAAATAAATGTATTTGAAGGTGAGAGACCACACTGGTTCTATTTCTTTTTCACGGAGTTCACTGTTCTTTTAGATATGATCATTTAAAAATCATTTTTCGGAAATTTCTTAGGTTGGTCAACTACATTTAATCCCAACAAACTTGGTGTCTTGCCACTCTGAATTTACCTTGACTGACCCCAGATGCTAAATGTAGGTAACATACATTTGGGTAAGAGTTATTTCAAATTTTGAATCCAATGTATCAAAAAAAAAAGTACAAAATGATAAACTTAGTTGGCACCAGCAGAAAGAATTTCTGCAATCCGCATAATATGTGAGATCAAAAGAACGGTTTTATCGGATAGGTTCGCAAACGATCAAGCAGATAATAAAGCATGTATTAAGTTGGAATAAATACTTGGTTTTATATTTGATATAATAAAGCATGGAAGCACAAATGAAATGAACATTAAATTTACCTTAGTATTTAAAACAAGCGATGGAGACAAAGCCAACAAGAATCTTTCGCCTATGTTTATAGGATAAATCTCAGTATTTACATCTAGCAGCATGTATATCTTATGCTTCTCACCTTGTGCAACAATCCGAGAAACTACAAGAAGATATTCATAAGTTCATACCGACTTAAACTCGATGAATTCAAGTTTCACGAGAATGTAAATAGGAGGAAAGCAGACATACAAACAGAGAGGATTGCAAAATTATATCACTATATATAGTCATGACACTGTAAAGCTCATAAGTCTTACAAACTTAAACTTGACCAACTGAAGTTTCGAAAAAATGTAATAGCAAGTGGAAACAAGTGTAAAAATACACGGGGTTTTAATACCTAAAATGGCATCCGATGAATAGTATAATTATTGTATATATTGTATAACACATTGCTTACAGAGCCATTTAGTGCATTTTAATTACAGAGCCAAAGCAAAACTAAGTGTTACCTCAATTTGCTTAATTGATTTATGTTCAATAAGATGCTCTGATTTACTCACACACATAATTTCTCAGCAAATATCACATATCCATCTGTTACCCCTTGTAATTTCAAATAGATAACAAAAAAACACACAGCATACAGCCATAGCACCTAACAATCTGTGATTTCTATGGCAACCTTCAAACACAGGGTACTGCTTCACCCCAGTATTAAATTAAATCACATTATCAACTCATTAAAACAACTCTGCAGACCCATAACTTAAATGCAATTTGAATATTTTTTGCTTTATTCTTCAAAAACAACAAAGAAACAAGAGATACACATACCTTTGTCATACTTTTCACCATATGGGTTTAGACCCACAACCTTAAAAAAGCCATCGAAAAAAAGCTCACTCATCCTTCTAAGTCAATTAGGTGCGCTTGATCTCACTCCAGCACCGAACAACAGCTTCTTACTAAACACACAGATTAAATAAACATTAGAAGGACAGGAGTTTAGAGAGCATCATACTACTGAGAATAAAAATTGGCATAGTAAAAGGAAATTACTCTAACACCCGACCTTCTAGCCTCTCAATCAAAACACTTTCACATACAATACCTAACATAGCATGATAGAACATAGACAAAAAACAATATATATATATATATATATATATATATATATATATATATATATATATATATATATATATATATATATATATATATATATATATATGTGAGAGGATAAAATAATGACCTTTGGATCAACCTATATTAAATCGTACAGCTATTATTAAACTTGACCTTTTAGTAACTCACGTGACTGTTTGCTTGCATTCCTTAACTAATCTACGACTCATATTCCCTTCCCCTTCACTACTCCGTCTTCTTCTTTTCTTTTCTCATCAACTCTTTTTGTTACGAAAATTCAAGGTTAGGTCAACAATTTTGGAGATTATGACACAGAAGACACAAATTTGCGATGATTAAACTCTAGGGTTTGCAATGAAGAAATTCTGGGATTTGTTTCAAAAGATTGTAGAATAATTACAGAAGACACTAGATTTGCGATGAAGAGATGAAGAAAAATTAAATATACCATAACCATATTGGGTAAAGGAATAAGAGATAAACTGAATATTCTGTAATTATTGAAGATTAGGATGTTTTGATAACAATTTAAAAAGGGGTATCTCTATATTTACAACAGGAACCCATAGACATTGATAGACTAATAGAAGCTAATTAGATTGGTTATATCAAATGAGATTCACAATAGCTACATATATTGAGCACTTGAACCAGACCTTATTTTTGTTAAAAAAGGTAAAATTGTTGGATACTAATTTTTTAGATTAGATTGAAACCGATATGAGGTGTGAAAAGAGGGAGAGAACTTTCGGTGAGAATTGAAAGAGGAAGATGAAGGAATAACTTTTGTCACGTGCGTCTATTAATGATAAACGAAATCAGAAGCCTTTATTTAATCCAACGACTGTTAATTCTTCCTCTCACCCTCTCATTATAAAAGTCCTCACACTTGAAACATCCCCTATATATATATATATATATATATATATATATATATATATATATATATATATATATATATATATATAATTTCAACAATTACAACTTCCAGGGCCTTTGAATGATTAAATTCATTCAAAATTAATGTACTAAAACCCAAGGTATCCTCAACGTACTATCTTTGTTTTTACAAATAATTGCATAGTGGCGGAGCTAGGATTTTTTTTTAGCCTGGGCAAAATTTTAACCGCGAAAATTCACATATGACATAATATATAATATATAATAGAGACTTGTCATTTTGTCAACAAAAGTACAATTTGAAATCAGAGACTTTAAAATAACATGCCAATAGTGTGCTAAATAAAATCATGGGACACTTTGCGAGACTTCTTTCCGATTGCACAAAATTCACATTCTCATTACTTACTCTATCAAACCAAAAACCTCCTCATCTCTAAAATTTATTGATCCAAAACTAATGAACCAAAAACCAAGAACATTCATGCTTCAAAACAAAACAAAAAAACCAAAAACGTTCACATAGTTTAAATGGAGCAAAATTAACACGAATTAAAGAACATGGAACACTAGGCTTACAAAAGATAGCCACAAAACAACACTAGGAAACCCAAACGTCAAAAAAACACCACTAGGAAACCCAACACCCAATCAATTGACTAAAACGCTCCACTACAACAACAACCCCACACTAAGGAACAACTAAACAAACAAAAATTACATCATTACTAATTGTTCTAAGAACATTTGTTTCTATAAAAATTACAAGACGATCATTTAACCATTGATCACCCTGTGACTCATCTTGTTACTTAATTGACTCTTCACATATTTCATAGCTTAGAAAACATTTTCAACACTTGTAGTTGCCACACCAGAGCTAGCTTTAGAAGCTTAAACACCACACCATTGGTACTGCACTTGTTTGTTTTTACAAGCATTTTTTTAGTGTTCACCCTCATGTTCTTAGGGGAAGGGGCCCTAGTAATCTAGAGTTCAGGGTGAGTTCTGGCATCAAGTGGTTACAGTCTTCTCCCAAACGCAGTTGCAGGGGATCTAACTGTGGTCGTCAAGTGGTTATAGTCCCCTCCCAAACGCAGTTATGGGGGATCAAACCGTGGTTTTTCCTACCAAGTCCAACGTGAATCACCACTGGACCGACAAATATGAGATTACTGCTAAACAATTGATTAAACTTAAAACAAAAACAATTTTACCATGCCTCCTCTACTAACAAGAAACAAAGTATATAAGAAAAATCTTCAACAATAGAAAAATCCTCAACAAATAACAATCATGACAGAACACCAACATTGTTGTTCCTCAATTCCTCAACAACAGAAATAGTATTTGAAAAAAATTTAAGTACACAGGATGAAAAAAATTTAACAACAAACATTTTCGGTTGAATTTGAATTTTGAACCAACAACAACATTCAAAGGAGAAAAGGGTTTTGTGATTGCTTATGAAATTATGATTGATACCTGGAAACAGAGTACAGACGAAACGAAGGCGGCAGTGGTGCAGTGCCGGTGGTGGTGCGGCGGTGTGAGGCGGTCTGTCGTTGGTGGCGTGGTTTGGTTTGTGACTTTGTCTAAAGACTACACAGTGCAACAGCGTGCGTGCAAGAGGAAGAGAGAACCGAGAGTGAAATTATTTGACAATTTGACTAAGGTATAATGATAGTTTTAACTTTTAAGTATAAAGTATTTTTATTGGCTGGGCTGGGCCGGAACAACTGCATTTTATGAAATTTGTTTTTTAGGTCCTCAATTGCTTCCAGGTCCCCTAAAAACCCGAAAATGCCCTCAGTTTAGGGAAATAAAAATTTCAGTATGTATAATCTAAAAAATGTATTATTTTGGATCTTATCTACCAAAATCACTGTCTAATATAAAATCTATTAATTCAGATTTACGATCCTTTCTCCTTCTCCTTCTCTCGCCGCCGATCCTTTCTCCTTCGCCGAACCTTACGAACGTTGGCGTACGCGGCAGAAAATGATCCTTTCTTTGTCTCCTATTGCATCAAAATTGCATAAAGTAAGTTTTATTGTACTTGTGCGTTAATTATGTGATAAATTATGGTTATGCGTTTTGTATTGAACTGAACTGAATTGCCAGGTATTTTAGGTTACAACATGGACAAATTCATGGACGAAATGAAATAATCAATTGAATGGTTCTGTTTTTCCCATTTTTCGGATTTTATCTACCAAAATAATATACATTTCAGATTGTAACTACCAAACTGGACGAAAATTCTCTATTTTGATACATTTCGGATAGTAACTTCTAAAAAATAAGGTTTTTCAGATCGTAACTTCCAAAATTTTAGTTTTGGATCGTATCTACCAAAAAAATTACAATTTATTTTAGATTACAACATGGACAAATTCATGGACGAAATGAAATAATCAATTGAGTGGTTCTATTTTTCCCATTTTTTCGGATTTTATCTACCAAAATAACATACATTTCAGATCGTAACTACCAAACTGGGCGAAAAATCTTTTTTCTGATACACTTCAGATAATAACTCCTAAAAAATAAGGTTTTTCAGATTGTAACTCCCAAAATTTTAGTTTCGGATTCTATCTACCAAAAAAATTACAATTTCAAGTTATAGGATCCAAAAATTTTAAATTTTCGTGTTATATAATCCGAAATATTTTGGCCTTGCTGTGTTACAGAAGATATAATTCGAAGGGTATTTTTGGTAGTTTCGGAGGTGCGGGAGTAATTCAGGGGGCGGATAAAGCAACTACCACATTTTATTATCATAACCAGACACATCATAACTAGTAGTTCAGACACGCAGAATCCGAACTACATTTTATTTTATATTTTAAAATAGGGTTTTGTTAATTATTACCAAAAAAAAGTTAAACTTACATTAAAAATAGTGTTTTAATGTTTTAAAAAAGTACAATGCACAAGAATTTTCTTACTATTATTTTTACTTCCTTAACCATTGTTCTTGGGGTAATATTTATAATTTTTCTTTAAAATACTGCCACTGTAAATATTGTTCAACTATTATAATTTCCTGCGCAAAAAAAAAATTATTATAATTTCTCACAAAATTTGATATTATTCAGGAAAAAATGACCACCTAAGTTTGGGGTCAGCGAAATGTCAACTCTCACATTGTTGTAGTATATTTCAATAAAGATAACTCAGATCTGTTCAGAATTCACAATGATGACACATTGAATACTCTGAAGCATAAGTTTAGCACAGTGAACAATCATTTGAGAGATGATTGAGACGCCAGAAAAGTAACAATAATAGAGTATCAATGTTTGACCGTCATCTCAAATTGAATGATGTTTAATTTAATATGAATGATGTTTAAATTGATATGAATGTGTGCATGTCTGAAGTTGATTATTCTGTTTTTTCTAGTTTTGCACCGGTTAGGTTCAGATTATATTATCCTAACTAACGTGCACACATGTTATGTTTCGTTTCTATTATCCTAACTAGTTATAATAGAATCCTAACCAGTGTAGAATCCGAAAATACCCTCACCTTAGGGAAATAATAGTTTTGGAAGTTACAATTCAAACATGCTACGGTTTTGGATTTTAACTACCAAAATAACTAAACATTTCGGTTCGTAACTTACAATCTAGCCGAAAATTCTCATTTTTGATAGATTTCAGTTCGTATAACACAAAATTAGATATAATATTGGATCCTAACTTCCGAATCAATGTAGCCTTTAAATTTTTACTCATAATTGGACACAAATAGTTTATTAAAAAATTTCATTCCACTAGACAACAACAACATTGGACATATTAATAAAACTAAACAATTACATTCAGCAACTTAATTAAACTAGAACATAGACAAATCGATGAATAGAAACAACATTTTTTTATGGTTTACCAAGTTATGATTTTACTATCCTAACTGGTTCAGGAACGCATAATATGAATTAGTTAGGTTAATATAATCCTGATCTAACATGTGCATCACCAGAAGAAGAAAAAAAATAGAAAATTATCTTGTATTATACCAGTTCGAAATTTAGAATTCTAACTCAAAATTTCTCTTTTAACGGTTTGGATTCTACAACCTGAACCATTTTAATACTTTAAATGAAGAGCAATTTTGAGTTTTAGGGAGGTAATAGAGAACCACGGGAGAGGGGGAAGAATAATTTTCCAAGTAACTGTCTCGTATATTTACGAACAAAGATTTAAAAAAAATTAGTGCTCCATTTTTATCCTTTTGTTATTCGCTGTAGGTAGTAAGTGTGTAAAATAGCAAAAATTGAGAAAAAAAACATTTCGCTACTTAGGATGCGAACCCTATAAAAATCCTTTTTTTTTGTCCCTTTCACTAATCTCTCACCCCCCATGTTTTTTTTGTTAATAAAAAATCGTTTGCAAGTTAAAGTGTGAACCAATCATTCACATCCAAGTGTGATTGATCAATATTATTAAATAATCATGGAGCAAATCAATAGATCATGCACATAAGTTAAATTACACGAGATTTCAATTTCTAATAATTGGTTAGTGATTAAAAATAAAAAATAAAGAGATTTCAATTTATAGAACCATATTGTGTATTTGATTAGTCTTGAACAATGGTTAAATCTTGATAAAATTCACTAACTAAAGTGTAAATTGAATTTGCTACATAGACAGCATACTGAGTTTGAGTTTGTTACCTAGACAGCAAACTGTGTATTTGAGTTCGCTACCTAAGTAGCGAACAATATCTGAGTTCGTTGTGTAAGCTACAAATTGTGGTTGAGTTCGCTACTTAAGTAGCGAACAATATTTTTCATAATATTTTCATTCATGGGGCGCAAATGGTGTGTTAGGCAGTGGCGTAGTTTGAATTATTGTAGAGCTTGGACAAAATTTTAATCGTAAATTCACATATAATATAGTATGTAAATAGCAAGGTAATCATAACCGGACCAATCATTGAACGAGTGTGCTTATCGGTTCTGTAGTACCCGGCGCAAAAAATATACAAATATGCAATGGTGAAATGCAATGCACAAATGTAAACAATGAAGCCGCCACCATATTTTATTTATCCCGTGAGGGGAAAGGAAAATAATGATAAAACCTTAAAAGATCGGGTTCGGGAGTTGGTTACATGAGGGGAAGACGTTAACACCCCCTCATATCCGTTGTACTCAACGGGAACCATTTGAGGAATTTTGGTTTGCATAAACAGAGATAATCGCATAAAAAGAAAAGAATTACCGCATACTGAACAGAAAAGGAAAAAAAGAGTTTTTTATTATTTGGCTTGACGAGAGAGGCTCTCGCTCCTACGTATCCCCCAAGTACAATGAGGAAGTCAAAGCTCACGTAGTTCTTCCTGAAAAGAAAGATTTGTGTGTTGGTTGTTTTTAGTGAACGATGCTTAGGTCGCATTCCACTGATACAACAGTATGCTTGTATGCTCGCTTCGGAGGCTTAAGCGTTTGTCTGTAGCAGGGGAATGGATAAAGCGTCACCCGTTTAAGAAAAAGAAGTTGAAAAAGATTTGACTGCACAAGGGCAGTTGAAAAAAGTTGACTGCGCAAGGGTAGGAAAACAGTTGAGTGGGTTAAGTGTCTTTTAGATTTTCTGAGGAATTATTCAGTGAATGAGAATAGTCCTCAGTCGCGAGCCATGCGGCAGGTACTTTGGACTATTCAAGAGATGAAAGTCATGCGTCAGACATCCCTCTTTTCATTCAATAGTTTATTTAAGCTGTTTTCAGAGTTTTCCAAGTTCATAAAAGAAAAAGAAAAAAAGAAAGGTGAGAGGAGAGAGAAATGCAAATGCATGAATGCAGATGACATATATCAATGTACTGAACAATTAAAATGTATCAGATATGAATATATAAGCAAATAATCATGTATTAGACAAACAGAAATAAATCATCTAACAATTACGAGCAAACAGCATAATTCAGTCGAATGGGAAAAGTCAACTGTAAAAGTCAACATGAAAAGTCAACGCGAAAAGTCAACTGAAAGTCAAACTAAGAAGTCAAAGTCAAAAGTTGACTTAAAAGTCAAGGTCAAAAGTTGAGACAGAGACAAGTCATGTGTCAGGCTCTGTCTCGTGGTTTCTCGAAGAAATTCTAATTTAAAGTTTTAAAGATTTGAATTAAAAATAACTTAGTCAAAGTCATGCGTCAGTGACCATTTATTTGTAATCCATTTTCCTAATCTAAGTTCCAAAAACTCCGGATTAAGAAATTAATCAGTCAAAGTCATGCGTCAGAGACCAATTACTTTTTTAATCCACTTTTTCTAATCTAAGTTTAAAAACTCCGAATTAAAAATTAATCGATCAAAGTCATGCGTCAGAGATCAATTACTTTTTTAATCCGCTTTTTCTAATCTAAGTTTTACAAACACCGAATTAAAAAATTAATCGATCAAAGTCATGCGTCAGAGATCAATTACTTTTTAATCCGCTTTTTCTAATCTAAGTTGTAAAAACTCCGAATTAAAAAATTAATCGATCAAAGTCATGCGTTAGAGACCAATTATTTTTTTAATCTGCTTTTCGTATCAAAAGTTGTAAAAACTCCGAATTAAAAAATTAATCGGTCAAAGTCATGCGTCAGAGACCAATTACCTTTTTTAATCCATTTTTTTTTATATTAAAATCAAAGGGTTCTCAAGAAAAAGAAGAGAGAAAGAAGGGGGTGTACATAATAAACAGCATGTATTCATAGCAAATCAAATCAGAATAAAAATTATGGGCTTAAGGCCCAATCTACAGATCACAGAGGGGGGTGCAGATAGCATCTTCAGGGACTGCAGAAAGTAATCTGGGCCTAAGGCCCAGTTTCTACCAAAAACAAAAAACACAGTGGTGCGAACAGTAGAACAGGGAGGTACGAAAATGAAATTACACAAAAGAACAGATCCAGGCCCAATTATTAAGCCCACCACCTAAACAAACGAACCGGATCGGGTCAGATGATGGTACCCGACCCGGATCCAGTCATTTAACCCGGTATCAAACAAAAAAAACAAAACCCACGCGTCAGCCAATCGCAGGCTGACACGTGTCCCTGCCTTCATCTTCTTCATGTGACCGAGTCACTAACTCAGTGACTCGGTGAAGCCATTAACGAGCTACACGCGAACTCGGACGAAACTCAATCGGACTCAAAACAAAACTAAATCATGCAATCAGATACTTGAATCAACGCGTTTTTTCACATAGATTACGATTTTGGTATTAGTTTTCACAAATCAGGCAAAACAAACACAAAAAAACGCGAATCAATCGAACGGGTTTTTAGATCCAAAACATTTTTCGATCGAAACAAGCACAGCAAACACTAATTAACAGTCATATATACACTACAGATACAAATCAAGAAAGGATTGAAGAGAAGTTCGTCCAAAATCGCGTGAAATCAACCTTCTTAGCCTTGGAAATCTTTGGTTTCGGATTCGTACTCTTTGGTGACGTTTTTGATGATTCCGGTTGCGATCGGTAGAGGAACGGACGGAGGAAGGTTTGATTGAGTCTAAGTCATGATGATTTGTTGTTGATTTGGGTGAAATTGAAGTTTTGGGAATTAGGGTTTTGAGAGAAATGAAAAGGGAACGGCGGTTCTGTTAAGAGAGAAAGGAGAAGAGCTTTGCTGAAAAAAAAATAATGTGAACAGTCATCTCTAGGGTTGTAATAAATGGTCCTATTTATAGGGCCATTAACCTTGGGGTATTTTAGTGATTTTTGAACTTTTGTGGGTAAAAAGTGTGAAAATGAAATTGGGGTGAAAAATCTAATTTTTTAAAAAGAGTGTAGGAGATGAGGTGGCAAGTGATGATTGGTTAGAAAAAAAAATCATAAGGAAAAAGATGAAAATGCAAATAAAATAAAATGAAAAGGAAGAAAAAAAAGCAAATAAAATATAGCAAAATCTAGAAATAAAATGTAAACTTAAATACAAAGATAAAAATTATTTTTGAATATTTTTATTATTTTTCGCCTAAAAAGATAAATTGCGACAAATTAAAAGAAATAAAGAAAAATAAATAAATTGTAAGCAAAAATTATCTAAAAAAAAACTATTTTTGGTATTTCTTAAGAAAAATAAGAAATAATTTTCAAATAAAATATTTATTTTAAAAAACTCAAAATTAGGGTATTACAGCTGCCCCTATTTAATTGTCTTATACTCGAATGCGTAAATGACTTGCGCCTTTATGCGTTCGAAGTAAAAGATAATTAAATACAAATGCCCTAATTTTGTGGTGTGAAAGAGATGGAATGTTAATGAATGCATATGGAAGATGAAGGTGGAAACATACCTGAAATAACTAGTAACTGAATATCTGAGAAAGAAATGATCATTACTCGCCCTATGAGTGTATAGACCATAAAAACTGAGTCGCTTCCCCTCAGGGTGCATTATCTCCAAAAATGATCATTACTCGCCCTATGAGTGTATAGACCATGAAAAGCTGAGTCGCATCCCCTCAGGGTGCGTTATCTCCAAAACTGATCATTACTCGCCCTATGAGTGTATAGACCATAAAAAACTGAGTCGCCGCCCTCCCTATGAGCGTATTACTCAAAAAACTGATCATTACTCGCCCTATGAGTGTATAGACCATAAAAACTGAGTCGTTGCCCCCCCTATGGGCGTATTACTCAAAAACTGATCATTACTCGCCCTATGAGTGTAGATCAAATATTCTGCCATTATCTTTGACAAAATTCACAAGACGACTGCTTGACAACTGTTTTGCTGAAGAATTTAATCCATCAATCAACTTATTGGTAACACAATGTGTTAACTTCATTAGGGATGTGGTTCTGAAACCAACTTGCTGAGGTACGGCGTACCAACTTTACTGAAAATTCGGTATGCTGAATAGCTTACTAGGAACATATGATTTATCAAATGATTCACTGAGAATGTTGTGCATACCAATTTTGCTGGGGAAACCGTTTATCAAACAATTTACTGGAATACAGCATTTCAACTATCTTATTGGAGATAACCATCTCAACAGAAGCACTGGAGAAAGGATCTGTTTAACTCTTCTGACCGAGAAAGTTGTATATAGACCAATCTGCTGTATATAACCATTACGAAATTATTCACTGGGGAAAGGATCATCAACCCTTTCTGGTAGGTGTAGAGTGAGGATCCGTCTGACAAGGATGAAACTCTGTTGACTAACTTGCTGAATATCAGTGATTAAAACCAAATAAAATCAATGGGAAGATTCAAGATTCACCAATCTTTCTTGTCAAGAAATTACGATTCATCAACCATTTTTCTGAAAATGCGGCGTTCCAACCGACTTGCTGGGGATGAACAAATGCCAACTGCCTCACTGGTGAAAGAAACGACCCCTCAACCTTTCTCATTGAGAACATGATGCACTGACTGATCTGCTTGGGGATGACACTTTGTTGACCAATTCATTGGGGAACAGATTCATCAACCCTTATTGCTGAGAAGTTACGATTCAATAACTGTCTTGCTGGAGTAGGTCCGCATACCTTTGTTACTGAACAAGAGATCAAAGTCTGCAACCTGTTAAGACAAATATTTTAAACATGTACTTCATGAATGCATGATTGTGCACCTCTAATGCCTAAATGCAGAACTAATGCAGATGAAATATCTAATTATATGCAAGATTTTGTGTGATTCTTTTTTATGCATGAGCCTATATGCGTGAATGCATGAATATGCATGAATTTCCAGGTTCGTTTTGAGGAGAGTTTGAATTTCCCGGCACCGAGAATTTGAGTAACTCTATTGAGGTGAAATCCTGAGATGTTGACTGTCGTTGCGGGACGAACGTTCAATCAAGCTTCCAAAAAGGATAGAAACTTTCTTAATGAGATGGAATCGAGCGATTGCCATGATTTTCTGTAATGAATTGGGACAGTTTACTGTATGCCACTGGTTTCCCTTCAGATGTTTTAGAAATCAAAATAGTTTGTAATCTTTTCAAATGCTTTTATTTTTCACAATGCTTGAATGCTTTATTTATTAACAAAATGAATAGCACAAACATATGCAATCAGAACATGAAAGCAAACAGACACAATATGATTGAAAATAAGAATTTTATTCATTGCGCAAAAATGCGGAAAGTTTTTACAACTGGATGCTAATCCCTTGATGAAGCGATTGCAAATTGAAACTAAGATAATGGCAATGAAAATAAATGAATTCTACTGAATCATAACGATGTCATCCTTCTTCACGATCTCGAGTTTACAAGGCCTTGCTTTGGTGAAAGGAGACTAAGTCAATCCTTTCTGTCTGAAAGTTTCATCTTCATGTAGAGTCAGGTATCGCAGCAGCGTGCATTGAGAGTGGAAACTCTTCACCATCCATGATATTAACAACCAAAGTTCTGCCATATCTCATCACATATGACTTTTCAGAAGGATATAATCTTGACACAGTATGCCCCAAGCACTGGAATCTATGACGGATATGCCCCTGACCCACTGATATTTGTAGTGTATCTAATTCTTGAACCAATTCACTTTTGATAAGCAGGGTGTTCAACTTGTTTGCCCCTGTTTTGCAGAATCCATAGATAGCTTGCCCCTAGCTAGGAGCGTCTCAAATCAGCTTTGCCCTTGATCAGACCACAATTCAGATCTCTTTGATATCAAGTATTCATTTGCAGGTAAAATCATTTCTTTTGAAAAGGTTTTGCACATGCAAGTTTTTGAAACACATATGATTTGTAGAAAAGAGAGATAATTATTAATTACTCAACAAACTGGAGGAGTCAGCTTTACAATACATTTGCCGAATGCTTTCAAAGGGAACCTAGCTTCAATTAGGTCTTTTGAGTATTATAACATGCAATTAGGATTCATGTAAATCAAGCCAAAAGAAGATATAAATTGTGTTATCAAATTCCCCATACTTGAACATTTGCTTGTCATTAAGCACATAAATAGTAACTCTTTTTTAGCACTTGTTTGAAAACACGACATGACAACTCTAATCATACGTGGTTGCCGGCTAGAAAAGAAAATCAAGTAATAAACATCAATACCACAAGTACTGTAATAACACAGAACCACACATTGCAGTCAAAGACTCTCATCATATGAAGACAAATCTGAAGCATTTTATTATGACTCTAATTTTTGCTTAAATTTTATTCACCCTTTTCATTCAGGCCCAATCACATTAAGCCCGTTATCTTGTACACACTCATGGTAGGAAAATCTGTTAGTGATTATGATCATAAATCGAGGGGAGCTGGTAAAGTCAGTTCGGTAAACCCCTATTTCTCTTCCAAAAGCAGTTGTGGGGGATCGGACAGCAACCCGCCCTACCAAGTTCAGAACCAGACTCCTCTGAACCAACTACTAAATGGGTATATTTACTATGGTTTTTCAACAACTGCTGGGTTAAACAACCGAGTGAAGGTCATCTAACTCAATAAGTGCATTCCCACTTTTGAAATTAACCAAAGTATGCAAATTTTCATTTCTGGATCATTCACTTATGTTCATCGATTTCCTACTTAGTTTGTGTACAAGATGGTGCCGACTGCTAAGATAAACTACTAAGAGTTACTTAAAAACTTATGTTCAGGTCTTCGTCAAAATCAGTACTCAAATTGATCTTACATATTTCTAAGAGTCTAAGATGTTAAGACAGTACCGATTTTATTGAATCATTTCTGAACCTTCATAATATAGCCTAAAGTGCAAAACAACCTATATACTCTTAAAGTGTCAGGTCAAGTATCAAACCAAAATTGCTTATTTTCTTAAAAAAGATATATCTTAAGAAATTGGGAGAATCAGATAACAACAAAACATATGCAAGAATGACTCGATTCAATCACAATTTTTTATGAAACAATGCCTTTCATCATCAGCTAGGTTTTTTCACAATTGAAAGCATACATCAGCAAAAATCAGTTATTCGTTTTCATCATCCTCGCTCCAAGTTTGCGAGTAATAAGAAAAAGAAGTGAATACAGATGGATTGATTACAAAACATGCATGTGCATTACATAATCTTAAATGCAAACAAATACTTGACAAGAAATGCCTGATCAACTTGCTCTTTCATCCTATTATGGGGAGGCGCACATTATGACCTCTTTCTTCCTCAGTTCCCGGATCGATCACCGATGAAGTTCAACCATTTTATGCTTTTGGTCCAACAATCATATTAACTCTTCAACGAAGCTTGCAACCCGAAACCATGAAGAATTACGGCACAATTATGATTCAATAGATTCACTTCTGAATGATGATCCCTTTTTTTTTGAATTTGATTGAATGCAAAAGTGTTTTATGAATGCAAGAAGTTATTGCCATTTTTCATTATCTTTTTAAAACTGGAAAAGAAGAATAAATAAGACGGAAATTGCACAAGAAGTACTTTTTTCATTAATTGCAAATTAAACATTAAAACAAAGTGGCCCTACAAGCACAACCATTTATTCAGGGCTGAACAAAGGTGTTTTGAAAAGAAAACAAATTGCTTTGAAATAAAAACAACTTCAGGAATTCCAACAGCCTTTTAAGCACAGTCTCTGGTGAACACTGGCGCACCTAATCCTTGTTCTTTCCATCAACATCCTTGTCATCAATCATAGCAATGTGACCATCATCACGGTAACCAGCACTGCTAAAAACATCCTCAATCTTCGGAATCTTGTCTTGAACCTTCTTCGGAGTTGCTATCCCCTTGGATGACCGATAACCCAAACCAAAGCGATCCTTTTTCTCAGGCCCAACTAACATCTGTCCCAAACCGGTAGACGACCCTTCCTCTATGGCTACTTTCAAGCTTTTCAAAGATGTAACGGATCCCTTTTCTTTCCGACCGTCACTTTCGAGCTTTGCCTGTTCATTCTGATTAACAGTGGCAACCAAAGTTTCCTTTTTGGCATATCCCACTTGCACTAAACCTTGATCCATCAGTTGTTGCAAACATTCCTTCAGCTTTGAACAGTGGTTTGGATCCTTTTGACAATCGTCACAATCAGAGTGTAATTTCTCAAACTCTTCATAACTCAGCAGCATCTCTCGGACAGATGACAGAGGTGTTTTGATCAGAGAAACATCCCTTATCAAATTTCCGCCAGTTTCAACACAACTTACATTACCCGTTGGATGCTTAGGCAATGGATCACTGGTCACATTGGGTCCGCTTTCTTTGAAAGTCAAATCGTTCTCATCAATGAGGTCTTGTACTTTGTGCTTAAAAGCTTTGCAATTATCAGTAGAGTGACCCACAATACTAGCATGGTAATCGTATTTAGCGTTAGCGTCATACCAATCAGGGAATGGTGGAAGCAAAGGTCTTAACTGCTTAGGCGTCACTTTACCACTATGAATCAAGTAAGGGAGCAACTGACTGTACGACATAGGGATAGGATCAAAAACCCTACGAGATGGTGGAGGATTCCGTTTTGGTGGTGTTTGTTGATGATGTTGAGGCACTAGGTTTTGATACTGATAATTTGGAAACTATTGGTGCTGAGCAGCAGCCAAGTATGGAAATGGAAAGTAGGGAAACTGAACAGGTGCCGCCGGCTGCGCCTGATAGCCCCTTGAGGATATAGCATTAGTCTCACCTTCCTTCTTTCTGTTAAAGCCACCACCAGGCTTCCTTGTGTTATTGCTTTGTGAACTAGAAGCAGCTGAAATCTTCCCATTCTTGATCCCCATTTCGACTCTTTCACCAACTCGGACCAACTCGGCGAAATCGGAGGAAGTAGTACTAACCAACCTCTTAAAGTAAGTCCCTTGTAGAGTATTGGTAAACATGTCCACAAGTTTCGTCTCCAAGAGCGGAGGACGTACTTGAGAAGCTAAGGATCTCCATCTTTGAGAATAGACCTTGAAAGATTCACCCTCCTTCATAGTGGTATTTTGGAGCTGAGTGCGGCTTGGAGCCATATCCATATTATATTGCTTGAGGAAAGCATTGGCCAAATCCCTCCACGACTGGATGTTACCTTTTTCAAGTTGCATGTACCAATTGAGAGGCACACCAGCCAGACTGTCTTGGAAACAGTGTATCATCAGTTTGTCATCATGAGCATAAGAGGCCATTTTTCTGACATACATAACCAGATGATTCTTCGGGCAACTCAAACCCCTATACTTCTCGAAATCAGGCATTTTGAACTTTGGTGGAAGCACAAAATCAGAAACCAAGTACATCTTCGAGAAATCCAATGGATCATTACCTGTTTCTACCAAATTCAACCTCTCCTCTAGAGCCTGATATTTCTGTTCCAACTGAGGAGCAGAATCAACCTTTTGCTCATTGACCTGGGGTGCAATTCCTTGGTATGCAAATCTAGGCCCATGATGGTCAGGATCTTGATAAGCATCCCTAGGATCCTCAAATGCGTCTTGATTTAGGTCAATCACCTGTTGCATTGCGCTGACCCTAGCAGGAGTTTCCACAAGTGGAGCAGAAGTCGCCGCCACATATCCTTTTGGAACATAACCCTTAGGTAGACCAAAAGTAGGCCAATCATAACCAGCAGAGGCATTTCCTTGAGTAACCACAACTGCAGGTGCAGGGACCTCAACCATCCTTGGTTGCATATTCATATTAGCCAACATCTCCAAGACCTGATCTAGCTTTCCACCCAATTGGGTCACTTGTCCACCCATCTGGGTAACCTCAGCCTGGAGCGCATCGTGCTTCTCTTGCCAATTGTCCATAATGTGATGAGCAACCTTTCTTGTAAAATAACGGTGCCGGGAAGGTAGCTGTTGGAATGAATGAATGGGAATGAGATTTTTTAATCGATAAAAATGCATGATATATTTTTTTTTATGAATGAAAATGCATATTTTTATGCAAAAACTTTTCTCATATATTTTTTGAAATGTATGCGAGATGAATATGCATGATTATTTTCATGAATGCATGGATGTCATGAATGCAAAATGCATGGATATGATCACGGTAACATTGTATCATCTGGCGAACTTGATCTTAATCACAAATCTTCCATATTCATAACAACAGGGTTCTTTTCAAAATGGAATCTCTGAGGTCAAAAGTTCAAAGTTACCTGTAACCCATCCCTCTCACATGTTGTTCTAGGTTGACACGGTTCCCAGAATCCTTGATTACTTTTCCCAAAAGCAACCTCATCTGAGCGAGATTATAACGCCAACTGGATGAGTCAACATCATAACCTCGACACGGGTTCTAAACGGTGGTCCCTAGACAAAAGTTTCGGATACCTAAACTGGATAAAAAATCCCCCGGAGTCCTGGACCCCACATGGAAAAAACTGAACCCAAAGCCATGCGGCAGAGAGCCCAACCTTTCCAAGGGAATCTATTCCGAGCGGAATTTTCACACCGGAACTCAAAGTCACATGTCAGAGAGCCCAATGCAAAAATCCCTCAACTAATCCTAAGTTTCTCTCCGGTCCGGTGATGAACCATAGCACACAGTAACCAAGAACCAAGCCATAAAGGCAAAAAGAAACAAAAAGGAGTAGAAGAGAAGACAAAGCCAGCAAATCCAAACAGTTCAATATTTTGCGGTAATGTAAAAGATAGGACATATACGGCTAACCTGGAATAAGCAAACCAAAAGCCTCAAACTAGGCTTAACTCTCTACACAAGTTTCCCCAGTGAAGTCGCCAGCTGTAGTACCCGGCGCAAAAAATATACAAATATGCAATGGTGAAATGCAATGCACAAATGTAAACAATGAAGCCGCCACCATATTTTATTTATCCCGTGAGGGGAAAGGAAAATAATGATAAAACCTTAAAAGATCGGGTTCGGGAGTTGGTTACATGAGGGGAAGACGTTAACACCCCCTCATATCCGTTGTACTCAACGGGAACCATTTGAGGAATTTTGGTTTGCATAAACAGAGATTATCGCATAAAAAGAAAAGAATTACCGCATACTGAACAGAAAAGGGAAAAAAGAGTTTTTTATTATTTGGCTTGACGAGAGAGGCTCTCGCTCCTACGTATCCCCCAAGTACAATGAGGAAGTCAAAGCTCACGTAGTTCTTCCTGAAAAGAAAGATTTGTGTGTTGGTTGTTTTTAGTGAACGATGCTTAGGTCGCATTCCACTGATACAACAGTATGCTTGTATGCTCGCTTCGGAGGCTTAAGCGTTTGTCTGTAGCAGGGGAATGGATAAAGCGTCACCCGTTTAAGAAAACGAAGTTGAAAAAGATTTGACTGCACAAGGGCAGTTGAAAAAAGTTGACTGCGCAAGGGCAGGAAAACAGTTGAGTGGGTTAAGTGTCTTTTAGATTTTCTGAGCAATTATTCAGTGAATGAGAATAGTCCTCAGTCGCGAGCCATGCGGCAGTTACTTTGGACTATTCAAGAGATGAAAGTCATGCGTCAGACATCCCTCTTTTCATTCAATAGTTTATTTAAGCTGTTTTCAGAGTTTTCCAAGTTCATAAAAGAAAAAGAAAAAAAGAAAGGTGAGAGGAGAGAGAAATGCAAATGCATGAATGCAGATGACATATATCAATGTACTGAACAATTAAAATGTATCAGATATGAATATATAAGCAAATAATCATGTATTAGACAAACAGAAATAAATCATCTAACAATTACGAGCAAACAGCATAATTCAGTCGAATGGGAAAAAGTCAACTGTAAAAGTCAACATGAAAAGTCAACTGAAAGTCAAACTAAGAAGTCAAAGTCAAAAGTTGACTTAAAAATCAAGGTCAAAAGTTGAGACAGAGACAAGTCATGCGTCAGGCTCTGTCTCGTGGTTTCTCGAAGAAATTCTAATTTAAAGTTTTAAAGATTTGAATTAAAAATAACTTAGTCAAAGTCATGCGTCAGTGACCATTTATTTGTAATCCATTTTCCTAATCTAAGTTCCAAAAACTCCGGATTAAGAAATTAATCAGTCAAAGTCATGCGTCAGAGACCAATTACCTTTTTAATCCACTTTTTCTAATCTAAGTTATAAAAACTCCGAATTAAAAATTAATCGATCAAAGTCATGCGTCAGAGATCAATTACTTTTTTAATCCGCTTTTTCTAATCTAAGTTTTACAAACACCGAATTAAAAAATTAATCGATCAAAGTCATGCGTCAGAGATCAATTACTTTTTAATCCGCTTTTTCTAATCTAAGTTGTAAAAACTCCGAATTAAAAAATTAATCGATCAAAGTCATGCGTCAGAGACCAATTATTTTTTTAATCTGGTTTTCGTATCAAAAGTTGTAAAAACTCCGAATTAAAAAATTAATCGGTCAAAGTCATGCGTCAGAGACCAATTACCTTTTTTAATCCATTTTTTTTTATATTAAAATCAAAGGGTTCTCAAGAAAAAGAAGAGAGAAAGAAGGGGGTGTACATAATAAACAGCATGTATTCATAGCAAATCAAATCAGAATAAAAATTATGGGCTTAAGGCCCAATCTACAGATCACAGAGGGGGGGTGCAGATAGCATCTTCAGGGACTGCAGAAAGTAATCTGGGCCTAAGGCCCAGTTTCTACCAAAAACAAAAAACACAGTGGTGCGAACAGTAGAACAGGGAGGTACGAAAATGAAATTACTCAAAAGAACAGATCCAGGCCCAATTATTAAGCCCACCACCTAAACAAACGAACCGGATCGGGTCAGATGATGGTACCCGACCCGGATCCAGTCATTTAACCCGGTATCAAACAAAAAAAACAAAACCCACGCGTCAGCCAATCGCAGGCTGACACGTGTCCCTGCCTTCATCTTCTTCATGTGACCGAGTCACTAACTCAGTGACTCGGTGAAGCCATTAACGAGCTACACGCGAACTCGGACGAAACTCAATCGGACTCAAAACAAAACTAAATCATGCAATCAGATACTTGAATCAACGCGTTTTTTCACATAGATTACGATTTTGGTATTAGTTTTCACAAATCAGGCAAAACAAACACAAAAAAACGCGAATCAATCGAACGGGTTTTTAGATCCAAAACATTTTTCGATCGAAACAAGCACAGCAAACACTAATTAACAATCATATATACACTACAGATACAAATCAAGAAAGGATTGAAGAGAAGTTCGTCCAAAATCGCGTGAAATCAACCTTCTTAGCCTTGGATATCTTTGGTTATGGATTCGTACTCTTTGGTGCCGTTTTTGATGATTCCGGTTGCGATCGGTAGAGGAACGGACGGAGGAAGGTTTGATTGAGTCTAAGTCATGATGATTTGTTGTTGATTTGGGTGAAATTGAAGTTTTGGGAATTAGGGTTTTGAGAGAAATGGAAAGGGAACGGCGGTTTTGTTAAGAGAGAAAGGAGAAGAGCTTTGCTGAAAAAAAAAATAATGTGAACAGTCATCTCTAGGGTTGTAATAAATGGTCCTATTTATAGGGCCATTAACCTTGGGGTATTTTAGTGATTTTTGAACTTTTGTGGGTAAAAAGTGTGAAAATGAAATTGGGGTGAAAAATCTAATTTTTTAAAAAGAGTGTAGGAGATGAGGTGGCAAGTGATGATTGGTTAGGAAAAAAAAATCATAAGGAAAAAGATGAAAATGCAAATAAAATAAAATGAAAAGGAAGAAAAAAAAGCAAATAAAATATAGCAAAATCTAGAAATAAAATGTAAACTTAAATACAAAGATAAAAATTATTTTTGAATATTTTTACTATTTTTCGCCTAAAAAGATAAATTGCGACAAATTAAAAGAAATAAAGAAAAATAAATAAATTGTAAGCAAAAATTATCTAAAAAAAAACTATTTTTGGTATTTCTTAAGAAAAATAAGAAATAATTTTCAAATAAAATATTTATTTTAAAAAACTCAAAATTAGGGTATTACAGGTTCAAGGTTCAATTGGTTGAAACAGGGTTCAACTGAATCGGACTATTTTTAATTAAATATATTTTTATATTTATATAAATAAATAGTACATGAAAAAATAATATGATTTTCATATTTTTATATATAAACAAAATAATACACAAGATATAATATAGTGTTAATATTTCACACTAGTAAAAATTAAATCTACTCAACAAATTTCAATACTTGTAAAAAATTAAAATGACAGTAATTTTGAATAAATAACACTAATTAGTTTTTTTTTTATTTTGAAGGAAAAACTAATTAGTTAATATGATAACATGGCTTTAAAATAGATGGGAGGGGTGTATGAGTATCATAAAGGCCCAATAATTATTGGCCCAATATTCATTTAAAGCCAATAACCTAATACCTAATATCAGTTCTTATTCTTCAAGTTCCAGCAAGTGCATAAGCGCCGCTCAAGCAACCTTGGTAATAACTAGGATCAATTTTCTTCAGCAAATTAACACAATGAAAGGTCAATTTCATGTTTTTGATGGTGAGATTCATGACTGAGTTTTATTTTTGCCCTTTCTTTTTTATTTTTGTCTGTTCTTATTTTAATTTTTCCTCAGCAAAAAAAAATTCTTCCGGCCAAGCCCGGGCAAGTGCCCAGGCATGCTTGGCCTTAAAACCGCCCATGGTGTTAGGTCATACAAATGTTGTTCACCACTTAGCTAGCGAACTCAAGAGGTATTCAAGTCATTTCCGGGGCCACACAATAAATGTCGAGGGCGCTAAAAGAAGTTTTAGAAAATTTATATGATTAATCTATGAAGCACGCGACATAATCCTATGTATCATATGTCGGGACACGTCTAATTTGAAGATTGTATGTGCTTTATATGTATTGATCATGTTATTATATCTTCAATAATGGTAAAATTGAAATCTCTTTTGATTCCGCTGCATGCAACCTAATTACGTATCAAGTGTGTGTTTGACTTTAATTGTGACACTTGAGTTTTAAGTGAGCTATTAAAATAAGGGTCATGTTAACATGTGACATAAGGGCACATTTTAAAAATACTCAATATAGTAATTTTGTCTTGAAATTAACAATGTTTGACATTTAAAAATATGAAATGCTCAAGTTTCAATACTAAACTTCTTTTATTAGTATACTAACAAGTGTCCCAAGGGCACATTTTAACATTTCCCTTAAAATAAACCTTATAATCCTGTAATTTCCACATGATCATTTCCAAGCTCAGTCTCCTTGATATATATAGACCTCAGCTTGAGGGGGAGTGATAAGATACTTGCTCTTAGCTTCAACAGCTAAGCTTACACTTGTAATAGAATTAGTTAGGATTATACCATAAACTTGTACCTATGTGATATACAGCTAAATGGGTCAATTGTAAAGTCTTGAGAGATTCATTTTTTTATTTTTTTCTAATAAATTTTTCTCTTTTTTCATCTTGTTTGCTTCTTCTCTTCCACATTCATGGAAGCTCATTCCTTTGTTCGATATCAATACTCCTATCGAGTATGATATTGTGTTTGCAAGGTATTTATGATCCTATCGAGTATGATATTGATTAATCTATCGGCCGTATAACAAAAGTACATATGTTTAATTAAATACACTAACAAAATCACTTTTTTTTCCTTTAAAAAAATACACTTTTTTTTATGTTCCTACTCGTTTATTCAAAAATACACCTACGTGACATTCATTGTGTTATCTTTCTTCTTCTGTTAACAAATCCACTTCAACATCTTCACCCAAATACAACAACAAAAAATGGTGTAATCTGTACAAGACCCAAATCATGTGATCAAAGTACCAATGATTTTTTAAATTTAATTGTGGTCTTCTAATAAATTGACACGAATTATTGAACTTTAGACTCCATTTATTTCTTATACCAGTGTCTTTTGTTGTGCTTCCGTGTGCTATCAATGATTATTTGGAGGGGACTTCTACGGTGCAGTCGGCCAATCGACTGCACCGGTAAAGTCGAAAACGTGGCCCAATAGGGGCGAAGGTGATGCCACCTCAAACTTCACCTGGTTTGACTTTTATGGTGGGCCCTTTTATAATGAAACTTTTATTTTTTGCCCTGAAGTATTAGAATTAACAATAGGCCCCCTTAATAATAAAATTTAATTTGAAAACAATATTTGATAAAATAAAAAACAACTTAATGTTTTTCTTTGGTAGAATTAATGAGTGGAACCCTAAATCCCCAAATCTCCACCCTTCTCTGTTCGTCTTCTTCGTCCTTCATCTCTTATCTCTTCCTTCCCCCAAATGAAATCCTTAGTCGACCTCTTCCCCCTCACCAAAATTGATATCGTATATTTGTTTCCGTTCGAAACGTATTCTACGGTTCAAATCGAAGCATTGATTTCGAGATGTTCGTCGTTCTTACTTTCAAAGCAATAGTTCATTGTTGGCGTCTAATTTCACAGGTAATCGGTGTATTTCTTACAAAATGAAATTGATTTTAGTTATTAATATCTCATATTTTTTTACTTTCGTATTAGGGTCTGTGAAATTTGATTTTATGAAAATTGGGATTAGGTTGCCTTGAAATTGAATTTGGTATGAATTCGTACCCAGAAATTTTGAAAATTAGGATGAAATAGTGATGCGAATTGTTACCCAGAAACTATGAAAATTGGGATTAGGGTTTATAATGCACCTAATTAAATCGTGTTGAAATTGAATGTAATTCATACCCTGAAACCATGAAATTTGGGATTACGGTTTATATTTCAATTATTTGAGGTACTTCTACTGCAATATAAACCCTAATCCCAATTTTCATGAATTGAAACTCATGCGAATTGTTACCCAGAAACTATGAAAATTTGGATTAGGGTTTAGAATGCACGTATTTGAATTTTGTTGAAATTTTATTTGATTTAAATTCATACCCTGAAACCATGAAATTTGGGATTACGGTTTATAATTCATTTATTTGAGGTAGTTTTACTGAAAGATAAACCCTAATCCCAAATTCCATCTTGATTAGGATTGTATCAGGGGTCATCTATATGAAATTAATAAATTATGAATTTGATTTTAATTGTAACACTTTTCTATTGATGTAACTGGGGGTTAGTATATTTTTTGAACTCTTAAAATTTAAATTTGAGTTGAAATGGAAGATAGTGAAATATGAATAAGTTTCATTAGACTTTGATTTGAATTGGCAATTTATTTGTTAAGAATGTGTTACTGTTTTAATTTGAGATATTATTCGACGGTATTCCTAAATAATGTGTCAAACTGTGATTACTTATTTCATCAATTTTTTTACAGAAGTGGTGCAGTTAACTATTGGATGGCAATATGGACATGGTTGGACATGGTTCTCAACCTCGTCAGAATGGAGATGGTGTAAATGATTTTTTGATGATGTTGGTGTTGGTGCTTCCTGGCTTGTTGAGGAAAGGTTGGAGTATTCACACAGAAATGGTGTAGTTATGTTTTGCTTAATTTTTAGTATTCTAGCTTCAATTAGAAATAAATGATAAGTTGTACTATATTTAATCATTTTATCTTATAGAACGATAGTAGCGTTAAAAATGGTGTGTATTTGAGTTTTGTAATGTCAAAAATTTAGATACAATTCAATGTTGTCCAATATTATAAAGTAAAGATTAGAATTCCATATATTGACTGATTCAATTATAGTAACAAAATGGATAACTACAAGTAGTTAACTTGATTGAAAATTATGTTAGAGTTGATGACTTTGAATACACAAATTGGGCAAATTATTTAAAAAAATCTTTTTTGTGCAGGGTTTACTGTTGTAGTTAGATGTTAACTAAAGTTTAATTTGAGTTTGTAACAGGTCATATGAATACGGAACATGTTGATTTAAGATGAAGGCCAAAAACGTTTGGAATTGTTGCAGCGTAGGTATGACCAAGTTTATACATCATCAAATTTAAGATGCATTATTGTTATGTAGCAGCTTATGTATGTATAGAAATGAATATGTTGAATATCCACCTTAGGTATGCTCCCATATATTAGGAATGAATATGTATAGAAATGTATGCTGTATTTATGTATAGATACCAATAATAAACATAAAAAAGATACACAAAACATAAACATAAAATAAGACATCAACATATAATAAGATACAATGTTATAGTTGGAAATTTGGTTTAGGCATCCACCCAAAACATATCAATATGATCCAACAAACCAAAGATCATAACACAAGCAAATTATCCAAAATACATCGAAATTAGACAGTACATAACCAAGCTAATAGGAGAATAGTTACCAAATCATTCAAAAAACAACAAAATACACTACCGTATCCCAAAACATGGCAATATGATACGGTTTGGTTATATTTTGGAAAATTTGGATGTATTTACATCCAAATTTTCCAAAACGGATGTATTTACATCCAAATTTTCCAAAACATAACCAAACTGTATCATGAAAATAGAGACCAAGTTATCCAAAACACAACGAAATTATCCGTTACAAGACCAAATTGTATGAGATAGAGGCAAATATAGCAAAACACAACAGCAACACCAAAGCAAACCGACTTCATACTTTAACTAACGCCTTCCTCTTCTTCAACTGAATTTCCCAATGCTTTGCTGCGTTTGACACAACCTGTCCCTTCAAAACATTATTATCGGATAGAGCCAAGTAGAGAGCAAGTTTCATTCTGGTTGCAGTCACCACCTGTAATTTCAACAAAACATATAACATTATATTCTACAAAGACACAATAAATACAGAATTAGAGGGGACATGTTTAACAAATAATGAGGACATAAAGTGAACTTACAGTAATGTTTTCAAAGTCACTTCTATGACCACCCTCGATTATCCATTTCACCACCCAAACACCACAATCATTTCTGTGGGAAATTTTTTGCAAGTCTAGTGATTAATTTACATTAATAGATTACATTGTAAAACTGAAAATTTCATTACGGGTGATAATACTTATGAGTTAGTTCTTTGTTCTGGGAGCCGGCGTGGTTGGACAAAGCAGAAATTTGTTGGTAAGTAACGAGGAACATTTGCACTCATTTCACCATAAGAAGGGTGGACCAGAATTGATTCCAGGAAAATATCCTAAAACATTCAGTGAATATGAAACATAAATTAAGATAACTTAACAATATAAAGTAAAGTAAAACAAATTAAAGATAACTTGCATACCACTTTCAGAATGTCTAGACGCCTTGCATTGTGTCTTTCTGCACTAGGCAATGAGTCAAGCCAAAATATCTTTCTTTCTTGAAAATCAAACACAACCAGATACCAATGAGTGCCCTTGTCGTTCATTGGTACAAAAATCTGAAAAATTAAAAAAACTAATGAATAATGGTATGTACAGATGACAACAAGGGTCTTCAATGCGTAAATCATGTAAAAATTTTAATTGAATTATTGTAAAGTAACATGGAAAAAACCTTTGCAGGAGAAGACTTGGGTGGCAAGAAGTGTTTCTGATAGATTGTTCTCACTTTGTCCACTGAGTTGGGTTGGTGTATGGCATATTGCTTAGTAAAAAAGCTAAATGTAATAGTTAATAGCTAACACTTAATGAATGTAAATGTAAATAGTTTAAGTGATAATGGTACTAACCGCAAACTGAGTTGGGAAATAGAAAATATACTTATTCCTTTCCAAAGTATCTATGAGCCAATTTGCCCTAGCAACTACAAGATTAAGTATCTGTATAGTATAATTTAAGTCGTATTAGATCAAACGATTATATTAATACTAAATATATGAAAGGAAAATCATATGAATATCACCTCCTGGTCAACTGGAGCCCTAGGTAGCAACGACAGTAGTGTTTTCCTTTCGGCATGAACATCTGTTGTAGATTTGACCAAAATCTCATGACTACAAGAACAAACAAATGCACTTTCAATTGTTATGAAATTGAATGTGATAAGTAAATGTACAGTTATGTTTTAGCATGTCTATTATAAATTATATTACCTATCTACCATCTCATCAGCACCCTTAAATATGTATGCGGCCGTGTAACCACATATGTCATTCAAGTTCATTCGCGGCGGTGGTCGAAAACTCATTGGCATCCACTGTCATGATATAAAAATTAAACAAATAAAACATTAGAATGTGTTTCTATTATGTCATAATATGTTGTACTCAATTTAAAAAAGTATTTAACACTTACGTCAGGTATAACAAAAGAGTCAAAATCCTCATATCCAATAGAGCTTGTTGGATGGTAGTTAATGTAAAAGTCATGATCATCGTCTTCCTCCGGTTTACAAAACAATTTCTTTCTTATCATGTTAAAATTTTCTTCAGCAAGTGCATTACTCTTCTGGTTTGTAACCCGGATTTTTGGGGGGGCTGATGTTGCTTCAATAGGATTAGAACATTTGGCCAGTTTACCTTTTCTTTCCGTAACTGGTTTTTTTTTACCCAACTTCATAGGATCTGCCTTTGGGGTGGATGCTGTGGAGTCATATTCTTCAGGGTTGTTGGGTTCTTTGAAACTTTCAGTAGTAGTAGTAGTTTTGTGACTATCCAAAGCATTTAAGAGTAAGATTAGTAATGGTAATAATAAATCAAGTAAGAGGAACAAAGTTTCCATTTAAAATATGGATACAAAATTTAAGTTGCTTCTTGTAGTTATATGACAGAAAAGCTTAAATAGGTTGATAAACTTAATTCTTTAGTGAGTGTTAAAACTTGTTGGATCTTACAAATTTTCCCTTGGTCTATACTTTATAGAGTTAACATATTTTAAACTGAGAGTTATAGCAGAAAAATATTATATTGATTCTTGTTTAATATATGAACATAGTTTATATGCAAAATGATGGACTTAAGAAAAAAATGTATATGGAGTATATACTGTAATGAAAACATCAAACTTTAGCTTGTATATTACCTTGATAACTGAGTAAACTTAACTTTCATGTTAGCTTTGTATTGTTTGGTAACATGAATAGAGTTTTTTGTGGTCTTTGAAGTATTTTGCTTATTGTTATTGTTTGATTCCTTTGATCCAGGTTTGCTATGCTTGGTACCATAAGGCCTGCGCATCCTTGGTGGATCCGGCCTTCTCATTTTTTTGAATGTTGTTGCTTGGTGTGAAGATGAAAGTGGGATGAAAAGATGGAGGAATATCTATGGTAATGAGTACTTTCACGGCTAACAATGTGTGTATTAGGGAGTCTTTTCAAACCTTTTTAAAATTGTACTTGCTTGATTTGAGGATAGAAGTGGTTTGGAAAGGTTAAGGCCATGTTTTACAGTCTAGAGTAGATGAAAATGTAATTTGAGGTTGATGTAAAGGTTAAGTGATGGTGGACAAATGCTATGCCTAGTGTTATGTGATACTAATTTGTACTAAAAACAGTTTAAAAATTGTATAAATTCGTCTCTTGGTCAATGTGTGTGTATTAGGGGTCTTTTCATATCTTTTTGATATGTAAATCTATTTTTATATTATGTACATTGATTTGTATTTGTTTGATGTGAGTGAAAAGTGGTTTTAGAAGTGTTTAGGTAGTGTATGCCAAGGTTGTCAAAACCGGACCTGACCGGCCGATCGAACCGGTCGAACCGGGAACCGGACCTGAATCCGGTCCGGTTAGGTGTTAAAACCGTCGCGCAAACAAACCGAGAAAAAACGTTTGAACCGGATTTGAACCGGTGAAAACCGGTAAAAACCGGTAAACCGGCCGGTCTAATGGTTCGACGGTTCTGAACAATTTTTTCTTTCGATCTGGTTTTCTGGTTAAAATTTTAAACGTTTCAGTACTAACAATGCAAGAGATGAGCAAATACAGTACTAATTTTAAATGGTTCTGAGCAAATATAGCAAAGATGCAAGATACAAGAGAAAAGGAAATTGATGAGACATGAGAGGAGAAGAACAGAAACATGACACACGCACAAGAGGGAGAGAGGGAGATCAGAGATGGAGGCATAATTCCATTCTTGTATCATTTTAGGGTTGGGTAGGGTTTGTTAGTGGATTGGGCTTCTTTTATAAGTCCATGATCAATTTTTGTTCAATTATTTTTGCTAATTTGTTTAATTTTTTATTGATTAATTATATATACGGACTAGAAAAATAGATTTTACTAATGATTAATTATTTTTTATTACTTTTTATAATAAAAAAATAAAAATTACTAATATAAATTTATATTATGTTCTTTTTTTCTTTTTATAGATTTAATATTGTTTAAAATATATATTTAATTAAAAACGGTCCGACCCGGTTGAACCCCGGTTGAACCTTTGAACCATTGAACCAGTACTTATACCGGTTTGATGACCGGTCCAGTTCTGATTACCTTGGTGTATGCTATGACTAATGCTATGCCATACTAAGTGGTTTTATGCTTTGTTTTTTGGTTTATAATAAGAACACAGATATTATTTAACAAATAATAGATCAAAATGATTTTTTATACACTAAAATGTTATTTTAAATAAAAATTTATAATTAGTTATATTTTATACTCTGCCTTCACTTTTTTACATGCTATTTTTTGTTTTAAAATTCATGCGTATATAATCATGAAACACCATTTTGTTTGTGAAAAATACTTCTAAAATTCTATTTATCCATGAAATGATATGAATATTATAAATTTATTATCATTACAATTTCTACCTCCGTCCCAAAATATAAGGGAAAAAAAGAAACACACTTGTTAATAAAACATAAACATGAACCATAGAAATATGATTTTGTGGGACTGACAAAAAAAAAAACAAATAAATAAATAAATATGATCTTGACAAAAAAAATAGACGGAAAATTAAATGCAATTTACATTTAAATTTAATTTTTTTGGTACAAGCAATTTACATTTAATTTAATTTGACAAATAAGGAAAAACATTCTTGAAACTGATTATTTTCCCTTATATTTTGGGACAAATTAAAAAAAATTGATTTTTTTCTCTTATATTTTTACCTTAAATCTTTTCTCTGATATTTTTGGGACAAATAAGGAAATGCAATTGTAGGTCATATAGAGTTGTCCATTATAGATCAGTTGTTTACGTTTATCAACCATTTCCAATCCATAGTCACAACTATCATTTCTTTTTTGTCTATGTTTTAATCATTTCCAATAAATTTTTAGAGTGTAATATCAAACAAGATCTATAAATTTGTTATGTAAAAGATAACATATCAATCTAATTGTGCATGTGGTTTGTCATACAAAAGATTATAATAAGATTCTCATCGTGACAAAAAATATATAGTCAAACCATACAGTAGTAGACAACATCATGCTTTGTGGATGATGTAGTTTAATTGCTGAGAAAATAAAGCTCTAAATTGTTTCTATAGAGGATAACAGATATAGTTTTAAAATGTGGTAGTATAGTAAATTATGATAAGAAATTTGTTGTAGCGAATAAGAGTACATGGTCAATAATGCAAAAAGAATGAGCAAAGCCCCACTTTATCAAGTTTTTAGGTGGACTATATGGTAAAGTAATTTTTAACACGTCATGCTAATTACTTTACTGATAGAAATCGACAACTAAAGATGAAACTTGATAGTAATAACAAATTAACAATAAAAATGCACTAAAATTAGAGTTTAAAAAAATCTGTTGCAAGCTGGAGTCGAACCCACTCTCTAAGCATTCACAATACGGGGTTAACCATTGAACCATGTTCTTCCTTTGTGAAACTTATGCAACTAGTAATATATATTACATAAACGTAAAATAAAAATATGTTCAAATATTGAAATTTGAAGCGTTGTTTTTAGTCAGGTTTTTGAAATAACTTTTCTATTGATTATCAAAAATTTAAAAAAGTTTTCTAGTAAATGTAAGAACTAAAAGGTCAGAGAAATAATATTAAGTGTAAATTGCATTTAAATGTTATGAGAGTAAATAAAAGTAAATCTTTTTTTCTTTAAATGTTCAAAAAAAAAGTTCCATTTCCAGAATAAAATTAAAAAGTTCCATTTCCAGAATAATGTATAAAATTAAAAAGTTATCAAAAAGTTCCATTTCCAGAATAAAATTAAAAAGGTCAAAAAAATTTAAAAATAAAAATTAAATGAATTTATAAAGGTCAAAAAAATTAAAAATTCATATTAATATAAATGATTAAAAATTCAAATTTTAAATTTGAAATGATATACTAAAGTCGATAGAAAATATTTGAATGACTAAAACCTATTTCAACTGGTATACTCAGGTTGAATAAAAAATGGGGATTAAATAAATTGATAGAAAACATTTGAACGACTAAAAGTTGCTCAAATTAAATTAAATTTGATATATTTATATTTGACTAAATGCATAATTAACCCTAAATTATATTTTTCGTCATAGCCGCACTAGCGTACATAATAAGACCAAACCAAGATCGAAACATTTAACAGTAGTTTAACAAAAATTAAATTAAGCATAAAAAACGAGTTGTTACACACCAAACCAAAATAATAATATTATAATAGTAGAAGTAGATAACTTGTATTACAAGTTATCGATTGTCATTTGGTTACGCATCATAACGCAACCATTAATTACAGACCAGTAATAATAAAAAGTTCAAACATAATTATATAACAGGCACAATTAGATTAAAACTAAAATTAAAGCCACCATCAACAAACACCTTCATCCTTTCCGTCAAATAACCTCCCCAAAGTCCTTCAATTTTCCTTAATCAAGTAAATGGCATGGTTTGAGTACACATTTCCAACACTGAAGCAGATGCGATCTCCAACCTTCAGATTGTTGATTCCGCAGACCTCCGGCCAACCACTCTCAAACTTCACAGGAAATGGCCACATCTCTGTTTCATAGTCAAACCAGCACCTATGTGTAATACCCTAATTTTGCGCTTTTTAAAATAAATATTTTATTTAAAAATTATTTCTTATTTTTATGAGAAATACCAAAAAATAGTTTTTTCGATAATTTTGTTTTACAATTTATTCATTTTCCTTTATTTCTTTTAAGCTGTCGCAATTTATCTTTTTATACGAAAAATAGAAAAATAATCAAAAATAGTTTTTTATCTCTTTATATTTCATTTTTATATTTTTCTACATTTTATTCATTTTTTTCTTATTGATTTTTTTACATTTTTACCATTTTTATAAAAATTCTTTGTTTTTCAACCCATCACATTGCGACACATCATCCTCTTACAGTTCATAATCTTTTTCATTATCATTTTACCATTAATTATCCCTTAACCTCAAAATTATACCAATATCACAAAAATGCCATTTACCCTAATATTCCTCTATATATATTATAATAATCAGACTCAATCATGGATCATATTTCCCTAGAAAACCCTAAAAATCTTTCCTCCCTCCTCCACCAACAATCCCGCCGCCGCCCACCACCACTCAAAATTCCGGCGAGCTCAAACTTGACCAAATCAAAAATTAATTACACTTTTCTAAAGCTAAACAGGCCGATAAACACAAATCCGCAACCGGTTTCATCAAATAACGAACGGAAGTACACGAATCGGAACCGGAAAAGATCACCCAACTTCCAAGCTTCGTTCCCGGCGATTTAAGCACCAAACAAGGAAGATTGATAGCGTTTTTCATTTCTGGAATCCTTCTGAACCTTAATCCATCGTTGGTTTCGTCAAATTTCATCAAGAAATGTGAGTTTCTCATTTTAGATCCGGACCTTAACGCGTTCGATTCGAGTTTTTGACGAGTTGTTTGTTGAAAATAATTGTAGATTCATACTCCTTGCGAAATTTCGTGTGAAATGATGTATTTACTTGTTGTTTTTGGTGACCGGAAGAGTCGCCGGTGAGGTTACCGTTTCCGGCCACCCCCTCCCTCCGTCGCGCTCTGTTTCTGATCTGTTGGGTGAGGAAGAAGAGACGCGCCACGTGGCGCTCTCTCATTGGATCAGCGCTTTCTCACGCGCGCCCCCATTTTTGCTGCACGCGCCCCCTCTGATTGTGTGAAATGGGTCTGGACCGGTCGGGTTTGACCCATGGGTCGCCCGACCCGGTCCCTTTTTTTGTTTGTTTGTTATTGGGCCTGTTTTGTGGGCCTTTTTGTTTATTCAGCTTTTTTTATTTTATATATTTGCTGTTTGCTACACCAGTTTTGCTACTGCACCTCCTTGCTGATTGAATTTAATTGTGATGTAATTTATACGAAAAAATGCTATTCCATTTTATGTTCGAAAACTCGTATTCGAAATAAAAAATAAATTGGACTCTGACGTACGTCTCGCTTCCGTGATTTATTTTTTATCTTGAATATTTTAAACAATTTAATTAATGTAGAGATAAAAAGGGCTTGACTTACGACTTGTCTCTGTTTATCTCATTTTAATTAATTTCGTTTAAACGATATTTTCTCCGTTACATCGACTGATCACTAAGTTTCTTAAATAAAAAATATATTAATTACTTCTTCAATGTTCGACTTATAACGTCACAATTAAATAGTATCTCAGCTGTTTGTTAGATTTAACTTTTGAGTGAAATAAAGGTAAATTGGGCCCTGTCTTACGACTCGCGCTTTGAATTTATTTTCATTTCATTCAAAAGATGACTTGATGTTTGACACGTAAGATAAGCGAGAGCCTGACGTACGACTCGTCTTGAGCTTATCTTACGCTTGCTTGCTAAAATGTCCGTTAATTTGCTTCTCTGTTTGTCAGTTTCAATTTATGCCTGATTATCTGATTACTCATTTATTTATGTGTCCGCATATTTATTTCGAGTATTATTTAATTGTTGCATTATTACACTGTCATTATCATATATCATGCATTTGCATTCTTCGCATCTTCTACCCTTTTTTCTTTTCTTTTCTTTTCTGATCTGAAAATCTGTTGTGAACTTGTCTTTGGATATGGAATGCGAATAAATCAGTCTCTGTCGTACGACTCGTGGCTTCGATTTATTCGTATGCCATTTAAAACGGAACCGTTTTTAATTAAATGAAATGGGAAGGAGCCTGACTTACGACTCGCCTTCGACTCGTTTCACTTTAATTAAAAAATGTTCTAATTAATAAACTGAATGAAAAGAGGGAGTCTGTCGTACGACTCGTTTCTGCTCGGATGATCCGGTCCCTGACTGACGACTCGTGATTTAGGATCATTCTCATTCTCCAAACAATTTTCTAATTCCTAAAAGACACTCAACCCACTCAACTCTTTTTGCCTGCCCTTGCGCAGTTAACTCTTTTTCATCTGCTCTTGTGCAGTAAACTTTTTTTAACTGTTTTCCTAAACGGATAGTGCTTTATCCATTCCCCTGCTACAGACAAACGCTTAAGCCTCCAAAGCGAGCACACAAGCATACTGTTGTATCAGTGGAATGCGACCTAAGCATCGTTCACTAAAAACAACCAACAAACAAAAATCTTTCTTTTCAGGAAGAACTACGTGAGCTTTGACTTCCTCATTGTACTTGGGGGATACGTAGGAGCGAGAGCCTCTCTCGTCAAGCCAAATAATAAAAAACTCTTTTTTCCCTTTTCTGTTCAGTATGCGGTAATTTATTTCATTTTATGCGGTTATCTCTGTTTATGCAAACAAAAATTCCTCAAATGGTTCCCGTTGAGTACAACGGATATGAGGGGGTGTTAACGTCTTCCCCTAATGTAACCAACTCCCGAACCCGATCTTTAAGGTTTTATCATTATTTTCCTTTCCCCTCATGGGATAAATAAAATATGGTGGCGGCTTCATTGTTTACATTTATGCATTGCATTTCATCATTGCATATCTGTATATTTTTTACGCCGGGTACAACACTATGCTTCTCGTTATTCTCCCCGATCACCCACAATGAAGTCAACCCCGTTTCCGCTAAGAAATCACCCATGTCTTCCGGCACAACCTAATTCATAAAATTAAAATGACAAGTGTATTAAAACAGAAATTACAACCAATCAATCTAAATCACCAAATCAAATGACAAGTAAGGAAAAAAAAACAACAAAAAACAGGGGATTAAGTAAATATACCATATGAGGATTCTGTTCAGGGTCTTCCATGATTGTCATCCTGAAATGATTTGTAGCATTTCTGACCTTAATGGACATCGAATGCCAAGTAGGAAACTTCGCCTGAGTGACAGGCTCCTGAGGAATGATTTGAAAATACTTTTTCCCAAAGTACTTAAACAGTAGTTGGTGGTGCTCCGTGAAACCGTAGTGGTCACGCAGAAACATCCAGCCCTTTGTGATTCTCGGTACTGGGTGTGGATGAACGGTTTCCAATTCCACAATATGATTGAGACCATGAGCGTCAAACAAATGCCACACGGTTCCAGCCTCATCCCTCACCTCATTGTAGAAAGTAGGTTCGATTTCACCAAAATCCTACATTATAATTCAACATTAACAACAAATACAACAACCACATTCATTCAATATCAATTAATTTCCATCAGTGCGTGTTAATTTTATTTTTATCTTTTAATTTAAAAACAAAGTGTTTTTTGTTAGGGTTTTATAACAGAGTATGAACATAATAATTTGACAAACGAATAAAACCAAATGAAGTTGACAAAACATTTATAGAATAGCCAAAATTGATAAAAACTATCTTTCTTTTTCTTATTGATAAAAACATTTATAGAATAGCCAAAACATTTATATTTTGCAGCGATTTTAACAGTAAATAAACAAATTAGGTAAAACATGGTACATGAATAGAAAAGCTGTTTTTTTCCATAAATGTTCGGGTACAACAACATATTATCCAAATCAAATGACATATACAGAACATTTTGTCTCAGATTACATTTGTAAAAGCAAAAATGATGATTTTTGTTGTTATTTCTTTTTCATATACAATATTTTGCTCCGATTTTAACATTGAACTACGAAAACAGGGCAAACAGGGGAGATGCAAAAGGGAAAAATCATAAAATCAACCAATTTACTTGGTCGGAAGAAAAATAAAAGAGAAGAAATCTAACCTGTCCTAAAGCATGGATTGTTAAGAACATCCCCTTTGGTTCAGCGGGAAGAGCAACTCTACCAGTGGAGGCCATCTTCTTCTTGCCGATATCTCAAGTTCAGAGAGGTAGAGAAAGATTTGAAGAGTGTCTGTGTGTTTGGACGGAAATGAGAGCCTTGTACTTTTAACCCTACCTTTCCTAATGTCTCAATAAATATACCGGTTGGTGTTTTAATTGTGGTCTGTGGAGGGGTAATGATTCGTCTCACTTGTTCATGAACCGGTGTGATGGGATGTAAGCAATTAAGCCCCTTTGCATGAATCGTTTTGCATATAATATGAACAGATAACCATTATTTGAAAAAAATGACTGTAAAAACCGGGTACCCTTTGCGCACAATTGAAAAAAAAATATATAAATTTGAATTTTTACTTGTGGTTTTAGAAAAAAATATTTGTATTTTTTTTACTTGTCGTTTTGGCAATTTTGGTTATATTTTTACGTGTCGTTAATCTATACTATTATAATTCCCAAAAAGCCCTTAACGGTTATTTTTTAGGAAAACTTTAATTTCTATTATTCTTTTAAAACTATTCTTAACTTGTATAATTTCAATCTTCTTAACTTATATCTTACTAGCGGGCCAAACCGTGCCCGTTTGTGTGAACATTGTATTTTGGAAAACAACAAATTAAATTACAAAAATAAAAGTTAAAAAGATTGAAATTATAGAAGTTATTAATAATATTAAAAAAATCATAGAAGTTAAAATTTTAAAAAATAGCCGTTAGGGATATTTTGGGTATTATTAAAAAAGGCTACACCAAAAATAAAGTATTCCCTTTATTATATGTATAGATAATAATTTCTATACATTTTAATTTTCATCAAACCATTGATATTTTTTAAAACACTATTTTTACATCAAATCGTAACACACAGGCGGGCACGGAACGTGTCCGTCTGGCCATTAGTAATAATATAATCTATATCTATACATACATAAAGGGAAACTTTTGTTTGGTGTAGACTTTTTCAATAATACCTAAAACACCCTTAACAGCTATATTTTTAAAATTTAAATTCTATAATTTTTTTAATATTATTATTAACTTCTATAATTTCTATGTCTTTAACTTTTATGTTTGTTACTTAATTTGTTGTTTTTCAAAAACTAAATATTAATAACACAAAAACTAAATTTAATTTGGCCCGCTAGTAGATTTTAAAAGAAATAAATAAATTGGATCTCTAAGCCCATTAATTAAATTCACTTTATTTTTATAAGAACACACAACTTTTATACCATTTCCTTCTTGGCATCATAGCACTTAAGCTTGAAAATTAAATTATTCTTGATTGCCTAGCTTAGTGGAAAATGCTATGATTATGGTCCAAATGTTTGTGTGTTCTACTCTCTCTGAACACTCTTTGTTTTTTTTTTTGTTTTTTTTTTTGAGTAGCTCTTTATCTTTTATTCAAAAAAACACTTTTTTGACAAAATCATTTATTCCAGTTTTTTAATCTATTAGTTAAGACTAAAAAACTGACCTACTATGTAATTAGTATTCACATAACTTTTTACAACTAACCTTAATAATACAAAAATGTAATTGAAAATTAATATAAAAATTAGAATTGACATAATTTAATTTAATTTCATATTAAAAAATAGTACAATTATCATAGCACAATGAGACCTACTAAATCTCCAACACTAAAACATAAAATGCTACATCATATCTTAATTGAAAGCTAATTGAAATACTAGTCTAGGGTTTAGGTTTGTCATCAAAGATTTTGGCCATGGGTGAATTCTCCTTCTCCAACATAGCACGGAAATCCTCAAAAAATTGGCGAAGTTGATTGTTGATCATTTCAAATGCCTGTAAATCGATCTCGACAGTAACAGGCCTTGCTGGATTTCCCGGCGGAGCGCCGCCGTTGGAATCGCCTTTGTTGTTGGGCTCACTGTTGTTATTGTTATCCATAGTTTTTGTAACAGATGAGTAGAAAACAATGGGATAGATGTGAACGAAAATCTCTTTAAATAGAGAGATGAAATTACTTCAATATTGAGTAGTGTGGGACATTTGCTTTCGAATTGGATACAACAAATTATCAAAACGCGTAAACAGTTTTTGCAGTCATTGGAAGTTGTTGTGGTTGTCAAATCCTCCCTTCTGCCATGATCCCTGCGGCCTGCATAGTATATTGTCGAATTGACTAAACGATTCCCCCAACCACTTCCCATCATATCCACACTTACTCCTTTTCCTCATACACAAAATAATAATTCACTGCGTTATTGTTTTTCGCGGCTCCATTATTCTCGCCGTCTGATTAAATTGGGTACAATGATATACAAACACGTGTTCACACATTTTCATTATTAACCGTGCGATCAAAATTGTTTGTTTGATCTACGTTCAAATTAACATCATCACATAGTAGAAATAGTGGTTCCAATCACATAGTAGAAATTGTTTGTATGATCTAACTCATAAATGTTGTGATATTTTTTTTTTTGACAATATAAAACTCATCAAAATTTATTTTTGGTACATAATGAGATTAATTGTTTCATTTAGTTTAGTCATCAAAATTAACTATTTTTTTATTTAACAATATAAATTCAGTTCTATTAATATTTTAATGCTTAAAAACCAGAATGGGTAAAATATTTAAATTAAGTTAAATGATGAATAGTGTAGCACAAGTGAGTGAGAGCAAATGATAGTTTTTAACCATTGGTTTAACGTTCAGATACTATATATTTATTTGAAAGCGCAATTATTAATGAATTGGCATTGCGCCCCAGTGGTTAACACACTGGTTTAATATGGATTGCGTGTATAAGAGGTCTGGGGTTCGAATCCCCCTCGCCCCAGACCTTTTGTTTTTATTTTTTTAAATTGTTTGTTTCCATGCTTCTTACTATATATTTATTTAAAAGCGCAATTATTAATGAATTGACATTGCGCCCCAGTGGATAACACATTGGTTTAATATGAATTGCGTGTATAGGAGGTCTGGGGTTCGAATCCCCCTCGCCCCAGACCTTTTGTTTTTATTTTTTTAAATTGTTTGTTTCCATGCTTCTTACTATATATTTATTTAAAAGCGCAATTATTAATGAATTAGCATTGCGCCCCTGTGGATAACTCACTGGTTTAATATGAATTGCGTGTATAGGAGGTCTGGGGTTCGAATCCCCCTCGCCCCAGACCTTTTGTTTTTATTTTTTTCACTAGTTAATTATGTATGTATAGATGTAACGTAAATGTTTTTCTCTACTTGCTATATTATCAAACTACGTGAATGCGTATTTTATTTTAAAGCAAGACAAAATAAATAATGCTTTTAATATAACATATTGTTCAAATTCTTATAAATGAAAAAGACTAAAGAGTCTACATATTGTTCAACAATGACATAATAATACAACCATAAACGTAGTGAATTAGTGGAACAACAAACAAGTATTAGGCTTGTGGTTTATTGTCCGTTGCGCTTCAGTAAGAGTGAGAGGCCATTGGGTGGTACAGTTATGGTAAACTCAACCACATCACCAACATTAGGTTGGTGGCTTAAGAGGTACTCAAACCATCCTTCGTATAAATGTTTTTCACAACCTCCAAATTGTAAAGATCGACCGAAAGTTCCGATGTCAGCCCTGCACACCCAATCTTGTGTTGAAGAGATCAACATGATTTCAGTCATGTTTCCAATTACATCTCTTGAAATGTGATTTGGTAAATGCTATAGTGTCAATAAGAAAAATAAAATAAGCCAAAATCAGATACATATTGTTATAGATGTTTTAGCAATTTATAAACAGATGTTTTATTCATTAAACTAACGCAATGAACTTGTAGTTGTAACAAAAGGATTGAGATCATACCAGCACTTGTTTTCTCTTCAGGTTGAGCATTGCTTCCGTAACTCTTACTTCCCAAGTATGAATTGGTAATCTGTCGCCGACATTCATGTTTGTTGCCTGTGCAAAAAACATTAACAATGTAAAATTGATTGTAAGGTTGTCTGTTGCACTTTTAAATCAAAAAGGATGATAGGAGTGAAAACTGAAAATTTTAAAACTGAACCTCTGGTGCATCTGTTTCCATGTTTTGGTATTGAGGAAGGTCCCTTTGGTTCTGAGGAAGGGATTCGTGTATATGATCTGGCAAGATTTTGAATGTAAAACCCTCCTTTTTGATGTGGTACTTAAATTCAACTTTTGTAAGCCTGTCAAAACCGAAAAATTTAGCAACTTCCTTTCCATCACTCAGGAAATCCCAAAATTTGGTAATTCGGAAAACAACAGTTGCTCGTTCCTGTCCTTTCCAAATATAACCCACACCGTCATTTTGGATTCGATCTCTCCATTGTTCAGTAAAATTCCTTGGCAACATGATATGATACTGTAAAAATAAAAACATATTATGGTGCAGTTTCATACAAATATTTACCATATATATATAAGTAGCTTCAAAAGGATGATGGTAATAATATTTACCATTCGAGGATCAATCCAAGTTTCGAAAGTGGACATCCTCATGTTGTAGTTGATAAATGGTCCCTATATGATTTGGTAGGTAAGAATTAGTACACGACAACAAATTCTTACATATTAACACAAATTGAACTTTATGACATAGAAATAAACAAAATTATGCAAATTCTTACCTCCGGTGTTGGTCTCTTCTTAATTTCAATCATATATTGGCGAAAAGAGCTGCGTTGGTCTTCGAATCTGGTCATTCGGAAATGATTGTTTTCCATCATATAGTGAAGCTCCACCTTTGTTTGCTTTGCAATATTAAACATTCTGGACACAGCTTTTCCATCAATGATGAAATTGTTGTTCTTTGCCAACAATAAAGTAACCCGGATACTTCTTTGTTCTTGCACGATGTAGGCATAATTGTGTTTGATCAAATCTCCCTTCCGATTCCCAACAAATTTTTCAGGCAGTATGATATATTCCTAATAACAAGTAGTTTAGGGTGTTAGAAGATGTTTTGTTTAAAATCTACCAAAGTTAGATACATTCATTGAACATAAAAGTTTTACCAGTTCAGGATGGATCCATGTTTCGAAAGTTGGAGATTTTGTCAAAATTCTGCATTACAAAACGACTAGAATTAGCCAAATCCATGTTTTAGCAGTTGATATTTGGTTGATAAAATTATACAACTCTCAATCCAATTGTACATAGTAGTAATCTCAAATACAGAATTATAGTCTATCCTCAGAACTCAGTATAGTGTAACATTCAAACTTTACCCTAATACGCAATTCAACTTTCACTAAGAACAGTAATTGAAAACTTAATCGTAAACCACACGATACAATTGGTACCTCAAAACTATAAGTCTAATCTATAAAAATACCTAAACCCTAAATATTCAGAATGAAATAACTCAGAATTAAATTAGGGTTTGATTATATCAACCATTTGTTGAACATTGCTTATGGAATAGATGAAACCTAGAATGCCATGGATTGATTAAAATGGCTGATAGGAATATTAGAACTAACCTTGAAGATGAAGCCATGACTTTCTCTATGAATCGACCGCGATGGTGTGGATTTGAGCGAGGAAGAAGATTTGGTACGATTTGAGTTTCTCTATGAGAGAGGAAGAATGGTCGTATAGAGTAGGAAAACGTGAAAGGTTGTGACTACGCGCTATTTTTTTTATTTTTGTTACATTTAAATAAAAAAAATGTAACATTATTATTACTTTTATTTATGTCAATATATAGTAAGTAAATATTATTAATTATTATTTCAATGTAAATGAATATACTACATATCAATTATATTAAATGGAAACTTTTTATAATTTTTCAAAATTGATTATTCAGGCTAAATGAATATCCTCATATTATAAATTATGCACTAGTTATATATTATCCTCATATTATTTTAAGATTATGCATAAATAGATAAGCGTGTTGTCATTCGATTGAAAAGGATGTAAAATAAGTCAAATGAACTTATACTTTAGGATAGTGAGAGTATACTGTAGTTATAGTCTATCTTTTATCTTCGTTTAAGATAATGCATAAATTGATAAGCGTGTTGTCATTTGATTGAAAGGGATGTAAATAAGTCAAATGAACATATGATAGTGAGAGTATACTGTAGTTGTAGTCTATCTTTTATCTTCGTAGTCTATCTTTTATCTTCGTTTAAGATTATGCATAAATTGATAAGCGTGTTGTCATTTGATTGAAAGATTGTAAATAACTCAAATGAACATAGAATAGCGAAGGTATAATGTAGTCGTAATCTATCTTTTATCTTGGTTTAAGCTTATGCATGAATTGATAAGCGTGTTGTCATTCGATTGAAAATGATGTAAAATAAGTCAAATGAACTTATACTCTAGCATAGCAAGGGTATACTGTAGGAGTAGTCTATCTTTTATCTTCGTTTAAGATTATGCATAAATTGATAAGCGTGTTGTCATTTGATTGAAAATGATGTCAAATAAGTCAAATGAACTTATACTCTAGGATAGCAAGGGTATATTGTAGTCGTAGTCTATCTTTTATCTCCGTTTAAGATTATGCACAAATTGATAACCGTGTTGTCATTTGATTGAAAAGGATGTAAAACCACAAACCACAAAACCACAAACCACAACAACCCAAACCACAAAACACAAACCACAAACCCTAAAACCCTAAACCCTAAACACTATATTGGATTAATGATTATTAATGATAATTTCATTTTTTTAAACACTGTCTTTGTCTCAACACTATATTTATTATTATTATACATTATTCCAATGTATATGAAAACAGTTATCTATAATATTATTTTTCAATTATAAAAGATGAGCTATATTTTAAAAAATTTGCGGAATTAATCACAATTTTAAGGGTATAAATAATTCTTCTTTTTTTTTTGACGAAAATTTATATCCATTTGTTAAGAAAAAAAAATGTAACTTATAACCCTTTGTTCTTAATGGAGTGTGGTCAACTTTCGATGACAATAATAACAAAATATTTCACTGTTTTAATTTTTTGGCATTTATACTATATATATATATTTTGGCTATCCATTTTTAAAGAAATATTCGGTTTTATTTTATTATCTATTTTATTTACTTTCATATTTTCTCTTTTATTAGAATTTATGAATACAATAGTTAATTCTACAAAAATCACCTTGTAATTAATCAGTTTAATGTAAATATTCAGAAAACTCAATACACCTAACATAAATAATATACAATAAAAATTGTGTGTATCAATAAAAACGAAGTCTTGGATAAATAAGCTTAATTTTATTTAATAATAATACTGGGAGTACAATTGCCAACTGCAAATTAAGATTTACTACATCACCAAAAAACAAAATACAAAACCCAGTACATAATTAGACGGAATTAAATGGAACTAAGGTTTTTTTTCAACATTGGCCCTGATCGCTTTCTCCCTTTCCACCGAAGCGCTAAACTCGTCCATAAATTCGCGAAGGTCGTTGTTTAATCTCCCAAAAGTCTCTAAAATCTCCTCCAAAGTCTTGCGTTCTGGTGGGTTTCCCGGAGGAGCGACGCCGCCGGAATCGCGGTTGGGACCGGAAGTACCATCTTTAGAGCCGCCGGAATCGCCGTTGGGACTGGAAGTACCATCTTTAGAGCTTTCCATTTCGTTCAACAAAGCAAAAGAACAATAAAAATATGAGACGAATAAAAAATGATGATATTTTAATCTGTTAAATAGAGATGAAAAATTAAATGACTTTCAAAGTGGGATGCTCCAATCCCAACTTCCAAAAACGTGAAGTGAAAAGACGCAACTGTAGCAGGCTAGCAGCAGTCTCGGAAGTTGAATATTCTGACTGCAATATTCTTTATCTCACCACGCATTCAAACTGCCTTAATGACCCCACCCTTCCCAACCACTATCATTATGATATTCTCTGCATACGGAGAAACTCGCCTTGGTCTATGCAAATCAACGAGGAAATGATTTGCTGCATCGACTACGCGAGCGCCAAAACTTCATCGTTCATCTGATTAAATCTAGCGGTTCATATTTAATAGCGTACACAGTACTCATAATCACATACACTGTCTGATTAAAATTGTGTGTGCTTCGTATTTTACTGAAAGTAACAACATCACACAGTTGTAACATTATATCCTATACATTTTTTATAATTCATATTTATACTTCATACTTATTTGATCAATTACATTTATAAAATTCGAAAAAAATTCATAATTTTAGGCCATATAAATTCTATTCAACCTTTGATCAAAAACATTCACATCACCCTTAATTTATTTATTTATTTTTAAGCAGAATAGAGAGTATAGTGAATTTATTTTATGAACGAATATTTATTTGTTAAAAAATACTACTATTATTTTGAAATAATTTGGGTAATTTTTTTTTTTTGACAAAAAATTATTTGGGTCTTGTGAGTCACAAAACATAAAGAAAAGGATAAGCTCTCATAAGTGTTCTGAACAAATATGTGATAGGTGACAAATACACCTACCAAATTTTTAAAAAATATAATTTTATTCAATAAAAAACTACATTCAATTCAATTTTTGTTATATTGTGCTCTTCTATTTTCACTGTTAAAATAAAAAATTAATTTTTTAAAGTAACTTTACATAATACAACTTTTATGTGTATAAAGCTTGTTTTGATTTTAGTTATACAAGTGTAAATAATTTATTATATATTTAAAATTTTTGAATCAATATTTTTTTGTCATATATGACTAAATAGTTTATTTGTTGAATGTTTTTGCCAAAATGTTACATTTTTTTTAAAAGAAGTATAATTTTTTTCCACAACTATTATTGACTACAAATATTTTTTTTTAGGTCAAAAAAGGAAAATATTTCATTTACAATCTCATGGAATAATATTGTGATAAAATTGATTATCAAAAAAATTAAAATTTGTGATAACATCGAAGTTTTTTTTTTTCAATCAAAAATTGAAGTCCCCTAACATCAAACATACAATAATTTAAACAGTACCCAAGTTTTAACATACAAGAAAGTTAGTAATGGTTCTGAAAGACAAAAGATTCATTCAACAACATCACCAAGCACAACCCATTTTTTAACACAAAACAAAAGAACATTATAGAACAAGAGATTAAAACATGATTTTAAAAGGATCCTAAAATATCTAACGACAATTCTTGCGCCGTATTAACCTAACACAAATTATGTTTCGGAAGTTTGTCACACCAAAGCGTAAAAGATCACCCTTTTCTGGTTGGTGGTCATCGAGATATTTGTACCATCCCTGGCCTATGTACCTCTCAAATTTCCCTCTGTTCGGATCAATAACATCACAGTCATAGTCATTGAATTTGTCTATAGATTGCAGCCTTACTTCTTTCACCTTATCAAACTTTGCGTTTCTAACCGTCTCCGCCGGTATAAGCTGTACAAGCCAAATCAAGTTGTTGTTTTTTTTTTTTTGACAAATCAAGTTGTTGTTTTAAAAAATGTGGAACAGTGTTTTTGAATTCAAAAGATAAATGAAGAAAATTACCAATGTTTGTTTTTTTTTTCAAGTTAGCGATAGATTTTGTAACAACAACATCCCATCCCCAGAATTTCATCTCCTCGCGGACTCCCTCAACCTCATCAACATCCACGGCCTCTTCTTTTATTTCGACGTCATCGCTGAGCTCAACAACCTCTTGTTTAATTTCGACTTCTGCAACACTGTTGTTCCGTCGTCTCCTTTTTCATAACCACAAAAAGTTGATTCAGAATAAGATAAAATTGATAAGGATTAAGTGTTGTAATAACAATCACATAACATTGCAATGTTCATACCTCTGCCGCGATGATGAAGCCATTGAAGGGAAACAAAAGGAAGAGTTTTTAGAAATTACAGTGTTGCAGAAGGTGGGTGAGTACTTTCTAAAGACAATGACACTTGAAATGGGTTACTAAGGCCATTTAATATAAGCAGTCCAATCCAATTAATTTCTCATATTTATATTTTATTTATTTGTTTATAATTACCCCATTTAATTGGCTAAAGGGTTATTTAGTGGTTTTAAATTTGTCTTTCTTTTTCTGAATTTTATGAGAAAGTATAGTGTTGATGTGTATGAGAAAATAAAATCAGGATTTGGATTTAGAGAAAAAACAAATTAAAACTTTTAAATTGTAAAAAATCAAAATAAAAATCAAAACATCTTCAAATTATTAAATGTTAAAATGAATTATTATCATTTTTATTAGCAAAACTTTTTCATTTTTTTAGGTACATAAAAGATTTTAAATATTTGTTTAGATACATAAAGTATTTATGTGGATGTGGTTCATTTGATATATGAAAGTTTACAATAAAAATATTAACCCTATAATCCAAAGTGGCATTGACCAAGTCAAATTTGATCAACTCTACCTTTTTATTGGTCCATGTCGGCGAATGCACGCGACACTGGTGCAGTCGAATGGGTGACTGCACCATGAAATCTGCTCTTACATTATAGTTCGCTTGTCGAAAAGATTATTATATTTTTGAGGGTTTACAACAACCCTAGCCCCATAAATACTAAATAAGTATCATATTCAGAGACTAGGTTGAAGGTATCACATATCTCGATTTCAAAATTTCTCGAAATCCTAAACCATAAACAAAATTAAAAGACTTACGTCATGACAACAAATACTTCAAAATTTCATATCATATCATACATAATAGTTTACATGTCAAAGTGATTAATATATTATTGTGGGTTAAACCGTAAACCCTAAACCGTAACCCTCAATTAAAAGACTTACGTCAACTTCTAAAAGAACTTCACAATTTCATATGATATCATAGTACATTATAGTTGACATGCCAAAAATATTTTATTGTGGGTTAAACCCTAAACCACAAAACTAAACCCTAAACCACAAACACAATTAAAAGAACTATGTCAACTTCTACAAGAACTAAACCACAAACCCTAAACCCTAAACCACAAACACAATTAAAAGAATTACGTCAACTGCTAAAAGAACTTCACAATTTCGTATGATATCATGCATAAATTATGGACAAAATTTAACTCAAATACGCATCACTTATCTATAACGACTAAATACGCATCGAACTCAAATACTATGTCAAAAGTAGGTCATATCACAATTTTTGAATTTTACTTAACCTTCAACCCTAAAACCTATATTGGATTAAAAGACTAAGGTCGATATATTTGATATAAATATTATGTTAATCTGCTAAATCACGTATAAGTACCGGATTAAAATACTAAATCGAAGGTTGAAGATTTTATTACGTAAAAATATCGGTTAACATACATAATCCATATATAGAAAATAATTTGTATTATTTATAAATTATACATATAGAAAATTTCAATCTGCTACATTTATACAATATACATATTTTTACCCTACTTTGGTACCGACGTTATAGATGAAAGATATTCATATCTGACGGTCTACATTATTCCTATTTCAAAAACGCTGGAAAATATATTGACCGTACAAAAATTACATCCACAAATACTTTTGATCGGACGGTCATTAGTAGGTTGTTACTATATCCAATTCTTCATTAAATATAGGACGAAATGCCCAAATTAAAAAACAAACTCATTTCCCCTCTTCAACATCCTCCTCTTTACATTCAAAAAACCAGATCTACATCACGATGTCTTCTTCTTCATCTGTTGCAACAACCTTGCTGTTCGATCTCCCACTATGTGGTTGCCATCGTACAATGAGGTTGTACACCTCCAAATCTGTCAAAAATCCTGCTAGGCGATTTTGGAAATGTCCAAACTCGTCGGTGAGTATATTTGGATGTTTTGTAATTAGCCGGAATATGATGTTGTTTTTGGTTGTTTTTTATTTTAACAAATTCAAAGCTAGAAATTAACTATAAATTTTGTTCTAAATTGTTTTGCTGTTTATATGCTTTAGTCACCAGTAGTGCCAAGTTGTGAGTTGCTTATATGGGATGACGAAATCGAAGGTCACCCTCCATATGTTCGTCCAACTGAACCGATAATGACGTTGCCAGATTCAACTGTTGCTGCAACGAAGACGGAGAACAGAACAGAAAACAAATGTTGTGGCTGCTGCTCAGATCTTTTGCAAGAAATCAGTGGAATAGTTAAGGAACTTCAAAGCATGAAGGAGGAGAAGATGAAGATGAAACTGCAAAATGAAAGAAAAACTTGCAAGCTGTTTAAAAATCTATTATGTTTTTCATGGTTTCTTGTTGTTGTGATTGCATATTTTATGATGTATAATTGAATTTCTAATTCTCAAATGCATTTTCAATTCTATAAAAATGTGTTCTACTATGTTTGTTTTGTTGAAATTAGTTTATAAAAACTACAAAATTGCTTTCATTACCTTCATTAATTTGTGTTATGATAATGGACCTGTAATAAGGGACATATTTTTTTGTTAAAAAATCTTTTCAAATTGAAATAAATCCCTGCCAGGAATCGAACTCGCGCACAGCTTGCAGCAAGTGATTTTCATATCCACGCTACCAAAATTATATATTACATAAGACATTAAAAATGGCAGCAAAAAACTGCTCCACCAGGAATCAAACTGGTGACCCTTAAGTCACAAGGACTAGTTCTAGTCATAGCCACCAGGCCAACAGCGTTCTATTGTCTATGGCTAATCATTTTCTTAATATATACCATAGTATTTGTTTTCAAAAAAAAAAAATATTTTATAAATTTAGGTGTCGGCTATAGCAACCCTAAGCCACATCCTACACAACAGTAACACCAATTTCAATTTACACAGCTAAATCAGATGGGAGCAAAAAAAAATAACATTGAGTTAAATTGGGAAACTAGTCAACCGCTACATCGCGCGCACAATAACTAACATGATTTCAGCTTAAAAGATTAACAGAGCAACATCCGGAACTACTAAAAACACAAACAACATTAAATCCAAATCTTTATCCTTAACATATACAAAACAACAACATTTCTGAAATAACATCTAATATCCTAAACTCATGACTTTCCACCAGCATCTTTCATCATTACTCGTAGGAGACCAGACAATGAATTTGAACTTTCACCAAATGGCATTCCATACATCGGGTACATGGGTTGAACCGCATACATCGGAGGCATGTGTGTAGGTCTAAAATCCATATATGGTCCAGTTGCAACTTCATGCCAATTTGGCGGTGGGTCTGCACTTCTCTTTTGCACACTGCTTTCACCATTCGACCTTTTTGTTTTACTTTTATTTTTATTGGCCTGATCATAAAAATCAACTGTTAATTGAATACACATGACATAACACGGTGTAATAAATAAAAAACAAGCTACATAAGTATTTTTTTTTTCATGCACATATCAATACCTTATCTAACTTATCAGTGACAGACGCCGAATCGATTTCAACATTTGCTTCATCAGGAGCATTTGTTGTACGCTGCAAATTATACAATCCATAATATGTTATGTTTAGTAAATACAAATTTTTAGTCTAACAAAAAATAGATAATGAGTTTTTGAGATTACTTGACAACTCCTCGCATTATGAGTTGTACTGTTGCATTTTGAACAGTGCCTAACAGCTCTTGTACCATTCTTCTTTTTCTTTGGAGCGCCTTTACTCTTCACCGGCAGTGGATCACCGACGCCTGACTGTTGTTTCCTAGAATTATCATCTAAAAACTGTTTCCGTAAATTCAATATGCCTTCCATTATTGGCCCATAAACACCTTTTTTTTTAGAAGCATCTTTGCAGAAAGTGGTGAACACATAACAATATGCACCAAAACGAGCAAGCTCAATCATGGTAGAATCAGCCAATCCATTAGAATCCATGTTCAAATATTCCAGTTTGGCATCCTTGGTCCATCGCGACAAAATCAAGCTTCTAGGAATGGCTAAAACATGTTCTTCCTTCATGACATAAAAGATATGAGAACATGGAAGGCCACGAGAATCAAATAACCTACATGAACATTGAAAATTTGAACCATCATACTCAACTTCTCTTTCATGGTCTGGGAAACCATATCTTATCAATGTGTAAAACCTTGTTTCCCCAACTCTATATTTCTCCTTAACAATCAATGAAGCACATCTCATAATTTGCTCTTTAACTTCTTTGAAAATCTCCGCTGTATAAATTTTAGCAGCATCACCCTCGATCTTCCACAAGCCAGTTGTCAACACAGGTTCTGAAAACTTTGATTTAAAATCAGCAACCAGCTCATTGTTTCTATACACTGTCATAGCCTGATAAAAATTGTGCATAAATTCAAATATGCAACCTTTCTTCCTGACATAACTCTTTATTATTGCATTAACAGCTTCACATTAAGAAGTTGTTCTTAAACGTCCAAAAAACCTATCACGTAGATATGCAGATGCCCACATTTCCTTCGTCGAATATGTCTGGAGAACCCAAGGATTTTGTTCAAGTCCGTTTTCTGAAATCAACTCTGACCAGAATTCTTCAAATCTCTCCATTGTAAAATTTGAGTACATCGCTGTTTGAAAACCTTCCAAAAATTGTGAATTCTTTACATTGTCACATGCATTCTTATTTAAATGTCAGGCACATAACCGATGTGTTGCACCAGGAAAAACAACTTTTATAGCATCCTTCATAGACAGGTCTCCATCTGTCACCACTGCTCTTGGTTGATTACCTTCCATGCACTCTAAAAAAGTCCTCAACAACCACTGATACGTCTCTTTCGTTTCATCATACACGAGAGCAGCACCAAAAATAACTGTCTGCGCGTGGTGGTTACAACCTGAAAATATAACCAACGGGTAGTTGTATTTGTTCTTCTTGTATGTTGCATCGAACGCAACCACATCACCAAAACAAAAATAGTCAGATCTACTACTCCCATCAGCCCAAAAAAGAGAATGCAATCTTCCATCACTACTATTGACAGTATATTTGGCGTAAAGCATGGGATCAGTAGATGACTTTACATTGAGATAATTTAGAGCTGCAGCGACATCACCATCTTTAATATTGCGACGCATTTTTTTTGTCAAAATAATTGTACAAATCTTTCTTTGTAAAGCCAACACCCTCATATCCACCACTCAGAGCAACCATGTACCCCATTATATGACAGGTTCTAATTCCACGTGACTGAAGACTATCAATCTGAGCTTTATCTGATGCAGTTATTTTTCGATAAACAGGGTGTAAATGAACATACTTAGTTGGGGTTAATTCATGGTTATGACACTCTTCAAAAACTGACACTACATATCTATTCTTGTTGGTATTGTAGTGCACACGAAGCCTAGCAAGACAATTACTACGGGTCAAACGTCTGTGATCTCTTTTCCTATCTAGCCTACCTATGTGTTTGATGTCTCTAAAACCATGTTTGCTGCATACAAACTGCTTCATTGATACTATTTTTTTTACCATCAGGCCCTTTTCTCATCCTAACATCACCCTTCCTAATGGAAAAACCTTTACACCTACCATACTGATAATAAAAATCATACGCTTCAAAAATAGTACCAAAATCCATAGCACGAATTTCATCACTAGTAATCGAATTCATACTTACATGTTCTTCGCCTACAACTGTGTTTATTTCAACCGAATTACCATCATCTTCGCCTCCATCAGCATCATCAACATCATTATCAGTGGACTGAACATCACTGTCTTCAACGGATGCATCACTGTCATCCTCACCATCATTCGGTTCAAAAATAGATGTATCACTATCACTGGCCTGAACATCAAAAGAAGTGTCCTGGTTTTCCATATTAAACCTGGGACAACAACAACAACATAAAATATGAAGTTAACACAACAAATCTCAACAAATTCCCATTAACCGTCATTCCCAATTACGAAACAACTTTAAATCTTAATAACTAGAACTAAAAATAACAAACATTATCGCGTATTTACCTTAAGAAATGTGTTTTAGATCTCGCCCTCAAATGGAGATTTTTGGTCGTGTGCTTTTACAAATGATGAATGAAGCGAAACAATGAAGCGAAACAAGTTCTTCTGCAATTTCGGAACAATAACAAAGGAATATGAAATTAGGGTTTTAGCTTTCAATT